>CAVMJV010000094.1:600000-945520 GCA_963681835.1 Meloidogyne enterolobii
TTGGTGCCGTACTATCAAGAATCATTGACAAATTTTAAATTGTAACGCGATAGCCAAGACTAACTGCTCATGGGTTTTGATTGTAGTATAGAGACAACTATGTAGTAATATAAGTTTAAAAGTCTAAAGATACCCTGAAAAATCTATTAAGCTAATTTTTAGGAAAATACTAGGATTGTATTTTATCATTCAGCTGACCGACTGTCGAATTTAAAAATTAAAAGCTAACAATACTATTTAGTTTTTGTAAAATATCATAGATTTAATAATAATTTCAAACAGTTTTTATGCCAATCCATTTATGCCAAAAACTTGTGTTAACAATGTAAATTTTAAAAAATTTTCGAATTTAAAATGAAATTTTCCAAAATTAAAAAAAAGAAAAAGTCCGATCAAAAATTTGTCGATTTCTGTTTTTTATCTATTTTCTTTCTCTTTTTATAAAACAATTAGAAATTGTGTCTAAACACAAAAACTTCTTTTAGAATTCAAAATAATTTGTGTTTTTGTATATGTTGTTGTACATAATGGATTAAAAAATTAAAAAAATTAAACTGAGTTCCAGCCGAATTTGATCGCCTATAACATTTTGTTGCTTGATCCAATATAAATGAATTTTATGTCTTTAGAAAGCCCACGGCAAGCTGTACAGGGTGTTTCAACTAAGAAATACTATTTGAAAAATCTATAACTTTTTACTAAGTTGACAGATTTTATAGATATTTTGTATTTTATATCTATATCTTATAGCATTTTTTCTGACATAAAAATTATGTCTAAATTCGAACCCTACCCCGAGATAATTTCGTACTCTACCGTTCTGTTTTTCCCTTTTTCCGCACATGCATTCTTACTTCCCTTTATTTGTTGTAAGGGGAGACAGACACTAGAGTAAACACTAGGCGATAGCCACTACATTTTCAATACAGTATCCACTCTTCGCCATACGCAGGAAAATAAATGAAGTAAGATAGCATGCAATGCGAAGAGAAAAAAAAGAGAACGGTAGAGTACGAAATTGAAATACAGGGTTAGGGTTTGAATTTCGAAAAAATTTTTATGTCAAAAAAAATGCTAGAAAATATAGATATAAAATACCAAATTTCATTAAAATCTGTCAACGCAGAAAAAAGTTATGGATTTTTCAAATAGTATTTCTTAGTTGAAACACCCTGTATATTTTTTCTAATAGAACAGATCAGGTCTATTTGATGCTTTCCACATTTGTTGGGTTATAACTTTAATCATTGATCAGACCTGATCTATCCTATTAGAAAAAATACATTACTTATCAAGGGCTTTCGAATGATTTAAAATTAATTTGTATTGGATCAAGTATCAAACCGTTATAGCCGAACAAATTCGACTGGCACTCAGTTTGTAATAGAATAACGGAAAAGTATCAAAATATCGTTTGCAAATTAAAACTAAAATAGATAACGAGTTATGAGTAGGGAGTGGCAAAACATGCAAATGCATATTTTGCATGCGGATATGCCATGAGCTGAAACGCTCAAAAATGGTGTTTTTAGGTCGGTACGAACATTAGGGACCGAGTTCCTATAGCATATTTTTGCATATTCCAGTACTTTCGGTCATATTTGCATATCGAGGCATATTTTGGGAAATTTTGCATATTTTTACCTAAATTTGTGCATATTTTGGCATTTTTTGAGAAATTTTAGTAAAAATCGGTCAAAATTTTCAAAATTTTGGAATTTTTTGTGCAAAAAATTTTTTGATAAAAATTTGTCGAAAAAATTTTTTCGAAAAATTTTTTAGGAATAATTTCTTTCAAAAAAAATTTTTTTACTTGAGTTTTAAATTAATAAAATAGTTTAGAAGTGCCCTTAAACTGCAATTTAAATGCTAAATTAGTATTAATTTACTTGAAATATTGAATTTTAAGGCACATTTTCATTATTTTTGCTGCATATTTAGTACATATTTCGGCAAATTTGCCATATTTTAGTGCATATTTGGGGCTTTTTCGGTACATATATATGCGCATATTTTGGGATTTTTCGTGCATATTTTGCCACTCCCTAGTTATGAGTAAAGAGAAAACGACCTGTATATCGACTCGTTAACGGGATTAGGAAAAACGGCATTTGTATTCTCTTGGCATCGGTTTTAAAAAAGGTGGGATAATCTAATTCCAATATAAATTTTGGTCCATAATTTATGCAAACGATATTGCTGGCATTTTTTACAATCTACGTGAAGTTGTTAATCAGCTAAAATATAATATCGGGTTTAGACGTTACATGTTTGGGTTATATCGGGAGGGAGAGAGTATCAGGGGTCGGATGAAAATTTCGGTTATGCGAAGCCATGAGGAAAATTTTCTAAAGGGAATTTCGTGAATTACAGTCATTTCTTGTATTTGATAAAATATAAATATTAAATTTCTCTCATTGAAAAATTATAACTTAAAAAAATATTTTTAGCACTATATAAAAATTAAGGGGAGATTTCGGGGAAATTCTTATACCAGAGGTAATCTGGGTCGGGAAATTTTCAAAAGACAACCCATCTCCGACTTTTTGGGGAATTTAGCCCTTTACGTATACACTCAAGAATATAAAATTTGGGCTTACAGTGGCGGAAAATTACTTAGGGAAAAATTTTCTTTTCGCGTTTTTTAGGTTTTACTCAAAAAATTTTCTTTTGGCTTTATTTATTTTTTGTGTATTTTTGTAGCCTTATTTAATACCTATTAAATGGTACCAAATATGCCCAGATACAGCTCTGCGATTCTTCATTACATTGTTAGGGAAGATCTCAGGAATTTTTTCAGATTTTTTCTACATTGTTTTCCGATAAAAAATTAAACTTCATTTTTTCCCTAAGTAATTTTCCGCCACTGTATGTACTGTATCCAACAATAGATACACATGAATGTATATACATTTTTAACTCCATGAGTTTGCACAAATCGGGTTCCTCTTACAATTAAATCGTTAAATTCTTTCACTTTACTTCATCGAAAATTCCTCTCTCATTTTTGCTTCGAATTAACGAATTCTTCTAAAACAACCGAAAACGGCTTGTTCCCAAAATACAGTAAAGAGTCTTCTTCAAATTTACGCATTTCGGGAAATGGCTCCTCTTTGTCTTTATCTTCTATGGTTTTCTCAACAACTTCAAGAAACGTTTTAGTTTGTCCATTGGGAAATTTTTCGATTGCCTCTTTAATTTTGTTGGAATTTTCAACCAGTATGTTTGTTGGATAATGATCTTCTCTAAAATATTTTAATTACTATACTACAATTTGCTAAATATTCAAATGAGTCCGTATAATAATCCCTGGTTCGTAATACTTTCATAGGAATGGTATTTTTATTCCCTTCCACTAATATTTTCCTTCCTTAACAAATGGTATTTAATCAGTAATAGTTCAAAATTGTGGTAAAATTCGTTGGATTACAAACCTCATTAATTCATCAAAGGCATTAGGAAATTTTTCAACAAATTTTGTATGATCAACAACAATCCCTACTTTCATATATTCTGCAATTTTGGCATTAAACTTTTGTTCAAAAGTGAAGGGAATTAAAATTAATGGAACTCCAACATAAAGAGCCTGTAAATTTAATTAATTTAAAATAATAATTATTGTAAAATCTCAGAAAGATATAGAAGCTATAGGAAATTTTAAAGAGGATAAATCTGGCTACAAATTGAGATCAAAATTAAACACATATAGGATATTAATGTGCTTATAATGTCAACAAATGATGTAATTATATACCTGATTAAAGCATTTCTGATCACCAGCTGTGATAAAACCGCGAAGATTTTCATGAGCTAAATTTGAGATAAAATTGGAAAATTTTTTATTTTCCTGATCATAAAAATTAAAAATTGGAAATTTAAATAGTGATAAGTATGATTAGGAACTTCGAAGTTAGAGTTAATAAATCTAGCTAGAGTTCTCTTGTAGGTTCTCTTGCGGACATATAGGGAGTCAACTGGACATTTATGTACCTTTACTCGACAAATTAAAAGGGATCTATTTCAAATTTTCCATGTAAACAACTCCTTTTTTCATTGGAATATTTATTTTTTCGCCCGAAAATTTTTTAATGAAATTTTACCTAATAATTTCTGTATATTTATCTTATTTATATGAAAATATATATTTTTATAAATATGCTCATCAAATCGCCACAGAAATAAAGGATCCTTTTTTAGCCTTGAAAAGTCAAATCTGATATTGGATTGAACAACAAATTTACATTTGTCATATTTTACAAATGTATTTACTAATTTATTAAAATATTCGTCTGTAAATCCTTTGAAGGAATGGCCTTTAGTGATATAAAATAGAACAAAGCAATCAGCCTATAAAATAAAATTGGAAATTGAAATTCGATAATAAAAAAATTCATTGGAAAAATTAATCAAATTTTACTTATCCAATATTAAATTATTACCTTTTTAATCCACTCAAATACAGGGTCTTCAAAGACAAATTCCTTTACTTTATTTTTTAAAAAGCCAGTTAAACCCTTATTTTCCTTTTTTTCTTTCAATCTCTTTTTTTCCTCAATTTCATTCAAAATTCCTTCAATTTCCACTTCAATCCCTCCAATATTAACAATTCTTTTTGGAATATTTGGAAAGGGAAATTGTCCAAGTGGATGGACATTTATTAAATAATATTTTGATTTTCTTAATAAATCCCACATTTTTGGCATTTCTTCAACTTTAATTAATTTATGGTTTCCTAATAAATTATTTTTTAAAGCCCTTTTCCTTGCCAACATTAAATATTTTTCTTGATTTTGTTTATAAAATGTATAATAAACTTGTGGGTGTTTAAGCTCTGAATAAACAATAAAATATTAAATCAACCCTAATCCAAATTTATATGTAAATAATTTGTTTGGTTTAATATTCCGCGGTTCCAATTCCAAGAATTGTCAGAAAGTTTGACAAGCCAAAATAGTAACCCTTGAAAAATAAGACTCGACGTGCTTTAACAAGATGTTAAAGCTCTCGTTGTGCTTCAACATCTTCGTGTGCTTAATCTATCCACAGAAACTCTAATAATCATGTAAATTGTCTCTAATTTCAAAATTAATTCGCATCTTTTCCTTTAGAAAATACATACCAGGGTTTAAATAATAGAGTTCCTGTCCAAAAAAATGCAAATAAATAGGAAAAGGAATTGTTGAAGTTGCAGCTATATATTTCTTTAATCCAATTTCTTCAAAAAGGGGAAATGCTCCTCCAGATAAAGAAAACTCAGCAATTCCCAGTGCAAATTGCTGCCCCATAAGTTTAAGCCAATCAAAAATTTTTTGTTGTATTCCATAGATTTCGACTTTAGGATTTTCTATTATTGCTTAAAAGAGAGGAATTAAAAAATAATTAAATTTTGCCTCCATGTACACGATAAGTCATAGTTAGAAAATTTTAATTTAGTTTCATTGACTTTAATGATATTTTGTAAATAATGTATTATTCGTGTCACGACACTTGCAGATATGACATTTGCAGACCCGACACTTGCAGACCCGACTTTTGCAGACCCGACATTTGCAGATGCCGACACTTGCAGATATGAACTTGCAGATCAGACATTTGCAGATCCGACTTTTGCAGATTAGACCCAGTTCGCTCTCTTTACCTTATCTATAAACCGTGGAGTAATTGCTGCTGCGGAGGAATCCTGGGATGCCCATCTCATCGATGATAGGAATAGGATCATGTTACGAGCCCAGAGCCCAGCGACCGTTGACTCCCCGCGAGGCGCGTGCCGCAAAACCCCGCGCTTCGCGCGGGGTTTTGCTCAAGCGCCTCGCCGACACTCCATAGGTCTACGTTGAACATTTTAAACCTCCGGAAAAAAGAGTATGGGTCTTATATCAAAACCTTTCCAGCGGTATATTATACTAAATACTTTGATTTTTGAAGATTTTTAAATTTTTTAAAAATTTTTTTTCAAAAATTAATATCTGCAAAAGTCGGATCTGCAAATGTCTGATCTGCAAGTGTCATATCTGCAAGTGTCGTTATCTGCAATTGTCGATCTGGAAAAGTCGTCTGCAAAAGTCGGGTCTGCAAATGTCATATCTGCAAGTGTCGTATGACCGTATTATTTAATGTACATTACAACAAGACTAAAAAAATTTTTTATAACAATCCAAGAACGGGATGATAGAGAAACTCAAAAAATTCAAGGGGGGTTATAATTTCATAGCACACTGTATATAATACCGTTACCAAATGGTCATCGGCAATGCTGGGTTTTTCAAACTCAGCTCCGGTTCTGACCTATTAATTTTAACTACCCTTCTAAGTAGATATCTTTGAAATCCTCATCAAAATTAATTTCTTAACTAACCTTTATATGAAAAGTACATATAAAATCCAAGCAATTTTATGAGGTGATCATCATCTTTTTTATCTTCAGATGTCCAATTACTAATTTCAAATTCACCTTTATTATGCACCTGTGAATATTCCTTATCCTCTATATAAGTTACTTCTATCAGGTGAACATTTTCCAAAGGTTTCTTTAAGATGACATTTCCTTCGAATTTAACCACAAGCAAATACTAAAATTCATGTTTGAAATGGAAAAATTAAAAAAAATTGTTTGAATTTACCACGTCATATTTGCCGTTGTAGCATAGAACATTAGCAATGTTCAACTAAAAATTAATTGTTGAACTAAATTTTCTGTTAACACTATATTATAACTAAAAATCTCGATTCTCGAAACATTTTTAAAATAATCAATTTTAAGATAAGTGAGAAGCATATTTATTAAAGGATTAGGAGCCCGAGTAACATGATAACATCTTAATCCACCCAAATCCCCTTAAACAATATCCCTCTAATTCCTATATCCTCAGATATTTCAATGACCCTTGGTTCCTTCATATCCCTCGATATAATCCGACTGTCTTCAGTTATAAGAATCCATCCTGTTAACTGTGCGGACTTAAATGAAAAGTCAAATAAAAAGTGTAATTTGTTTTTTAGCCCAAAAAGTAAAAAGTTTTGAGTTTATAAAACAACGTTGTGGAACATAAAATGAACATTTTAAAAATAATTCAGAATATAATCTTCGAAAATCTCTAAAATTTCTTATAAGAATTGAGATTATTTCGAAAAATATTGATATCAATAACTGAGGCTTTTGGGTAAATGTCCAGTTGGCGGTCTACATGTCCGCAAAGAGAATCTGCTCTTTTCTTTCCTTTACTTGCATTTTTTGCGTTGGGAGAAATGCTCTGTTCATTTTTCCTTTTCTTCCATTTTTCCTTCTTAATACAGTATGTTTTCCTGTTCATACTTGAAAAATAAAAATACCCTAATTAGAAAAAAATTATTTATTTTACAAAATACCCGGTAAAATAAATAAATACCGGGCCTGGACCGAGCTACCGGGCCCGGAAAACTCGGTCCCGGCCCGGGTTAGAGCTCTAATAAAAACTATGAGGGGGAGGATGGATGTAAAAACTCGGCCCATGTTTTTACTCAATATCGATATCCTGAAACAAGAAATTCAACGTAGAACAGGTTATGTCTCCTTAAATATTATTTTGAAATTTTTTAGATCATTATTTTGGGCTTATTAGAAAGCCATAGATCTATTGTTTGTAAATCTAAATCTATGATTTGTAAAATTTTTTTCTAATTAGAGGTATTTTTATTTTTCAAGTATGAACAGGAAAACATACTGTATGTATTAAGAAGGAAAAATGGAAGAAAAGGAAAAATAAACGGAGCATTTCTCCCAACGCAAAAAATGCAAGTAAAGGAAAGAAAAGAGCAGATTCTCTTTGCGGACATGTAGACCGCCAACTGGACATTTACCAGGCTTTTGTTCGAGATATTACTTCGGTAAGGTATCTATTGTTAACTTACGAAGAAATCGTAATGCGGGTAAATTTCATCAGTTACCAGCAATATCTTCTTTCCAGTATTTGCTTTGGGTGGGATTTGTTGATTGGATTGAATGCTTGAAGATGATAAACCTTCATCATAATTTTGTTGAGAAAGTAGAGGGGTTTTACTATCTCCTTTATGAAAGTTCCACATACAATCAACATTTGAATGTAGCAGAAAATAAAAACGAATTAAAAAATAATTAAGCCAAAAAATGGAAAACATTTTCCGCTGAAAATTGAAAATTAATTAAATATTTAAATTCAAACATTTTGTTAGTAATATGTAGCTTATTCTCAATTTTCTTTTCGTTTAATAATGTTGATAAAAATTTCAATGTTTCTTAATCAAAACAACGGAATAAGAAACGTCGGAAATTAAGATTCGCCGTCAGAACCTTGGTTAAGTTTTATATTTAGTGAATTGGGCCTGTGCTCTTTAATACTTTTTTGGCTTGTTTTATACCAATTTAAAAAAATAAAGTGTCAATAGAAAAACCAAAAACAGAGCTTTATATTTGGTAATTACCTTGCATAAAAGCCTTGGGTAATTATTGTAGGGATTGGGATAATTAATAGAAACAGGGGTGGGGGGGGGGGGGTAATTATTTGAAAAAGGGCAATTGATAACTTTATATGGTTATGAAATAATTTTTTAAATAAAAAATTTTTTTTTAAATGTTAAGGCAATAAATAAAAAATTTAATTTGACTTCTTAAAAATTCCTCTCTACTCACCACTCCCTCCCTCACTCCCTTCCCTCTCTCCTCTCTACCCTCCACTCCCTCCTTCCCTTCTCTTCTCTCGACCCCTCCACTTAAACATGATTCTATAAAATGCCCTTTAATAGAATTATCGATAAAACGTGGAATTTAATAAATTTTAATTAAACATAAAAGAGATAGAGAAAATAGCTAATATAGCATTGATAATTTCTAAAGAGCAACATTTATTAAATCAACACTCATACAAACAATTGTAATAAACAAGAAACATTTAAAAAATATAAAAAGAATACAGATTATGAATAAAAAACTTTTTTGGCTAAAATGTTGAAACTCTTTTTAAAATTAAAACAACGGAAAGAAAAAATTTATAAAGTACATAAATTGCCGTAAATTTAGTTAAGAAAAGATATTATTAGTAATATTTTTGAAAATTATTTTTTCTAAAATTAATTTGGAATCCTTAATTTTATATAATTTTGTAGCCATATTTATTGGCTATCAAATGACCATACATTTGTTAAATAAAAGTTGACGATTAAGCCATCAAAATTCATTTATCTAAAGAGTTTCACAAATTAGCTATTATTTAAGGAGATTCTCAAAAAAGTTAAGAAAACATAACCCACTTTTAATTTTTATAGTTACAACATTAGGAAAACTTCTCGAAAATGTAGTAATCAACTTATAACTAGGGTCTCACAAACAATCTCACAAATCACTCGCAAAAGCTCAGAAAAAGCTTAAAATGTGAACTGAAATACATATGCAAAATTTCTTAAAATATACAATAGATATGCGAACAAAATTGAATTAATTTCAACAAAGAAAGTATATTTAGGTAATAAGATTTTAAATGAAAAATTCGGATTCTCATGGGCGGTATACTCCCAATATTCTATTTATCACTGATTATTTTTTCCTTTGAATTATAAAGTCTTGAAAGTATTTATATGTATAACATTACAATAATCTAATTTTATTCATGTTTTTATTCAAAAACTAAGGGGTTCTTATAATTTTCAGACTGCGTGTATTTGCTTATAATTAAATTATAAAAAATTGTGAAATTTGAATTTTAATTAAATATAAAATAAGGAAAATAATAAAAAATAATCATTTATTTATTTATTTATTTACAATAAATAAAAATACAAAAAAGTAAAGAAAAATATTAAAAAACAGTCTGAAAAATAAAATAACAAAATAAAAATGCCGACAAACTGTCTACATCATATGTATATAAAAATAATAAAGTGCAATTAAATGAATGAATGTATATTATGAAATATTATTAAAAAATATTAAATAATTTTTTAATAAATTAAAGTAAATGTATTTAATAAAATATACAGTCATCGACATAAAGATAGGGGCAAGAGTAACTGAAATGAATATTGACCGTTTTCTCTGTTAAAAATTCATTTTAGGAAAATTTTTTTATTTTATCAGATACACCATTTAATTCTCTATTTAATGAGTATAAATTTTACTGGAATAATATTTCATACTAATGAGCCCAAACTGAAATAAGAAAATAGGGCTAATTTTCGCGCGACAAAAAGATAGGGGCAAGTCTCACTTCGGAACCTGATGGTATTATATATGAAATCTCTGTTGACTCCCTTCTCCTACATTACTTTCCTCCCAACATAAACTGGTGGCCTCGTAATGTTATTCAAAAATTTATTAAAAAGTGTTTTAAAAATTAATATTAGTAAATCAAAAATAAAACGCTTTATGTATGTTGCGCGATTAGTGTTACATTTAAATGACTTCTAGATTTTTTTCTAAATAAAAGTCTTATTTAGCACAGGCATAATACATAATATACATATTTATCCTTTTTTTAATTTTTTATTTAGTTTTTGATTTAATTTACGATTTTATATATTTGAGATCAGTGATTAATACATATGTATTAGGATTTGGAAAAACTGTTGTGTAGTGGTATCACTACCTGTGAACTAATCTAATTGGATCATACTTGCCGGGCTTTTCCCTGATCTCCTTTTCTATTCCAGCCCATCCACCTTCATATACATTGTACAATTTTACTGAGATCAGAGTTGCGTCGTAATTAAGAATTACAATTACGAGAATATTGGAAAAAATTACGAATTACGAAAATAAAAAATTATGAGAAAATATTATTGCAAAAAAACCTCTCGTACTTTGTCATTAAATTTTCAAAGGAAAATGGAAGGAAATATTTATATTTTCTCATACTTTTTGTTTTGTTAATCGGTGGCAAAGTTAGAAGTCAGGCTTCACTCTCCTTGATATTCTATGGCGCAGAAAAGTGATTTGAGATTAAGAAGGATATTAAGATATGTAAAGGTGGAAAGTTCCATACAAAAGGTAAATGTTCAATGAAAGAAGCCGGGTCGGGTTTTGGAAAATTGTACACGTCGACATTGGTAAAACCTCGGACAACCCGGTTTTACCAATGTCCTAACACCGTTTTCGTCTCGATACATTCCCCTTTATTCGACATTCTGAGGTGCCACGGCCAAGTTCGTTTAGTGCATAAATAGTACATATTAATTCAATTAAATTTTATCCATATGATTAAATTATATTCTCCAAAGTTTTTTCAATTTAGACAAATTTTACTTATCCGAAAATATATGAAATTAAGAATTAATCACCGCAAGGGGGTTGTTAACATTTCTTGGTAAGCGAGGATGAACACTAATAATAGATGTAACATTGGGCACATTTACTACATTTGAACGTAAATCACTCGATGAAATATTCAAATTTTTTAAAAAAGGAAAGCAATCATTAAAAGCAGCATGGTATTTTTCACTGAAAATTAAAAATGTTTTGCTTATAAATTATTTTTAAATAACAAATTTTCTACCTGAAAAAATAAAGTACAGGAGCATTTGCACTGTAAGCAATAATACTTAAATGGGAGGTAATAAATGTTATAAAATTTTTTGTGACAACATCAACAGTCACAAAATTATATAATTGTCTTAAAACATTATTTATAAATACACCAATCAAATTTAAAATTATAATAGTTATTAAAGATTTTATAATTCGACGATTGGAGGTAGAAACAGCTTTAAATTTGAATATTTTTTAAAAATTTTATTTTAAATTTCTACCATTCCCCACATTTTTTCTTAAAAACACAAAAAATCATATTAAAATATATGTAATCATTAATATCCCACTGAGAATAATTCCATTAAAATACATTATAACAGACCAACTGCCACGGCCTGTATCATAACTTGAACAAGTAACCAAACTAAAGTATAATTTTTAAAAGATAATAAGTTTTGAAACTATAATCTACTCAAATAATTACAAAACTCCCTATTAATAACCCACGAGAGGTTGAAACACTAATTACCACGGTGGGATCACCCCTAAATATCGTCACCCAAAATGACGTATACCCAAAATATCATTTTTTAATTTCAAAACTCTGTATTCCAATGATCGGGAATGATGTTCCAACATCGAGGAATTGTGTTTTCTATCGAACTGATCATAGCGACTGATCAAGAATCTCCTTGGTGATCGACTCTCTCTCTCTCTTTGATTGAACATATTGATCAGATTGATGTTTGTTTCATTGTTGGATCAATTCCCCGATGTTAAAACAGACATCACCGTCCTAATTATGAAATATAACATTTCGATATTTTGGGTAAGGCGTCATTTTGGGTGTCGATATTTAGGGTCAACGAGATTCTGGGTGTTGATATTCTGGGGTGAAGTCACCCGGTAATTATTTAAATAAGCTA
This sequence comes from Meloidogyne enterolobii, assembly GCA_963681835.1. Lineage (NCBI taxonomy): Eukaryota > Metazoa > Nematoda > Chromadorea > Rhabditida > Meloidogynidae > Meloidogyne > Meloidogyne enterolobii. Next base: position 612,400 of record CAVMJV010000094.1, read on the forward strand.
CCTAAGCTAATAAAACTTTTTGAAATTATACAAGAGGATATTTACGAACAGGATCTAAATAATTTGAGTGTTTTTGTTTGAAATAATTTTTTATTTTTGAATAGAAACGCTATATTCTCTAACTTATTAAAATTTTGAAATTTTAAAATTGAATTAATTTTAAAAATAAAAATTACGTTTCTCCATCTGTATCTGCGTAAGCATTTAAATAAAGAAATAATTCATAACTGGCATATAAAATTTCAATTACCATAACTAAAAACACAAAAGGTTTTGTACTTCTATTGGTATACCTAAATAGATATTAAAGTTAATTATCTCTCGAATTTAAAATTGTTATAATTTTCCATATATAATTTGATCAAATATTTAAATTTTGATCAATTAGACTTTCTCTCAAAATATCGATGTTGAGCTTGACTAATTTTAACCCAAAAATATCAAATTTTGATTAAATTGTAAAAAGGTCAAAATAGTCAGACTTTGGCGGATTGATACCGTATATACTGTATTTATTACCCTCCCTCAAATGATTACCCCACCTCTATTATTTACCCCTCCAGCGAGAGATCGAAACAATAATTGCCCAGGGCGTAGTGACAGAAGACCCACAGACAAAAGACCCAAGGACAGAAGACCCACGGACAAAAGACCCACAGACAGAAGACCCACAAGGACATAATACCCACAGACAAAAGACCCACAAGAAAATTTTTTAACCAAAACTTAAGAAGAGATTTTCTGAAATTTTTGAAAAAGGCTTGTCTATTTTTCTAGGCACAAGATTAAAAAAAATATTTTAAAAATATTTAAAAAAATTTCATTCCAAAGTTAATAAATAAAATTTGATTAATGAAAAAGTGGACTGAAGAGCGGGTGATTAATTGGGATATGTTGGTTTAGCGTAGGATTTAGATATCCCTAAATTGTTATCCTTAAATTGTTTATAACAGGAACCGGGAGAAGTAATACTCCGATATCTCTCTCAAACAGAAAATCGGGTATGTCGGGGGATTTAAAGAGGTGTAAACGGATTTAAACCTTTTAAGCTTTTATAATTCTACTAATCCGCTTTTATCAACCGATATTCCTCCATCTTACTCAGAAATAATTACCTAATCTCTGCTAATACCGATGATCCACGACATCCCTCCATGTGGACTTAACTGACTCGCTATAATCCAGTTAATCTTAAATACCCCTTGATACTAAATGTCCCTTTGATCTATAATCTAAATTTCCTCTAATCTATCGCAGACAAAAATTTTGGGAATTATGAAAGAGCAAGAAGCAAGGTTTCTACTTTTTTAGCAACATAGGTGTAAATTCTTTGAATTTTGGAAGGCCAATTAGCTATTTTTCTACCATTTTTATATCTGAACCTAATCGGATTATGTTTTTTGAAACGACCGAAAATCCGGAAAATCAAGTTACCCCTTCGTTAAACAAGCTCCCCGGTCATTAGGACAAGATTCCCATCGTTGGAACAACTTAACCCGTTTTTGCAACAACATCCCACATTGTTAAAATAACATCCCCGTTGTTGGCACAACGTCCAGATTATTGAAACGACCTTCGCTAATATCGAAACAACTTTTCACGTTGTTGGATCAACCTCTTACCGTGGAAAACTAATAAAATTAACAAATCCTTCGCGCCAAAAATTATGCACAATAAAACTGAAAAATAGTTGTGGGTCTTTTGCCTGTGGGTATTCTGTCCTTGTGGGTCTTCTGTCTGTGGGTCTTCTGTCCGTGGGTCTTCTGTCCTTGGGTCTTCTGTCTGTGGGTCTTCTGCGTCGACCCGATTGCCCAGGGCAATTAATACAGTATATACGGTATATTAATTTTTATAACAAATTTATATACCAAACAGGGAATTTAACAGCAAATAAACGATCAATTCCAATCAAAACCATTGTAATCTGTGCATTATTTCCTGTAATATTTGAAATAATTTGTAACGGAAAACAGGTAGCATATTTAATAAATGGCTGTCCAATCAAAGCCAAAATAAAGCTGACAAAATAATTTAAATTGAGAAATATTCCAAAGAAACTTTCCAATGCTATAAGTATTTGGCAACAACTATGGAGTGATCTGAGAAAAAGAAATATCTACATATACACTCTGTCATAAAGTGATAAGCACCCTTATAAGCACCCCTTAGTTTCTAAGTAAAAAAACATATTTAAGCTTAAAGTATCATCATTTTTAATATTTATACGACTTTTTAATTCATATTTAAAGAAAAAAACAAACAGTTCTAAAATTAAATATGGCTAGTAGGGAAAATAAATTAAATTACACTAAATCGACTGTCAGATAATTATAAGCACCCCTTAAGTTTCGACATTATGAGCTGTCAAAAAAATCTACATTTTTCTGACAGAGTGTATTTAAATTGGACCACAGTCGAAAATTTTTTCTTACTTTCACGCCTCCCCTCTTGTTAACTTAATTTCACAGACTTCTAGTCAATTTATAAAATAGGGATTTGCATCGGGATCTGATGCACATCTCGATCCAGGCTCGGGATTAGGATTGGTCGGGATCAGAATATATATTTCGGGTTCGGGATCAGAAAAATCGGGATCGTGATTCGAAAAACCGGGATAATCCCGACCGGGATCTCGATCCCGCTGAACTCTTGTCTGTATAAAATTAAGGTGTATGTAAAATCAAAGTCCCTTCTAACTTGTTTATTAAAGTAACATAAACAATTGACAGATTAAATATTGTAGAGATAAAATCAATAATTGAACGGCCTCCATACATTTCAATCAAAGTAAGATCCCCTGTTTTGTTTTGAAAATACATATACCACTTTAAATTGAGGAAATTAATTATTTAAGAATTTATTTTACCAAATCAGTAGAAGAATTATATGGAGTAACTACCATTTTTTAACAAAATTTATAAATTTAAAAAATATATAATTCAAGAAGTAAAATAAACAATTGACAGATTAATGTCGCAGTCCAATTTCAACACGATCCCCGACACACCCGACCCGAAAGGTCGGCTTGCTACCCTAGTTTTATCTTAATTTTATAGGTATGATAACCTTTTTTACCTGCCTATTTTTGTGCCTATTTCGGCTTTTTGGTGCCTATTTTAGGCGCCCATTTCGCTGTTTTTACCTCCCTATAAATCTGCACTTTATTGATAAATTAATATTTATAAAATATTATAATAACTTCCTTGTATAGTATACATATATTCAGATAACGGTAAAAAAGTTTTTTGTGAGAATTATAAAATAATTATAAAAAATTGTTTACAAACTCACAAGTTCAGGTTCAACATTTTTTTATTTGTGTTAAATAATTTAAAAAATTATCCCACACTTTTAATTTAATTTAAAAATTGTTTTTACTTAACTCTGATAATATTCCCATGTACTAAACATATTGTAATATTGTAGGGAAATTTTTTATTTGCGACGATTTTCGCTAATAAATAGGGCGTGTCAAAACATGAAAAAGCATATTTTGCACGCGGATATGCCATGAGCTTAAATGCTCAAAAATGGTGTTTCTACATCAGTCCGAGCACTTTAGGACCCGGTTCTTAATGAATATTTTGTTCTTAATGAATATAATTTTCGTGCATATTTGCATATCTGTGCATATTTTGGTAAATTTTTATCAAAATATGGTAAAAATTTATTTTTACCAAAATTTGTACATATTTTAGCATTTTTTGTTTTATGGCATAATATAAAATTTTTTGCAAAAATTTTTTAAAGTAAATTTTGGAAAAATTTTTTGGAAAAATATTTCTGGAAAATTTGTTTAAAAAAATTGTTTTCATTAATTTAAAGTCCTTAAAATCTTTTAGAAGTGCTCTAAATTGTTATTTTAAAAACTAAATTATTGTTTTTACTTAAAGTATTAATTTTTGAAGTACATTTTTACTGTTTTTTGCTGCATATCTAGTAGAGTAGGAAAAGACGAGACCGATACCGAGTCTCGTCGGTCCATTTCTCGGCGAGAAACGATACTGACTCAAGGAAACAAAATCCTCAATATTGTCCAAAGTAATTTGGCAATTTGATGTTAAATTCTTTTATAAATTTTAAAATTTCATTTTAGAATATCATTATTTATTTTTAATTTAATTTTAAACATATATGTAAAAGGAGAGTTTAAAATTATAAAATTTATTGGATCAAAAGAGGTAAAATTGAACTTTAAAATCTTTTTAAATTTTGAAAATCGGCTCAGAATTGATCGAAAAATAATATTCCAAACTTCATAAAAGTTTTTTTTTCAATTTAAATTGTCTAATTTTGGGTGATATTCATAGAAGATGGTTGTGGGTTAGTTTACCCGAAGCCGCGCGTAATCATCGAGTTCTGGGTTAATTTTCTTAGAATAAGGGTTAACCCTCAGCTCAATGTTCTATTACACGGGTAAGAGAAACTGGTAAACTTACCAGGTACCCTTACCTCGTTCTCTTAATACGGCCTCAGATGATCAAGAGTATTTATCTGATGATTTGGATGATGAAAATAATGAATAAATTATTTTTACACGCATTTTTTGACATCAAATAAAAATTTCTGTTAGTCTCAGTCAGTATCGTTTCTCGGTATCGGTTTCGGCTCAAAATGATGATCTCGGTATCGGGTTCTTGAGTATCGTTCAATCTCGGTCTCGGATTGGCCTATACCAGTGTCGTTTATTCCAACTCTAATATCTAGTGCATATTTCGGGAAATTTGTTCATTTTAGTGCATATTTAGGCCTTTTTCGGTGCATATATGCGCATATTTTTGGATTTTCCATGCATATTTTGACACGCTCTAATAATTATGTATTAATTCAATTAAATTTTATCCATAAAATTAAATTATAGTCTCCACAGTCTTTTTACTTTAGACAAGTTTTACTTATCCAAAAATGTATGAAATTAAGAATTAATCACTGTAAGGGTTTGTTAACATTTCTTGGTAAACGAGGATGAACTTCAATAGTAGATGTAACAGAGGTAACATTTGATACATTTGAACGTAATTGACTCGATGAGATATTCAAATTTTTTAAAAAAGGAAAGCAATCATTAAAAGCTGCATGGTATTTTTCACTGAAAATTTAAAAAAAATATTATTAAAATAATTTTTGGATAAAATAAAAGGACTCAAATAATTACTACTACTACCATGAATGTAATTTTTAAATTTATGCAAAGTTTTTCTGACTAGGTATCTACTCTCTATCTTTCTCTATAACATTTGTTATTTTTCTGAAATTTTTTAACACCCTCTTTGGAACCTCGAAAATTGAATAACCATAAGGGTGACCAAGCTCACTTTTAGGGTCAAAAATCCAAATATCGAAAAAGATTCTTTAAAAAAAGAAAGAGCTTGTTGAAAGAGCTTGTCTTTTTCTTTCTAAATTATCTTTAACAAATTTTCTACCTGAAAAAATAAAGTACAGGAGCATTTGAACTGTACGCAATAATGCTTAAATGAGAATTAATAAATGTAATGAAATTTTTTGTAACAACATCAACAGTTACAAAATTATAAAATTGCCTCAAAGCATTATTTATAAATACACCAATCATATTTAAAATTATAATAATTATTAAAGATTTTATAATTCGACGCTTAGAAGAGGAAACAGCTTAAAAAAAATTTTTTTTAGTATTTTTTAGAAATTTCATTTTAAATTTCTACCATTTCCTGAGCTTTTTCTTAAAAACACTAAAAACCATATTAAAATATATGTAACCAGCGTTCGGCGCGAATTGCTGACATGTAAATAAGCTTTTTGGGTATAAAGGCTGACTCCAGCGTTATTACAACTGATTTAAACTAATTTGGATCAATTTCCCAGTATTTGAAAATTTCAGACTCAAATGTCCATTCTCAGACTCAAGTGACACCTTTGAAAATATTTTCATTCAACTCCTCATTCAATTCCCCATCGAATGACACCTCAACCATCTTTCTATGTCTAATACTTCAAAAGTTATAAATTTTTACATTTAAGTCATAAAAAACATGCGGGCCTTCGGCCCGCATGTTTTCTGTCTTGCATTTCGAATTTAAAAAAATATTTTCAATTCTGGCGGTTGTCTCCGGCAACGCGTTTTCTGCAACGCGTTCCGAATTTTTAAAATAATTTTCTGGCGGTTGCCTCCGGCAACGCGTTTTCTGCACGCGTTACGAATTTTTAAAATATAATTTTTAAGTCTGGCGGTTGCCTCCGGCAACGCGTTTTCTGCACGCGTTACGAATTTTTAAAATATAATTTTTAAGTCTGGCGGTTGCCTCCGGCAACGCGTTTTCTGCAACGCGTTCCAGATTTTAACAATAATTTTTAATTCTTGCGGTTGCCTCCGGCAACGCGTTTTCTGCACGCGTTACGAATTTTTAAAATATAATTTTTAAGTCTGGCGGTTGCCTCCGGCAACGCGTTTTCTGCAACGCGTTCCAGATTTTAAAAATAATTTTTAATTCTGGCGGTTGCCTCCGGCAACGCGTTTTCTGCAACGCGTTCCGAATTTTTAAAATAATTTTTAATTCTGGCGTTTGCCTCCGGCAACGCGTTTTTTGCACGCGTTACGAATTTTTAAAATATAATTTTTAAGTCTGGCGGTTGCCTCCGGCAACGCGTTTTCTGCAACGCGTTCCGATTTTTTAAAATAATTTTAATTCCTGGCGTTTGCCTCCGGCAACGCGTTTTTTGCACGCGTTACGAATTTTTAAAATATAATTTTTAAGTCTGGCGGTTGCCTCCGGCAACGCGTTTTCTGCAACGCGTTCCAGATTTTAAAAATAATTTTTAATTCTGGCGGTTGCCTCCGGCAACGCGTTTTCTGCAACGCGTTCCGAATTTTTAAAATAATTTTTAATTCTGGCGGTTGCCTCCGGCAACGCGTTTTCTGCAACGCGTTCCGAATTTTTAAAATAATTTTTAATTCTGGCGGTTGCCTCCGGCAACGCGTTTTCTGCAACGCGTTCCGAATTTTTAAAATAATTTTTAATTCTGGCGGTTGCCTCCGGCAACGCGTTTTCTGCAACGCGTTCCGAATTTTTAAAATAATTTTTAATTCTGGCGGTTGCCTCCGGCAACGCGTTTTCTGCAACGCGTTCCGAATTTTTAAAATAATTTTTAATTCTGGCGGTTGCCTCCGGCAACGCGTTTTCTGCAACGCGTTCCGAATTTTTAAAATAATTTTTAATTCTGGCGGTTGCCTCCGGCAACGCGTTTTCTGCAACGCGTTCCGAATTTTTAAAATAATTTTTAATTCTGGCGGTTGCCTCCGGCAACGCGTTTTCTGCAACGCGTTCCGAATTTTTAAAATAATTTTTAATTCTGGCGGTTGCCTCCGGCAACGCGTTTTCTGCAACGCGTTCCGTATTTTTAAAATAATTTTTAATTCTGGTGGTTGCCTCCGGCAACGCGTTTTCTGCAACGCGTTCCGAATTAAAGTTATTTTTTAAAAAATATTAGAGTTTAACATTTTTATAAAAATTTCAGTCCCAGACTCAAATTAAAAAATGAGACTCAAGTGTCCTTTTTCCTAAAAATCATTTTCTAATATTCCCTTTAATTTTTATAATTTTTAAATTTAATTTCCACTGATTTAAACCTTCAGACTCAAATATCCCACCCTCAGACTCAAGTGACCCCTTCAAAAATGATCTTAAAAAATTCGCCTGATTTTTCCGCGTCGATTGACACCTCAATCATATTTTTCCGATAACTACTTCAAAAGTTACAAAAAACGCCTCACCGTTGCTTAACTTTCCAGATCGGACGGTCTAGATCGTCAAATTTAAAAATTTTTCCCCAAAATTTTAATTTCTTAAAAAATTCATAGCTTTGTCTAAAAAAGTCCAAAAATCATAAAACAAAGCTTATTCGATGCAGAATTTAAAGATCTATCTTTCATCTCCCAACACTTTTCTTCTAACTCCAAAATAAGATATAGTTAATGTCACTTTTATACATCTTCCCCAAAAATGCACTTTTTACTCCATATCTTTTTTTAAATTATTCCAATCAACTTGAAACCAACTTTTTTCTTAAGAACTCCACTACGCTCTACAACTTTTCTCCCAACCACTTTTTGCTCCCACCCCTCTAAACACCTTAAATCCAAAGTTACCACTTTGACAAAAAAGTTGTCAACAGGCATATCTACCCTTCCCGACGTCAGAACGACTTCAACTCTTTTTCTATCATATTCTCCATGTTGTGGTGCTTCAACCTTGTAACTGACTCAACTTTCCCCGACTTCATCTTCGTATTCAAATTTCACGTCAAAGTTTCGAAAAAACACGTTTTTTCGAAATATCTAAAAAACTCGCCCCTTTCCCCCAACTTTTGGAGGTTTTCCTGAAAACTACATAGTATTGCGCATCTATAGCAAAAAACCCCACCCCTCTACGACTTCTCAAAAGTCTGAAGGACTTTTTTTTAGCTGACTGCCTTTTTACTATTATATATAGATAATAATCTGGGTCGGGAAATTTTCAAAAGACAACCCATCTCCGACTTTTTGGGGAATTTAGCCCTTTACGTATACACTCAAGAATATAAAATTTGGGCTTACAGTGGCGGAAAATTACTTAGGGAAAAATTTTCTTTTCGCGTTTTTTAGGTTTTACTCAAAAAATTTTCTTTTGGCTTTATTTATTTTTTGTGTATTTTTGTAGCCTTATTTAATACCTATTAAATGGTACCAAATATGCCCAGATACAGCTCTGCGATTCTTCATTACATTGTTAGGGAAGATCTCAGGAATTTTTTCAGATTTTTTCTACATTGTTTTCCGATAAAAAATTAAACTTCATTTTTTCCCTAAGTAATTTTCCGCCACTGTATGTACTGTATCCAACAATAGATACACATGAATGTATATACATTTTTAACTCCATGAGTTTGCACAAATCGGGTTCCTCTTACAATTAAATCGTTAAATTCTTTCACTTTACTTCATCGAAAATTCCTCTCTCATTTTTGCTTCGAATTAACGAATTCTTCTAAAACAACCGAAAACGGCTTGTTCCCAAAATACAGTAAAGAGTCTTCTTCAAATTTACGCATTTCGGGAAATGGCTCCTCTTTGTCTTTATCTTCTATGGTTTTCTCAACAACTTCAAGAAACGTTTTAGTTTGTCCATTGGGAAATTTTTCGATTGCCTCTTTAATTTTGTTGGAATTTTCAACCAGTATGTTTGTTGGATAATGATCTTCTCTAAAATATTTTAATTACTATACTACAATTTGCTAAATATTCAAATGAGTCCGTATAATAATCCCTGGTTCGTAATACTTTCATAGGAATGGTATTTTTATTCCCTTCCACTAATATTTTCCTTCCTTAACAAATGGTATTTAATCAGTAATAGTTCAAAATTGTGGTAAAATTCGTTGGATTACAAACCTCATTAATTCATCAAAGGCATTAGGAAATTTTTCAACAAATTTTGTATGATCAACAACAATCCCTACTTTCATATATTCTGCAATTTTGGCATTAAACTTTTGTTCAAAAGTGAAGGGAATTAAAATTAATGGAACTCCAACATAAAGAGCCTGTAAATTTAATTAATTTAAAATAATAATTATTGTAAAATCTCAGAAAGATATAGAAGCTATAGGAAATTTTAAAGAGGATAAATCTGGCTACAAATTGAGATCAAAATTAAACACATATAGGATATTAATGTGCTTATAATGTCAACAAATGATGTAATTATATACCTGATTAAAGCATTTCTGATCACCAGCTGTGATAAAACCGCGAAGATTTTCATGAGCTAAATTTGAGATAAAATTGGAAAATTTTTTATTTTCCTGATCATAAAAATTAAAAATTGGAAATTTAAATAGTGATAAGTATGATTAGGAACTTCGAAGTTAGAGTTAATAAATCTAGCTAGAGTTCTCTTGTAGGTTCTCTTGCGGACATATAGGGAGTCAACTGGACATTTATGTACCTTTACTCGACAAATTAAAAGGGATCTATTTCAAATTTTCCATGTAAACAACTCCTTTTTTCATTGGAATATTTATTTTTTCGCCCGAAAATTTTTTAATGAAATTTTACCTAATAATTTCTGTATATTTATCTTATTTATATGAAAATATATATTTTTATAAATATGCTCATCAAATCGCCACAGAAATAAAGGATCCTTTTTTAGCCTTGAAAAGTCAAATCTGATATTGGATTGAACAACAAATTTACATTTGTCATATTTTACAAATGTATTTACTAATTTATTAAAATATTCGTCTGTAAATCCTTTGAAGGAATGGCCTTTAGTGATATAAAATAGAACAAAGCAATCAGCCTATAAAATAAAATTGGAAATTGAAATTCGATAATAAAAAAATTCATTGGAAAAATTAATCAAATTTTACTTATCCAATATTAAATTATTACCTTTTTAATCCACTCAAATACAGGGTCTTCAAAGACAAATTCCTTTACTTTATTTTTTAAAAAGCCAGTTAAACCCTTATTTTCCTTTTTTTCTTTCAATCTCTTTTTTTCCTCAATTTCATTCAAAATTCCTTCAATTTCCACTTCAATCCCTCCAATATTAACAATTCTTTTTGGAATATTTGGAAAGGGAAATTGTCCAAGTGGATGGACATTTATTAAATAATATTTTGATTTTCTTAATAAATCCCACATTTTTGGCATTTCTTCAACTTTAATTAATTTATGGTTTCCTAATAAATTATTTTTTAAAGCCCTTTTCCTTGCCAACATTAAATATTTTTCTTGATTTTGTTTATAAAATGTATAATAAACTTGTGGGTGTTTAAGCTCTGAATAAACAATAAAATATTAAATCAACCCTAATCCAAATTTATATGTAAATAATTTGTTTGGTTTAATATTCCGCGGTTCCAATTCCAAGAATTGTCAGAAAGTTTGACAAGCCAAAATAGTAACCCTTGAAAAATAAGACTCGACGTGCTTTAACAAGATGTTAAAGCTCTCGTTGTGCTTCAACATCTTCGTGTGCTTAATCTATCCACAGAAACTCTAATAATCATGTAAATTGTCTCTAATTTCAAAATTAATTCGCATCTTTTCCTTTAGAAAATACATACCAGGGTTTAAATAATAGAGTTCCTGTCCAAAAAAATGCAAATAAATAGGAAAAGGAATTGTTGAAGTTGCAGCTATATATTTCTTTAATCCAATTTCTTCAAAAAGGGGAAATGCTCCTCCAGATAAAGAAAACTCAGCAATTCCCAGTGCAAATTGCTGCCCCATAAGTTTAAGCCAATCAAAAATTTTTTGTTGTATTCCATAGATTTCGACTTTAGGATTTTCTATTATTGCTTAAAAGAGAGGAATTAAAAAATAATTAAATTTTGCCTCCATGTACACGATAAGTCATAGTTAGAAAATTTTAATTTAGTTTCATTGACTTTAATGATATTTTGTAAATAATGTATTATTCGTGTCACGACACTTGCAGATATGACATTTGCAGACCCGACACTTGCAGACCCGACTTTTGCAGACCCGACATTTGCAGATGCCGACACTTGCAGATATGAACTTGCAGATCAGACATTTGCAGATCCGACTTTTGCAGATTAGACCCAGTTCGCTCTCTTTACCTTATCTATAAACCGTGGAGTAATTGCTGCTGCGGAGGAATCCTGGGATGCCCATCTCATCGATGATAGGAATAGGATCATGTTACGAGCCCAGAGCCCAGCGACCGTTGACTCCCCGCGAGGCGCGTGCCGCAAAACCCCGCGCTTCGCGCGGGGTTTTGCTCAAGCGCCTCGCCGACACTCCATAGGTCTACGTTGAACATTTTAAACCTCCGGAAAAAAGAGTATGGGTCTTATATCAAAACCTTTCCAGCGGTATATTATACTAAATACTTTGATTTTTGAAGATTTTTAAATTTTTTAAAAATTTTTTTTCAAAAATTAATATCTGCAAAAGTCGGATCTGCAAATGTCTGATCTGCAAGTGTCATATCTGCAAGTGTCGTTATCTGCAATTGTCGATCTGGAAAAGTCGTCTGCAAAAGTCGGGTCTGCAAATGTCATATCTGCAAGTGTCGTATGACCGTATTATTTAATGTACATTACAACAAGACTAAAAAAATTTTTTAGAACAATCCAAGAACGGGATGATAGAGAAACTCAAAAAATTCAAGGGGGGTTATAATTTCATAGCACACTGTATATAATACCGTTACCAAATGGTCATCGGCAATGCTGGGTTTTTCAAACTCAGCTCCGGTTCTGACCTATTAATTTTAACTACCCTTCTAAGTAGATATCTTTGAAATCCTCATCAAAATTAATTTCTTAACTAACCTTTATATGAAAAGTACATATAAAATCCAAGCAATTTTATGAGGTGATCATCATCTTTTTTATCTTCAGATGTCCAATTACTAATTTCAAATTCACCTTTATTATGCACCTGTGAATATTCCTTATCCTCTATATAAGTTACTTCTATCAGGTGAACATTTTCCAAAGGTTTCTTTAAGATGACATTTCCTTCGAATTTAACCACAAGCAAATACTAAAATTCATGTTTGAAATGGAAAAATTAAAAAAAATTGTTTGAATTTACCACGTCATATTTGCCGTTGTAGCATAGAACATTAGCAATGTTCAACTAAAAATTAATTGTTGAACTAAATTTTCTGTTAACACTATATTATAACTAAAAATCTCGATTCTCGAAACATTTTTAAAATAATCAATTTTAAGATAAGTGAGAAGCATATTTATTAAAGGATTAGGAGCCCGAGTAACATGATAACATCTTAATCCACCCAAATCCCCTTAAACAATATCCCTCTAATTCCTATATCCTCAGATATTTCAATGACCCTTGGTTCCTTCATATCCCTCGATATAATCCGACTGTCTTCAGTTATAAGAATCCATCCTGTTAACTGTGCGGACTTAAATGAAAAGTCAAATAAAAAGTGTAATTTGTTTTTTAGCCCAAAAAGTAAAAAGTTTTGAGTTTATAAAACAACGTTGTGGAACATAAAATGAACATTTTAAAAATAATTCAGAATATAATCTTCGAAAATCTCTAAAATTTCTTATAAGAATTGAGATTATTTCGAAAAATATTGATATCAATAACTGAGGCTTTTGGGTAAATGTCCAGTTGGCGGTCTACATGTCCGCAAAGAGAATCTGCTCTTTTCTTTCCTTTACTTGCATTTTTTGCGTTGGGAGAAATGCTCTGTTCATTTTTCCTTTTCTTCCATTTTTCCTTCTTAATACAGTATGTTTTCCTGTTCATACTTGAAAAATAAAAATACCCTAATTAGAAAAAAATTATTTATTTTACAAAATACCCGGTAAAATAAATAAATACCGGGCCTGGACCGAGCTACCGGGCCCGGAAAACTCGGTCCCGGCCCGGGTTAGAGCTCTAATAAAAACTATGAGGGGGAGGATGGATGTAAAAACTCGGCCCATGTTTTTACTCAATATCGATATCCTGAAACAAGAAATTCAACGTAGAACAGGTTATGTCTCCTTAAATATTATTTTGAAATTTTTTAGATCATTATTTTGGGCTTATTAGAAAGCCATAGATCTATTGTTTGTAAATCTAAATCTATGATTTGTAAAATTTTTTTCTAATTAGAGGTATTTTTATTTTTCAAGTATGAACAGGAAAACATACTGTATGTATTAAGAAGGAAAAATGGAAGAAAAGGAAAAATAAACGGAGCATTTCTCCCAACGCAAAAAATGCAAGTAAAGGAAAGAAAAGAGCAGATTCTCTTTGCGGACATGTAGACCGCCAACTGGACATTTACCAGGCTTTTGTTCGAGATATTACTTCGGTAAGGTATCTATTGTTAACTTACGAAGAAATCGTAATGCGGGTAAATTTCATCAGTTACCAGCAATATCTTCTTTCCAGTATTTGCTTTGGGTGGGATTTGTTGATTGGATTGAATGCTTGAAGATGATAAACCTTCATCATAATTTTGTTGAGAAAGTAGAGGGGTTTTACTATCTCCTTTATGAAAGTTCCACATACAATCAACATTTGAATGTAGCAGAAAATAAAAACGAATTAAAAAATAATTAAGCCAAAAAATGGAAAACATTTTCCGCTGAAAATTGAAAATTAATTAAATATTTAAATTCAAACATTTTGTTAGTAATATGTAGCTTATTCTCAATTTTCTTTTCGTTTAATAATGTTGATAAAAATTTCAATGTTTCTTAATCAAAACAACGGAATAAGAAACGTCGGAAATTAAGATTCGCCGTCAGAACCTTGGTTAAGTTTTATATTTAGTGAATTGGGCCTGTGCTCTTTAATACTTTTTTGGCTTGTTTTATACCAATTTAAAAAAATAAAGTGTCAATAGAAAAACCAAAAACAGAGCTTTATATTTGGTAATTACCTTGCATAAAAGCCTTGGGTAATTATTGTAGGGATTGGGATAATTAATAGAAACAGGGGTGGGGGGGGGGTAATTATTTGAAAAAGGGCAATTGATAACTTTATATGGTTATGAAATAATTTTTTAAATAAAAAATTTTTTTTTAAATGTTAAGGCAATAAATAAAAAATTTAATTTGACTTCTTAAAAATTCCTCTCTACTCACCACTCCCTCCCTCACTCCCTTCCCTCTCTCCTCTCTACCCTCCACTCCCTCCTTCCCTTCTCTTCTCTCGACCCCTCCACTTAAACATGATTCTATAAAATGCCCTTTAATAGAATTATCGATAAAACGTGGAATTTAATAAATTTTAATTAAACATAAAAGAGATAGAGAAAATAGCTAATATAGCATTGATAATTTCTAAAGAGCAACATTTATTAAATCAACACTCATACAAACAATTGTAATAAACAAGAAACATTTAAAAAATATAAAAAGAATACAGATTATGAATAAAAAACTTTTTTGGCTAAAATGTTGAAACTCTTTTTAAAATTAAAACAACGGAAAGAAAAAATTTATAAAGTACATAAATTGCCGTAAATTTAGTTAAGAAAAGATATTATTAGTAATATTTTTGAAAATTATTTTTTCTAAAATTAATTTGGAATCCTTAATTTTATATAATTTTGTAGCCATATTTATTGGCTATCAAATGACCATACATTTGTTAAATAAAAGTTGACGATTAAGCCATCAAAATTCATTTATCTAAAGAGTTTCACAAATTAGCTATTATTTAAGGAGATTCTCAAAAAAGTTAAGAAAACATAACCCACTTTTAATTTTTATAGTTACAACATTAGGAAAACTTCTCGAAAATGTAGTAATCAACTTATAACTAGGGTCTCACAAACAATCTCACAAATCACTCGCAAAAGCTCAGAAAAAGCTTAAAATGTGAACTGAAATACATATGCAAAATTTCTTAAAATATACAATAGATATGCGAACAAAATTGAATTAATTTCAACAAAGAAAGTATATTTAGGTAATAAGATTTTAAATGAAAAATTCGGATTCTCATGGGCGGTATACTCCCAATATTCTATTTATCACTGATTATTTTTTCCTTTGAATTATAAAGTCTTGAAAGTATTTATATGTATAACATTACAATAATCTAATTTTATTCATGTTTTTATTCAAAAACTAAGGGGTTCTTATAATTTTCAGACTGCGTGTATTTGCTTATAATTAAATTATAAAAAATTGTGAAATTTGAATTTTAATTAAATATAAAATAAGGAAAATAATAAAAAATAATCATTTATTTATTTATTTATTTACAATAAATAAAAATACAAAAAAGTAAAGAAAAATATTAAAAAACAGTCTGAAAAATAAAATAACAAAATAAAAATGCCGACAAACTGTCTACATCATATGTATATAAAAATAATAAAGTGCAATTAAATGAATGAATGTATATTATGAAATATTATTAAAAAATATTAAATAATTTTTTAATAAATTAAAGTAAATGTATTTAATAAAATATACAGTCATCGACATAAAGATAGGGGCAAGAGTAACTGAAATGAATATTGACCGTTTTCTCTGTTAAAAATTCATTTTAGGAAAATTTTTTTATTTTATCAGATACACCATTTAATTCTCTATTTAATGAGTATAAATTTTACTGGAATAATATTTCATACTAATGAGCCCAAACTGAAATAAGAAAATAGGGCTAATTTTCGCGCGACAAAAAGATAGGGGCAAGTCTCACTTCGGAACCTGATGGTATTATATATGAAATCTCTGTTGACTCCCTTCTCCTACATTACTTTCCTCCCAACATAAACTGGTGGCCTCGTAATGTTATTCAAAAATTTATTAAAAAGTGTTTTAAAAATTAATATTAGTAAATCAAAAATAAAACGCTTTATGTATGTTGCGCGATTAGTGTTACATTTAAATGACTTCTAGATTTTTTTCTAAATAAAAGTCTTATTTAGCACAGGCATAATACATAATATACATATTTATCCTTTTTTTAATTTTTTATTTAGTTTTTGATTTAATTTACGATTTTATATATTTGAGATCAGTGATTAATACATATGTATTAGGATTTGGAAAAACTGTTGTGTAGTGGTATCACTACCTGTGAACTAATCTAATTGGATCATACTTGCCGGGCTTTTCCCTGATCTCCTTTTCTATTCCAGCCCATCCACCTTCATATACATTGTACAATTTTACTGAGATCAGAGTTGCGTCGTAATTAAGAATTACAATTACGAGAATATTGGAAAAAATTACGAATTACGAAAATAAAAAATTATGAGAAAATATTATTGCAAAAAAACCTCTCGTACTTTGTCATTAAATTTTCAAAGGAAAATGGAAGGAAATATTTATATTTTCTCATACTTTTTGTTTTGTTAATCGGTGGCAAAGTTAGAAGTCAGGCTTCACTCTCCTTGATATTCTATGGCGCAGAAAAGTGATTTGAGATTAAGAAGGATATTAAGATATGTAAAGGTGGAAAGTTCCATACAAAAGGTAAATGTTCAATGAAAGAAGCCGGGTCGGGTTTTGGAAAATTGTACACGTCGACATTGGTAAAACCTCGGACAACCCGGTTTTACCAATGTCCTAACACCGTTTTCGTCTCGATACATTCCCCTTTATTCGACATTCTGAGGTGCCACGGCCAAGTTCGTTTAGTGCATAAATAGTACATATTAATTCAATTAAATTTTATCCATATGATTAAATTATATTCTCCAAAGTTTTTTCAATTTAGACAAATTTTACTTATCCGAAAATATATGAAATTAAGAATTAATCACCGCAAGGGGGTTGTTAACATTTCTTGGTAAGCGAGGATGAACACTAATAATAGATGTAACATTGGGCACATTTACTACATTTGAACGTAAATCACTCGATGAAATATTCAAATTTTTTAAAAAAGGAAAGCAATCATTAAAAGCAGCATGGTATTTTTCACTGAAAATTAAAAATGTTTTGCTTATAAATTATTTTTAAATAACAAATTTTCTACCTGAAAAAATAAAGTACAGGAGCATTTGCACTGTAAGCAATAATACTTAAATGGGAGGTAATAAATGTTATAAAATTTTTTGTGACAACATCAACAGTCACAAAATTATATAATTGTCTTAAAACATTATTTATAAATACACCAATCAAATTTAAAATTATAATAGTTATTAAAGATTTTATAATTCGACGATTGGAGGTAGAAACAGCTTTAAATTTGAATATTTTTTAAAAATTTTATTTTAAATTTCTACCATTCCCCACATTTTTTCTTAAAAACACAAAAAATCATATTAAAATATATGTAATCATTAATATCCCACTGAGAATAATTCCA
The DNA here is from genome assembly GCA_963681835.1 of Meloidogyne enterolobii. NCBI lineage: Eukaryota > Metazoa > Nematoda > Chromadorea > Rhabditida > Meloidogynidae > Meloidogyne > Meloidogyne enterolobii. The sequence continues at coordinate 630,203 of CAVMJV010000094.1, forward strand.
TTAAAATACATTATAACAGACCAACTGCCACGGCCTGTATCATAACTTGAACAAGTAACCAAACTAAAGTATAATTTTTAAAAGATAATAAGTTTTGAAACTATAATCTACTCAAATAATTACAAAACTCCCTATTAATAACCCACGAGAGGTTGAAACACTAATTACCACGGTGGGATCACCCCTAAATATCGTCACCCAAAATGACGTATACCCAAAATATCATTTTTTAATTTCAAAACTCTGTATTCCAATGATCGGGAATGATGTTCCAACATCGAGGAATTGTGTTTTCTATCGAACTGATCATAGCGACTGATCAAGAATCTCCTTGGTGATCGACTCTCTCTCTCTCTTTGATTGAACATATTGATCAGATTGATGTTTGTTTCATTGTTGGATCAATTCCCCGATGTTAAAACAGACATCACCGTCCTAATTATGAAATATAACATTTCGATATTTTGGGTAAGGCGTCATTTTGGGTGTCGATATTTAGGGTCAACGAGATTCTGGGTGTTGATATTCTGGGGTGAAGTCACCCGGTAATTATTTAAATAAGCTACCTAAGCTAATAAAACTTTTTGAAATTATACAAGAGGATATTTACGAACAGGATCTAAATAATTTGAGTGTTTTTGTTTGAAATAATTTTTTATTTTTGAATAGAAACGCTATATTCTCTAACTTATTAAAATTTTGAAATTTTAAAATTGAATTAATTTTAAAAATAAAAATTACGTTTCTCCATCTGTATCTGCGTAAGCATTTAAATAAAGAAATAATTCATAACTGGCATATAAAATTTCAATTACCATAACTAAAAACACAAAAGGTTTTGTACTTCTATTGGTATACCTAAATAGATATTAAAGTTAATTATCTCTCGAATTTAAAATTGTTATAATTTTCCATATATAATTTGATCAAATATTTAAATTTTGATCAATTAGACTTTCTCTCAAAATATCGATGTTGAGCTTGACTAATTTTAACCCAAAAATATCAAATTTTGATTAAATTGTAAAAAGGTCAAAATAGTCAGACTTTGGCGGATTGATACCGTATATACTGTATTTATTACCCTCCCTCAAATGATTACCCCACCTCTATTATTTACCCCTCCAGCGAGAGATCGAAACAATAATTGCCCAGGGCGTAGTGACAGAAGACCCACAGACAAAAGACCCAAGGACAGAAGACCCACGGACAAAAGACCCACAGACAGAAGACCCACAAGGACATAATACCCACAGACAAAAGACCCACAAGAAAATTTTTTAACCAAAACTTAAGAAGAGATTTTCTGAAATTTTTGAAAAAGGCTTGTCTATTTTTCTAGGCACAAGATTAAAAAAAATATTTTAAAAATATTTAAAAAAATTTCATTCCAAAGTTAATAAATAAAATTTGATTAATGAAAAAGTGGACTGAAGAGCGGGTGATTAATTGGGATATGTTGGTTTAGCGTAGGATTTAGATATCCCTAAATTGTTATCCTTAAATTGTTTATAACAGGAACCGGGAGAAGTAATACTCCGATATCTCTCTCAAACAGAAAATCGGGTATGTCGGGGGATTTAAAGAGGTGTAAACGGATTTAAACCTTTTAAGCTTTTATAATTCTACTAATCCGCTTTTATCAACCGATATTCCTCCATCTTACTCAGAAATAATTACCTAATCTCTGCTAATACCGATGATCCACGACATCCCTCCATGTGGACTTAACTGACTCGCTATAATCCAGTTAATCTTAAATACCCCTTGATACTAAATGTCCCTTTGATCTATAATCTAAATTTCCTCTAATCTATCGCAGACAAAAATTTTGGGAATTATGAAAGAGCAAGAAGCAAGGTTTCTACTTTTTTAGCAACATAGGTGTAAATTCTTTGAATTTTGGAAGGCCAATTAGCTATTTTTCTACCATTTTTATATCTGAACCTAATCGGATTATGTTTTTTGAAACGACCGAAAATCCGGAAAATCAAGTTACCCCTTCGTTAAACAAGCTCCCCGGTCATTAGGACAAGATTCCCATCGTTGGAACAACTTAACCCGTTTTTGCAACAACATCCCACATTGTTAAAATAACATCCCCGTTGTTGGCACAACGTCCAGATTATTGAAACGACCTTCGCTAATATCGAAACAACTTTTCACGTTGTTGGATCAACCTCTTACCGTGGAAAACTAATAAAATTAACAAATCCTTCGCGCCAAAAATTATGCACAATAAAACTGAAAAATAGTTGTGGGTCTTTTGCCTGTGGGTATTCTGTCCTTGTGGGTCTTCTGTCTGTGGGTCTTCTGTCCGTGGGTCTTCTGTCCTTGGGTCTTCTGTCTGTGGGTCTTCTGCGTCGACCCGATTGCCCAGGGCAATTAATACAGTATATACGGTATATTAATTTTTATAACAAATTTATATACCAAACAGGGAATTTAACAGCAAATAAACGATCAATTCCAATCAAAACCATTGTAATCTGTGCATTATTTCCTGTAATATTTGAAATAATTTGTAACGGAAAACAGGTAGCATATTTAATAAATGGCTGTCCAATCAAAGCCAAAATAAAGCTGACAAAATAATTTAAATTGAGAAATATTCCAAAGAAACTTTCCAATGCTATAAGTATTTGGCAACAACTATGGAGTGATCTGAGAAAAAGAAATATCTACATATACACTCTGTCATAAAGTGATAAGCACCCTTATAAGCACCCCTTAGTTTCTAAGTAAAAAAACATATTTAAGCTTAAAGTATCATCATTTTTAATATTTATACGACTTTTTAATTCATATTTAAAGAAAAAAACAAACAGTTCTAAAATTAAATATGGCTAGTAGGGAAAATAAATTAAATTACACTAAATCGACTGTCAGATAATTATAAGCACCCCTTAAGTTTCGACATTATGAGCTGTCAAAAAAATCTACATTTTTCTGACAGAGTGTATTTAAATTGGACCACAGTCGAAAATTTTTTCTTACTTTCACGCCTCCCCTCTTGTTAACTTAATTTCACAGACTTCTAGTCAATTTATAAAATAGGGATTTGCATCGGGATCTGATGCACATCTCGATCCAGGCTCGGGATTAGGATTGGTCGGGATCAGAATATATATTTCGGGTTCGGGATCAGAAAAATCGGGATCGTGATTCGAAAAACCGGGATAATCCCGACCGGGATCTCGATCCCGCTGAACTCTTGTCTGTATAAAATTAAGGTGTATGTAAAATCAAAGTCCCTTCTAACTTGTTTATTAAAGTAACATAAACAATTGACAGATTAAATATTGTAGAGATAAAATCAATAATTGAACGGCCTCCATACATTTCAATCAAAGTAAGATCCCCTGTTTTGTTTTGAAAATACATATACCACTTTAAATTGAGGAAATTAATTATTTAAGAATTTATTTTACCAAATCAGTAGAAGAATTATATGGAGTAACTACCATTTTTTAACAAAATTTATAAATTTAAAAAATATATAATTCAAGAAGTAAAATAAACAATTGACAGATTAATGTCGCAGTCCAATTTCAACACGATCCCCGACACACCCGACCCGAAAGGTCGGCTTGCTACCCTAGTTTTATCTTAATTTTATAGGTATGATAACCTTTTTTACCTGCCTATTTTTGTGCCTATTTCGGCTTTTTGGTGCCTATTTTAGGCGCCCATTTCGCTGTTTTTACCTCCCTATAAATCTGCACTTTATTGATAAATTAATATTTATAAAATATTATAATAACTTCCTTGTATAGTATACATATATTCAGATAACGGTAAAAAAGTTTTTTGTGAGAATTATAAAATAATTATAAAAAATTGTTTACAAACTCACAAGTTCAGGTTCAACATTTTTTTATTTGTGTTAAATAATTTAAAAAATTATCCCACACTTTTAATTTAATTTAAAAATTGTTTTTACTTAACTCTGATAATATTCCCATGTACTAAACATATTGTAATATTGTAGGGAAATTTTTTATTTGCGACGATTTTCGCTAATAAATAGGGCGTGTCAAAACATGAAAAAGCATATTTTGCACGCGGATATGCCATGAGCTTAAATGCTCAAAAATGGTGTTTCTACATCAGTCCGAGCACTTTAGGACCCGGTTCTTAATGAATATTTTGTTCTTAATGAATATAATTTTCGTGCATATTTGCATATCTGTGCATATTTTGGTAAATTTTTATCAAAATATGGTAAAAATTTATTTTTACCAAAATTTGTACATATTTTAGCATTTTTTGTTTTATGGCATAATATAAAATTTTTTGCAAAAATTTTTTAAAGTAAATTTTGGAAAAATTTTTTGGAAAAATATTTCTGGAAAATTTGTTTAAAAAAATTGTTTTCATTAATTTAAAGTCCTTAAAATCTTTTAGAAGTGCTCTAAATTGTTATTTTAAAAACTAAATTATTGTTTTTACTTAAAGTATTAATTTTTGAAGTACATTTTTACTGTTTTTTGCTGCATATCTAGTAGAGTAGGAAAAGACGAGACCGATACCGAGTCTCGTCGGTCCATTTCTCGGCGAGAAACGATACTGACTCAAGGAAACAAAATCCTCAATATTGTCCAAAGTAATTTGGCAATTTGATGTTAAATTCTTTTATAAATTTTAAAATTTCATTTTAGAATATCATTATTTATTTTTAATTTAATTTTAAACATATATGTAAAAGGAGAGTTTAAAATTATAAAATTTATTGGATCAAAAGAGGTAAAATTGAACTTTAAAATCTTTTTAAATTTTGAAAATCGGCTCAGAATTGATCGAAAAATAATATTCCAAACTTCATAAAAGTTTTTTTTTCAATTTAAATTGTCTAATTTTGGGTGATATTCATAGAAGATGGTTGTGGGTTAGTTTACCCGAAGCCGCGCGTAATCATCGAGTTCTGGGTTAATTTTCTTAGAATAAGGGTTAACCCTCAGCTCAATGTTCTATTACACGGGTAAGAGAAACTGGTAAACTTACCAGGTACCCTTACCTCGTTCTCTTAATACGGCCTCAGATGATCAAGAGTATTTATCTGATGATTTGGATGATGAAAATAATGAATAAATTATTTTTACACGCATTTTTTGACATCAAATAAAAATTTCTGTTAGTCTCAGTCAGTATCGTTTCTCGGTATCGGTTTCGGCTCAAAATGATGATCTCGGTATCGGGTTCTTGAGTATCGTTCAATCTCGGTCTCGGATTGGCCTATACCAGTGTCGTTTATTCCAACTCTAATATCTAGTGCATATTTCGGGAAATTTGTTCATTTTAGTGCATATTTAGGCCTTTTTCGGTGCATATATGCGCATATTTTTGGATTTTCCATGCATATTTTGACACGCTCTAATAATTATGTATTAATTCAATTAAATTTTATCCATAAAATTAAATTATAGTCTCCACAGTCTTTTTACTTTAGACAAGTTTTACTTATCCAAAAATGTATGAAATTAAGAATTAATCACTGTAAGGGTTTGTTAACATTTCTTGGTAAACGAGGATGAACTTCAATAGTAGATGTAACAGAGGTAACATTTGATACATTTGAACGTAATTGACTCGATGAGATATTCAAATTTTTTAAAAAAGGAAAGCAATCATTAAAAGCTGCATGGTATTTTTCACTGAAAATTTAAAAAAAATATTATTAAAATAATTTTTGGATAAAATAAAAGGACTCAAATAATTACTACTACTACCATGAATGTAATTTTTAAATTTATGCAAAGTTTTTCTGACTAGGTATCTACTCTCTATCTTTCTCTATAACATTTGTTATTTTTCTGAAATTTTTTAACACCCTCTTTGGAACCTCGAAAATTGAATAACCATAAGGGTGACCAAGCTCACTTTTAGGGTCAAAAATCCAAATATCGAAAAAGATTCTTTAAAAAAAGAAAGAGCTTGTTGAAAGAGCTTGTCTTTTTCTTTCTAAATTATCTTTAACAAATTTTCTACCTGAAAAAATAAAGTACAGGAGCATTTGAACTGTACGCAATAATGCTTAAATGAGAATTAATAAATGTAATGAAATTTTTTGTAACAACATCAACAGTTACAAAATTATAAAATTGCCTCAAAGCATTATTTATAAATACACCAATCATATTTAAAATTATAATAATTATTAAAGATTTTATAATTCGACGCTTAGAAGAGGAAACAGCTTAAAAAAAATTTTTTTTAGTATTTTTTAGAAATTTCATTTTAAATTTCTACCATTTCCTGAGCTTTTTCTTAAAAACACTAAAAACCATATTAAAATATATGTAACCAGCGTTCGGCGCGAATTGCTGACATGTAAATAAGCTTTTTGGGTATAAAGGCTGACTCCAGCGTTATTACAACTGATTTAAACTAATTTGGATCAATTTCCCAGTATTTGAAAATTTCAGACTCAAATGTCCATTCTCAGACTCAAGTGACACCTTTGAAAATATTTTCATTCAACTCCTCATTCAATTCCCCATCGAATGACACCTCAACCATCTTTCTATGTCTAATACTTCAAAAGTTATAAATTTTTACATTTAAGTCATAAAAAACATGCGGGCCTTCGGCCCGCATGTTTTCTGTCTTGCATTTCGAATTTAAAAAAATATTTTCAATTCTGGCGGTTGTCTCCGGCAACGCGTTTTCTGCAACGCGTTCCGAATTTTTAAAATAATTTTCTGGCGGTTGCCTCCGGCAACGCGTTTTCTGCACGCGTTACGAATTTTTAAAATATAATTTTTAAGTCTGGCGGTTGCCTCCGGCAACGCGTTTTCTGCACGCGTTACGAATTTTTAAAATATAATTTTTAAGTCTGGCGGTTGCCTCCGGCAACGCGTTTTCTGCAACGCGTTCCAGATTTTAAAAATAATTTTTAATTCTTGCGGTTGCCTCCGGCAACGCGTTTTCTGCACGCGTTACGAATTTTTAAAATATAATTTTTAAGTCTGGCGGTTGCCTCCGGCAACGCGTTTTCTGCAACGCGTTCCAGATTTTAAAAATAATTTTTAATTCTGGCGGTTGCCTCCGGCAACGCGTTTTCTGCAACGCGTTCCGAATTTTTAAAATAATTTTTAATTCTGGCGGTTGCCTCCGGCAACGCGTTTTCTGCAACGCGTTCCGAATTTTTAAAATAATTTTTAATTCTGGCGGTTGCCTCCGGCAACGCGTTTTCTGCAACGCGTTCCGAATTTTTAAAATAATTTTTAATTCTGGCGGTTGCCTCCGGCAACGCGTTTTCTGCAACGCGTTCCGAATTTTTAAAATAATTTTTAATTCTGGCGGTTGCCTCCGGCAACGCGTTTTCTGCAACGCGTTCCGAATTTTTAAAATAATTTTAATTCCTGGCGTTTGCCTCCGGCAACGCGTTTTTTGCACGCGTTACGAATTTTTAAAATATAATTTTTAAGTCTGGCGGTTGCCTCCGGCAACGCGTTTTCTGCAACGCGTTCCGATTTTTTAAAATAATTTTAATTCCTGGCGTTTGCCTCCGGCAACGCGTTTTTTGCACGCGTTACGAATTTTTAAAATATAATTTTTAAGTCTGGCGGTTGCCTCCGGCAACGCGTTTTCTGCAACGCGTTCCAGATTTTAAAAATAATTTTTAATTCTGGCGGTTGCCTCCGGCAACGCGTTTTCTGCAACGCGTTCCGAATTTTTAAAATAATTTTTAATTCTGGCGGTTGCCTCCGGCAACGCGTTTTCTGCAACGCGTTCCGAATTTTTAAAATAATTTTTAATTCTGGCGGTTGCCTCCGGCAACGCGTTTTCTGCAACGCGTTCCGAATTTTTAAAATAATTTTTAATTCTGGCGGTTGCCTCCGGCAACGCGTTTTCTGCAACGCGTTCCGTATTTTTAAAATAATTTTTAATTCTGGTGGTTGCCTCCGGCAACGCGTTTTCTGCAACGCGTTCCGAATTAAAGTTATTTTTTAAAAAATATTAGAGTTTAACATTTTTATAAAAATTTCAGTCCCAGACTCAAATTAAAAAATGAGACTCAAGTGTCCTTTTTCCTAAAAATCATTTTCTAATATTCCCTTTAATTTTTATAATTTTTAAATTTAATTTCCACTGATTTAAACCTTCAGACTCAAATATCCCACCCTCAGACTCAAGTGACCCCTTCAAAAATGATCTTAAAAAATTCGCCTGATTTTTCCGCGTCGATTGACACCTCAATCATATTTTTCCGATAACTACTTCAAAAGTTACAAAAAACGCCTCACCGTTGCTTAACTTTCCAGATCGGACGGTCTAGATCGTCAAATTTAAAAATTTTTCCCCAAAATTTTAATTTCTTAAAAAATTCATAGCTTTGTCTAAAAAAGTCCAAAAATCATAAAACAAAGCTTATTCGATGCAGAATTTAAAGATCTATCTTTCATCTCCCAACACTTTTCTTCTAACTCCAAAATAAGATATAGTTAATGTCACTTTTATACATCTTCCCCAAAAATGCACTTTTTACTCCATATCTTTTTTTAAATTATTCCAATCAACTTGAAACCAACTTTTTTCTTAAGAACTCCACTACGCTCTACAACTTTTCTCCCAACCACTTTTTGCTCCCACCCCTCTAAACACCTTAAATCCAAAGTTACCACTTTGACAAAAAAGTTGTCAACAGGCATATCTACCCTTCCCGACGTCAGAACGACTTCAACTCTTTTTCTATCATATTCTCCATGTTGTGGTGCTTCAACCTTGTAACTGACTCAACTTTCCCCGACTTCATCTTCGTATTCAAATTTCACGTCAAAGTTTCGAAAAAACACGTTTTTTCGAAATATCTAAAAAACTCGCCCCTTTCCCCCAACTTTTGGAGGTTTTCCTGAAAACTACATAGTATTGCGCATCTATAGCAAAAAACCCCACCCCTCTACGACTTCTCAAAAGTCTGAAGGACTTTTTTTTAGCTGACTGCCTTTTTACTATTATATATAGATAATCATTAATATTCCACTGAGAATAATTCCATTAAAATACATTATAACAGACCAACTGCCACGGCCTATATCATAGCTTGAACAAGTAACCAAGCTAAGAATTTAAAAATAATAATTTTTGGAATCTATTTAGTAACACATATTTATTCTAATAATTACCCCCCCCCCCTCCCTCTCTATCAATTACCCGCTTCAGTGAGAGGTTGAAGCAACAATTTCCCAGGGTCATTAATTAATTAAATTAGTAATTAAAAATTTTTGAAGTTAGACAGGTTGAATTTCTAATAGGAGAGTTAAAGTATTTGTTTGTAAAATTTACTTATTTTATTTTTGAATGAAAATCATTGTAATCTGTATATATAATCCAAGTTTTATTATAATATTTTGAATTTTAGTTATAAATTAATTACGTTTCTCCATCTGTATCTGCCAAAACATTTAAATAAAGAAATAATTGATAGCTAGCATATAAGATTAGAATTGCCGCAACTAACAATCCATAAAGTTTTGTATTCCTATTTTTATACCTTAATATATGTACTATATATAAAGTTAAGTTATCACTTAAAAATTAATATAATTTCATCAGACTAGACTCTGATCAAAATCAAAAATAACCAAAAAGATAGAACTCCATGGAAGAGTTCCACAATTTTAAATGACAAGTGATACTTTTAGTTTTTCGTTTATTTGACTTCAAATTGTTTCATTTTTTGACCGACACAATAAAAAAATATTAATTTATATACCAAATAGGTAGTTTAACGGCAAATAAACGATCAAATCCAATCAAAATCATTGTAATCTGTGCCTCATTTCCTGTAATAATTGATAATATTTGTATCCAAAAACAGGGAACATATTTAATAAATGGCTGTCCAATTAATGACAAAATAAAGCTGACAAAATAATTTAAATTGAGAAATATCCCAAAGAAACTTTCCAATGCTATAAGTATTTGGCAACAACTATGGAGTGATCTGAGAAAAGGATAAATTAATAGAAAATCTTTTTAGTAAAGTAAATAAAATGAGCATATCTTAGACTATTTTAAAAATAAAACTATAAATTTGGCAAATTTACAAAATAGAAAAAGTATAAATCCCTCTACATAGAACTTCTTAATCCGCTGCAACCTCTTCATCCGATAAAATCTGCAAAAATCTCGAAAATCACAAGTTCTGAGAGTTTTTGTTTCAAAACTCGTCTAGATCCTATTTCATCTACAAACACACTTCTAACTTTCATTGACTTGAAGTTTTTAATTATATAGGGTCGGCGATTTTGAAATAAATTCATATAAAATTAAGGTGTAAGTAAAATCTAAGTTCGACTCTAACTTTTTTATTAAAGTAACATAAACAATTGACAAATTAAATATTAAAGCAATGAAAGCAACTATTGAACGGCCTCCATACATTTCAATTAAAGTAAGATCCCCTGTTTTGTTTTGAAAATACATATACCACTTCAAATTGAGGAAATTAATTAAATATTTAATTATTTATTTTACCAAATCAGTAGAAGAATTATATGGAGTAACTACCATTTTTTAACAGAATTCTTAAAATTAAGTAGTAATATTGTATAATGGGAGAGTATAATTAAAGTTAACAAAAAAAGATTTGACTTTGAATATTATCTAAGAAATTTATTTGATGATTAGCGATGGATACAACTGATCTTTCACAATTTTGTTTTTAAATCAAAAAATTTCAAAGTCTGGTAATAAACAGCAAAAAACGAAATTTTACGTAATCTACATTAATTATTTTTAAAGTTAAAATTTTTTTAATGTGAATGGAAAAATTTTGTTTGTTGATTAAAATTTGTTCATGGTTAATGTAACAAATGTTACGATACTAAGAGATTTTGACGCAAAAGTTTAATAAGGATTACATATATATGTATTATTATATAATATAAAATGGCAAAACCAACAAAAAGATTAGACTTTTAAAATAATATGTAGTAAAATAGAAAGAAAAAAGTTTTCGAGCCAGATTTGAAATTTATAATGAGGATTAGGTAAATTTAAATTAAAAGTACCGTAACTTTTTTCACATTTTTTGTGTTGTTAATTATAAAAGTAACTTTATAAGTTATTTTAAAATTTCAAATAAAATTCTAAAAAACTATGAAATAAAAAAATTGAATTATAAAAAAATGATTTCCTAGTATGTTACAATAGTTGTAAAAAATATTTAATAAATTAAGATAATCAAAATTAAGTATTCCTTCAGCTAATGCAAAAGATCATTTAAATCTTTATTGACTGATGTGTGTTATCCATATCACCAACCCATCTCTTGCATAGCCTTAAATGTGTTGATTATAAAAAATGTTGCACAAATAATTAAAACATTCTTATCATTTACTTGGGTTGTAGTAGTTTACAGAATTGGGCTATGGCCATTCCTCCTTCAGCTATTGCAGAAGGTTAATCGACGATCAGGATCGAACCATTATCTTCAGTTGACCGGAATGATGTAGGGATTTTATCCCAATATATCCCTCTATCCCTCGATATCACCTTTAACCCCTCTTTTAACTCAGTTTATTCATCAACCGAAACCGAAAACCTGGATCAAAAACGTGCGTCAAACCCTACTCGATATTTTCCAACTGAGGTCTTTTAGTTTGAGAAAAATTTTTTTAGAATTTTGGACGGCCAAAATTCGATTTCTTATTTTCTTAGCGCCGCAGACGAAATTTAGAAAATTTTGGGAATCCCAAAAAAACTTTTTCACCTAAAATTATTGAGACATATGTACATACTTTGAGTCAATCCAAATTTTTTCGAGCCCTATTTTTCGTCCTTATTTTATTGATCGGCTATACGAATCAGTTTCGTGTATCATTTTTATCTACTCGATCCATTTTGGCAACCCTCAGTTTAAAACCAATAGCGGGCCAAAAACTCGGCATAAATCTATAAATTTTCTAAAATATTTTTTTTTTAATTTTAAAACAAAATTTCCCAAAATTTTAAAAAAGGAACGTAAAAGTACTAACAAAAAATTGCTGGTTTTTGGCCTTTTAGGTACGCTCCTCTCTCCTTTTTTTAATGACAACCGCCACTACAGCTGTTCTTTCCTTTCTTCTAAATAGCGGGCAATTCAGTCAATATCTTTTATTTTTTTCAGAGATCGAAGAGAGTAAAAGACTAAAAATAAATACAAACAAAGGGATAAAGGAACACAAGTTGATTTTTTAATGGGTGGACAGGAACGCTTGAAAGAGAAGAAGAAAGGAGAAGGATGACAATGAATGAATAGTCGAGAATTTTTTTTAAATAAAAATGAGAAAGAACATCTAAATAAATAAATAAATATATGTATTAAAAAATGACAAAACCAACTAAAAAGATTGGACTTGGACCTTTTAAAATTAAAAGTAAAATTGAAGGAGAAGAGAAAGAATTAGTAATAGAAGAAAGTCAACTTTTCTTCTCTTCTCTCACCCCATTTTTTCAATTATTTATCACATCATCCGTTTAATAAAAATTCTCTCCATGCCTTGACATCCTTCAATTTTATATAATTTTTATTTAAATTTTTGTAGAAATTATTTTATTTTTTGTGAGGGTAGGCTAGGGTTTAAATTCTGCAAGAGAGAAAACCGAGTCAGTGAAGCTGAGTCATTGTTTCTATCGCTCAGTAACGTCAATGAACTGCTGAGACTTCGTTGGTCGGCATCTGCAATTGACCTTAGAGATCGGCACGGGAGGGATCCCGAGCGGATTAATCCTGCGGGATTTCTCCCGTTCGATCTTTTCAAACTCGATCCCGTTACTGGATCCCGGAAATGTGATTTTGCCGATCTCTAATTGATTAAATAAAATTTCTAAAAAAGAACTCGATTTTATAATTCTGAAAAATTTAAACAAAAATCAGTGTACACATTTTCAAACATGAACTCCCAAATTATTTAATGCTTTTTTAATTTTATTTCTGTTTCAAAAATCCTTTTAAAATAAATATTTTTTTAGTTCCTTAAAATATGTATTTAAAAATACCCAAATTATTTAAATAAACGAAGTTATACTAATTTTGCACTTTAATAATATGATACAATTGTTTTGCCCTTTTACTGCACTTTTACTTTTTAAAAAAAATTTAAATTATTAATTTCCCACAAAGTGCGCAATTTTTCTTTATAAAGCCGTCAATGTCCTCTTTGTCGGTTCCTCTTTTTTCTTTAAAAATGTGACGTGAATTTCACCCCCCCCCCTCCCCTCCCCTCACTTATTTGATGAGCAATATATGGGAGGGGGTAAACAAAGAAAAAGAAATAAAGCGAGCGAATATTGACGCTAGAAAAATAGAAAAAAAAGTAGAGAGGGGGAGGGAAGTGTTCGTTCGACTGGCAGGAAACGAGAGTGGAAAAAGATTAGAGAAAAATTTTTAAAAGAAATTTGGGAGTAGAAAAAAAATAATTTTTGTAAATGGGGGCAAAATCGTTTTTGGGCTAAAATGCCTGCAAGTCCAAAAATGATCAAAATGCCCAAATTTTGAGTATAAAATTCTAAATTGAAATTCTGCCCACATCAACTATTTTTAGCGCCGAAACTTTTTTAGCACCGAAAAAAGCGCCAAAAAATTTTAACCCTATATTCTTCTAAAAGATTATTTCCTTAACTTTTAGTCTTTCTCGCCTTATGGAACATTTATCGCCTAACATTTTATCATTAATCCCCTCCTCGCTTGAATGACAAACTTGGGGAAACAATATTGAGGGAAGAGAGATATAGAAAAGAGGAGAGAGTGTAGATTTTCCTCACAAATTCATCACTACCCCCAATGTGTCAACCTACCAACCAGTCGCCCCTTTCGGCGTGTCATTTAGGGCAGATGGAGTTTTTGGGTTTAACAGTGGCAGAGATAAATAGACACTATATTTTTTATTTTTTCTTCTATTTCCCGCACTTTCCCCTATAAAGAAAGCAAAGGCAAGAATGTAGTCAATATAGTGTGGAGGAGGGGGGCACGTATCGGCTGGTCCATAGAGAGAGGCGAACGCTTCCCCCTCTCTCCCTTCTCTTTTTTTCTTATCGCCACTGTCGCCCCCTATGCTTGTGGCTAGCGTTCGTATTGTTATATTTTGTTGTTTTATTTATTTTCTCTCTTAAATTTAAAAAATATAGAGAGATAAAAAATAAATATATACACAAAACAAAACGGTGTGGCAGAAGTACATCCATCTTTCCCCTCACTCCCTCCATATTCCCCCCCCCCCCTTCTACCAGCTTCTAAATGAATTTACATGATAATAATTGTGTTAATTCTTCTCCCAAGTTTATTTTAATTTTTATTTTTGATATTTTTATCTCCTAAAATATTCCCCTTTTGCCCTTTTTTACTCTTTTCTATTTATTCTCGAATCAATTTTCTCTCCAAAAATTTTTTCTGCCACATGCCTGCCACGCCCCAAAAAACCTCCTCAATACCTCCTCACAACCCTTACCGCTTATATCAAATATTGCTTGCTAAAACTCTTTCTAAAATACAAAATCAGCACTAAAAAATGCTAAAAATTAAAGAACACCCACAAAAACAAATAAATATGTACACATTCACACAACAAACCTTGTATATTTAAATTCTTCTAAACATGAACATCTGATTTAACAATAAAATTAAAAGAGAGAGAGAAGATTATTCATGTTTATATTCGAATAAAAAAATTTTTTTCTTAATTTTTTATTATTTTATTTAATTCTTCTATTCATTGAGTCAAACAAAAGGTAGCTAAAAAAATTTTAATTTCAGATTAAAGAGCCAACACCCTCCCGTATATCGCTTAAAACAAGGAATTCCGGGACGGGATCCCGTAAAACCCGTACGGGATCTTGTTCATATGCAATCTATTAAAAACCGTCTTGTAAATTTTATAGCAAAATGTTAGCGATGTCAATAATAGTGTAGAATATATCACTAATATACTACTTATATATTTTTATATTAATACTACTAATATAGTAGTGACATCGCTAACATGTTACATTTACAAGTTGGTCTTTAATAGATTGCAGACGGAACAAGATCCCGTACGGGGGTTTTTGAGATCCCGTCTCAGAATTCCGTGTTTTAAGCGATAAACGGGATTAACTGAATTCACGATATTAATACCGCAGGATCCTGTCCCGTTCCACGTTTTTGAAAAATCCTAAAGAATCCTGTATTTGCTATTTTGCTGCACTATATTTTATAATTGGCTGACTCGATTTGAACACATCGTTTATTTTTAATTTTTCCCCACAGTTTTTTTCAAGTTTCTCTAATTGTTCAAAAAAATATTTCTCTTTTATTTATTTAAATTTTTTTCTTCAATTTTCAAATTTTCTTCATTTATTCAATAGAATCACCAAAATTTTAATTTTTTACATGTGAATCATTAACAACAAACAAACAAATATTTTAAAACATTATTTAATATTTATTAATTATTTCGCAGCGGTTGGCAGTGTTTTTAGCTGGTTGAGATTTAATTCAGGCATATTAAAATAATTATAAAAAATATGCCAAAAGTTACAACAGTTATCGGCACTGCCTCCCGCTGGAATTAATTTTTAAAGACAACAAAATAGAAAGGAAAATAATTTTTTTAAATAACCAGCAGATAAAGAGAAAAAAATTTTTTTCTTTTTTTATTGACAGCTTTTCTTCTCTATTTAATTAAATTTAATTTTTAATCAATAAAAATTTTTTTTTAATTTTTATTAATAATAGTAAGTTCTTTAATTAATAAAATAAAAATTAATAGGACTAAAAAACGCTAATTAAAATCTAGAAATCGTCTTTTCGGGAGCAGGTCAACTTAACGCAGAGCTATGACTTCGTTCAGAATTGTCGAATCCGGGCCGCCCTGGCATGTTTCGATGCGTCTCAACGAGCTGAATCGAACGATACTTGGTGTCCCAGATTCGACAATTCTGAACGAAGTTATAGCTTTGCGGTAAATTGGGCTCGCAGTAAGTTGGAGTGTACCATTCTTTTCTAGCTCTTTTGAATAATAACTCACCTAATATGTAAGTAGTACATCAACAAATATTGTGTGATGTGATCCACGGGGTTTCGGGGGTCGGATTGTTACCCTAGATTAACTTTATAAAAACATTTAATCCCAAAGTTTCGAAGCAGCCTCGGTGTAGGAAAAACATTAGGGTCGGTTTGAATCCATCTACCGTAGGCAATATAGAATAAATAGTTAAGTATGAAGATTTCAAGGATTAATCAATTCAAATCTTTAGAGGTATACAAGGCATCTATTTTGGTCAGGTGTGAAGTTGTGGTGTGGTTATATGTGATTGAAGTTGTAGTCAGTTGTGAAAATTTCAAATTGAGAGGGAGAAGAAGAGAATCCAGGCAAGAAGTGTAGCAGGTTTTTATAAAATCAAGAATCTGGCCGGCATTTTGACTGTTTAATTTGACTTCATAGAAAGGTCTTCCGCCTTAAGTCTTGTCAAATAACTCAAATGAAAAGGTCTTTGCCGGCCTTTCCTCTTTTATCTTAAAACTCTTATAAAAGTTATATCCACGATTCATGCCCTTGACTGCTTCTTCCTCTCCTCTCTTTCTTCCCCACTCTCTTTATTTTAATTGATTTTCTAATTTCAAAAATCAATTTAATCAAGTCTTGCCATGGTAAAGGAGTTAGACGCATGCGCATAGTTCACTCTCATTCAATTATTCTCTGCCCTTTCCTCGCCATTTTTAAAAATTTAAAATTAAAAAATAATGCTTCATCAAGTTTTTTATTGCCGGAATAAATAAAATCCAAGGTCTCAAACTATCAGTTATTTACTTAATTTGATACCTTTTTAACAAAAAATCCCGCTCTATAAAATTTTATTATTAAAAATAAATTTCAGAAAATGTGGTTATTTTTATTATTTTTTGTTTTAAACACCTTTTATAAAAATGTTGAACCATTGTCCATATTTGTAAAGATATCATGGAGGGAAATTAGTGAAAACAAATTTGAATACCCGCATCACTTGACAGATGAAACAAAGGAACGTTTCGACTTGAAATTAACAGGAAATTTACTGAGAGGTGGACAAAAGTTTGTTGGAAAAACTGACGGATATGATAACTTTCATTTTACTCAGGATGATATTATTGGAGAAATGCTAGGAGGCAGTAAATATTTTCTGGAAATTTCGATTAATGAACACAATGTTCGTTTACACTTGAGTTTAAGGAGAATATTTTTAAAACCCCCCTAATTTTAAATTTAAATATTTGACCTTATTGTTTCGGATTTGGGATGTAACCTTAGGAAGGGCCCCCAATCTTCGAAGACGGGTAGGCAGGGTGGATTTGTCATCAAAACACTCTTATTAAAATTTCTAGATAATTAATCCTATAATGGTGGAAAACAATTCAATAGTTTATGTTATTCTTCATAAATACACAGCAAAATACAAAATATTAACAAAAAGTCAAGAAAACGATTTTGATAAAATTATAAATTTATTTAAAAATCCTTTCCGAATTGTACAATTTTTTTGGGAAACAAGATCATTAAATGAATTGAAAGTTATTGTTAAATGTGCAGATGAAAAAAATGAGGAGAATAAAGTTGAATTGGAATATTTAAATAAAAATAAAAAACTAACTAAAGATTCTAGAAGAATGTTTAGATCTGAATGTAAGAGAATAAAAACATGTCCTGAAAATAAATATAAATTATACAAGGAAAGTTTTGTAAATTAAAAATAAAATTTTTAATAAAAAATGTGACAAAAAGTAAAAGCGTGTCACGGTAAACCAACCGGTAGTTCACATGTATATTGTGAGTAGAGACCGGACTTGATTGATCGTTCGATAATATCGGTATCGATAATATCGACATCGATATATCGATATTTTCCATCGATATATCGTATCGATCCGGTCTCTAGTTGTGAGTAAAGCTTAGGTCACGGCCAAGTTAGGGCAAATTTCTCTCTCTCTCTGACTGGAGAGAGAAATTAAATGTTTAGATGGTATGCCAGTTCTATCAGAATATGGGGAGAAATCGAAGGGTTAAGAGTATATATATATATCCTGAATCTTTTCAATCCCTCAATATCTCCACAAAATTTTGTTATTCGAATAATTTTTTATATTTATCCATAGAATGTTCCATTATTGAAATTGATAATGATTTTTAAATATTTTTAAAATTAGGTTAGGAAAAATAGTGGGTTAAAGCGTAATTATTTGAGAGGGAGAGAGAGAGTAATTAATCAAGATACGGTTAAATTGAAACAAATACTTTTTTTGAAAAATTAAAAACGCACTTAAAAATGGCTAAAAATACATAAGTCTAAAATATTTTATTTTATTTAAGGATATTAATGGTAAGATGATTGAAATGGTATGCACTTCAGCTATTTATGAAAATGGAATTAATCTCTATGAGTTAAATCCTGGAACTAATGCACGAAACCCTTCATGCATATTAGTAAATAATTCTGCCCAGAAAGTAAAAAACTTAAAAGGAAATTGCACTCAAGAAAATGAAACAAATAAAATTGGTGAAATTTTTGACCCAAACTCGAGTAAGAAAATTATTTTTGAAAATTTTGGTAATTAAATACCTAACTTGTAAACACATCTTTTACACTGTTTTTAGAACACTAAAGTAGCACCCCGATCTTTCGGGACCGTGAATGTCGGGATTTATTATGTATCTAACTGATTATAGTAAAAAAAACTATGTTTCCGTCATTATTCTAAATTTTATCACAGATTGGAATGAAGTCAAAATTAACAATTATGAAAAGAAAGGTTAGTATATAATGTTTATTACATACATACATATAATCATTTAGTATTATTTACATAAAGATTTTTTAAATTTTAATAAAATAGGTATTTATATAAAAAATTATAAATTAATAATAATCTGCTTTTTATTAGATTATACTAAAAATTATAAACAAGAAAAAATTCTTAATCTTCTATGTGCAAGGAATAAGGGAGAAAAATGTGTAGCTGCTTTAGCCGACGAGATTAATTATGAATTTGATTTGAATGTTATCACTGAAAGAGTTGCGGAAAAATATGTCAAACATAACTGTCCTAAAATTAATTTTGAAAATAAAGAGACAAACGTTGACAAAAAAAGAAAGGTTTCTTAATATATTATATTTCATTTATGTATTTTTTAAATAAAATTAATTAAATAAATTGTTCAGGGGATCGATGAACAAAACACATCATCTGCAAAGAAAAAAGGTAAAGGAGTAAAGAAAATAGCTCATAGTTCAAATAAAGGAACCAATCCTCGTCATCTTGGTTATTTAATAGATCAACGAAATTTAAAAGAAGCAAGCTTGGCTAGCAATCATCCTGAAATTAATTTGATGAATTCCTCAACTAATGACAAAAACCAAGAAATTAATCATGAACCGAATATTAAAGCTAACGATGATTTTTTTGATGGGTTGGACGAATATTTGGAAAAAACGATGGGTATAAACATAAAAGATAATTATGCCATGCATACTAAAGGTGAACTTACGATAATGTTTTGATCTATCTTTTTTATCGTAATTTTGAATTAAAAGTATTTTATATATAGATCACAACATTGAAGAAAGTCATGATTATTACCAACATTCAAATGCTGAAAGCCAATCGAGTAGTAATAGCATTTCAAATGGGTCAAATAGCATGACAAATATGACTTCTGAATACAATTCGAATTCAGATAATGAAACTTCTACAAATGTTAAAAGTAAAGATAACAATAAAAATGGCATGGAAACTGATGAAATGTTGGAGGATGATTTGAAATTTGGTTGGAATAATGATGAACCTCAGGATTTGAGTAAGTGTTGAATTCTAGAGTTGAAAAAATTGAATCGAGCCATGTTCTATTAAATTTTTTATATTTAAAATCTAATATGTATATTTATCAATGCAGGTTCAATTTTCTCTCCTCATCAGTGAATGCAAAGAGAATTTAGAAGCATGTGAAGCATTATTGGAAACACGGTCAACATTCCCATTCCATAACAATACGTCGCCGATGTAAATACGAGATGTCCAGTTTTTAAATCCAAAAATTCAATTTATCTTTGTATTGCTCTTTTATACTCATAAATTCTAAGAATTTTTGTCACCAATTTACAGACTTTGAATTAGGGTTGTTCCCCGTCCCCGAAAGTCGCGAAATTTGAGATATTTGTTCACCTTCCCTCCGTTCATCCCCTCCCCCCTGTGAAAAAAAAATTTCCCGGTCACCCCGTGGCGTTGCCTCCCCGAAAAGTGTTAATGTTTTGGTTTATTCATTCAAAATACAACATTTAACATCGTTTAATGCTGTTGTATTACGATTTATTCAGAAATGTAGTAACAAAAACCGGACTGGAAGGTTGAAACTTCTGATTACAGGGCTGGGCTGGAACAACAAATACAAATTGATAAGTTTAATCGAAAAATGAATTAAACGTTTGTTCAGCCCAGATATGTACATATTTTCTTTGTAAATCATTTTATTTATTTTAAACATTACTCAACGTTTTAACAAGTATTATAAAATGGTTGTAAATTATTCATTAAATTATATAAAGTATTTATCAACTATTCATTAAAAAATTTTTAAATTTTATTTTTTAAACGTTTCTCTTAGTATAAAATTTATTTTTAAATATGTATTGTTCTTGTAAATTAATGTTATGTTGATTATAAATTTTCCATAATTCAATAAGAAAGTAGGGTATAAATTAAGGTTGGAGGGAAGGTTTTAATTTCTGACATATTGTTTTATAGCTAATTCCTATTAATTAAGTTTTTAAACAGCTGACGATTCTCTCAGCAAGCAGGAGTACCTGAGCAACCTTCTTAGCTTGACCGATTAAGAGTAAAAGTATCTCGGATGTCTTATCAAATAATCCAAAATGGAAAAGTTCTTTCCTGCACAATTCAACTGGCAAGTTCTTCCTTATGTTTTTAAAACTTTTCAGCTTCAACTCAGATGAAATAAAAATTGCTACATATAACCACACCGCATTTTAGTCTATTAAACTATGTGTTAGCACTAAGAAAACTTACAACATAATAAAACCTACAACATTCATGAGCACTTTCGACTTCCTCCCCCTCCCTCCTCCACGCCATAATCAATTTTCTAATTTCGAAAATCGATTTAACTCAGTCCTGGATTTAGAGACAAGGCATTCATTACCCCTGACATTCATTTTCCCTATACACATTGTTTGCCTTCCCCACCATCTTTTAAAAAATTCAATATTGAAAATTAATAATGTTGCTTTAAAAAATTTCTTATTCTTAACTTTTAGAAGGAATAAATAAAAATTTTAGGTCCCGAACTACCAACCCTATTTTTAACGTCGCCGTTTAGTCAGTCTTGTTCTTTTCTCAGTTGATTTGATACCTTTAAAAAATCCCGCTTTATAAAATTTTAATATTAAAAATAAATTTCAGAAAATGTGGTTATTTTATTTAATTGTTTTAAACACCTTTTATAAAAATGTTGAACCATTGTCTATATTTGTAAAGTTATCATGGAGGGAAGTTGAAGGAAACAAATTTGAATACCCGCATCACTTGACAGATGAAACAAAGGAACGTTTCGACTTGAAATTAACAGGAAATTTACTGAGAGGTGGACGACTGTTTGTTGGAAAAACAGACGGACATGATAATTTTCATTTTACTCAGGATGATATTATTGAAAAGATGCTAGGAGGCAGTAAATATTTTCTGGAAATTTCGATTAATGGACACAATGTTCGTTTATACGTTTTGAGAGTTTAAGGAAAATGTTTTTAACCCACCCGCTAATTTTATATTTAAATATTTGACCTTATTGTTTCGGCAAAAAGGGATTTAAGGGGCACCCAATCTTCGAGGACGGGTGTCCCTCATGAGTTCGTCCAAAAATTTTTTCACCATATGACTCAGCTTGACGAGCTCTTTCGAACGACAGATGACCTATTTCGACCTATTTCAAATCTGTTCGTTTTTCGAAATTATTTTAATTTATTAGTTAATTGAACCTATAATGGTGGAAAACAATTCAATAGTTTATGTTATTCTTCATAAATACACAGCAAAATACAAAATATTAACTAAAAGTCAAGTAGAGGATTTTGATAAAATTATAAATTTATTTAAAAATCCTTTTCGATTTGTACAATTTTTTTGGGAAACAAAATCTTTAAATGAATCGAAAGTTATGTATTGTTAAATGTGAAAATGAAGAGAATGAACAGAATAAATTTGAATTGGAACATTTAAATAAAAATGAAAAACAAACTAGAGGTTCTAGAAAAAAGTATAAATCTGGATGTAAACGAATAAAAATGTGTCCTGAAAACAAATATATTTTAGCCAAAGAAAGTTTTGTAAAAATTAAAAAATATTTAGATAGGCTTTTCTGGGTATCAAAAAAAATTTTTAGACAAATTAGGAAGAATTGTTGTTTTTAATATTTATCTAGTAAGGCGGCCAAACCCACGCCAAAAATAGCAAAAGATTTGGGACATGCTATTGAAAACATCCTGCCAATTGTCTGATCGCTTTTATTTTTATTTGATAAGCTGGGAGGAAATTTCTGCAGTCCTACATTATTTTCAAATAACATTTTAAATCATCTGCATCCATACCGCCTTAATTAAAATCATACATATGTATCAGGGGTGTGCCGAAAGTGATTTTAAAAAGCGAAAGACGAAAGGCGAAAAGGCGAAAGTCAATTTAAAAAGCGAACGGCGAAAGGCGAAAGACGAAAGTCCAAAAAAGGCGAAAATCGGCGAAAGGCGAAAGACGAAAGGCGAAATTTTTCAATCCCCGCTATGAGTCTAGAAATTCTTTGGTCAAGAAATCAAAAGACTTGTTAAGTAATTCAGATCTACAGATAACTTTCTTAAATAGATTAATCGGGGATATCAGTTAATTTGTAGGATTAAGAAGGATATCAGAAGAGGTGGACGAATATCACGGATCTAAAGGGAAGTCAGAGGATATGTCAGGAAAATTTGTCTTAATTTTCTATTTCCGATCTCTAGACTTCTCCCTTCGTTGTCCTGAAAAGAGTCTGAGAATCCTGGGAAATTCCTGATCCTGATCCGAAAGTTTGGAATATTCTGATGCAGAATAGAAATTTTATTAAAGTGTGAAGTTTCCGTGATTGAAAATAAACTGTATTAACCTTTTCAGCGCCGCAGGCAAAAAATTTGAGAATTTTGGAAGGCCTAGCAGCCAGATTTCTTCATTTTTCAGCGCCGCAGGCAAAAAATTTGAAAATTTTGGAAGGCCTAGCAGCCAGATTTCTTCATTTTTCAGCGCCGCAGGCAAAAAATTTGAAAATATAAATGTCCAATGGACGGAAACTTCAATTTTTAAATTAAAAAAATAATTTTTCCAAAGAAAAATAATAACTATTTTATTTTTAAAAGAATTAGGGCCTTGTCTCTAATCTTGTACTCGAACCTAACATAAGTAAATGGTCGCTAGTTGAAGTCAAATAACTTAACCACTCAACCATCCATTACTTATCAGTGAACAAAAGAAAATTATATATTTACTCCCACTCGTCCCAGTTTTTCTCCTTCTTTTCTTCTCCCAACTTTTCCTCACATGCCGTCATTAGGGGTGTATAATAATTTCGCCTTTCGCCCGAAAAAGCGAACGGCGAAAGGCGAAAGACGAAAGTCAAAAAAAGGCGAAAATCGGCGAAAGGCGAAAGACGAAAGTCAAAAAAAGGCGAAAATCGGCGAAAGGCGAAAGACGAAAGGCGAAACTCGCACACCCCTGATATGTATGTATATGACAAATATTTTATTAAAAATTTAAAATGCGCTTCATTAAATTTAAAGCCAGAACCTAATGATTTTAAAAAATCAAGTTGTGAAATAAAATAATTTAAAATATTTTTAATTTAGGAGGATGGTAAAGGTGATTTAACTAAAACTGCATTATGTACTTCTGCTATCTATGAAAAGGGAATCAATTTTTATGAGATAAATTTTGGAACAGAAAAAAGAAACCCTTCATGCATATTAGTAGATAATTCTACAGAAGTTAGAAAAGATTTGAAGGAACAAAAGTTGAAAGAAAATTGCAGTTACAATTCAACATCTGAAGAAATTGTCCAAAATAAAATTGACAAAATCTTCAGCAAAAATTTCGGTAATTCTTTTCAGAAGATGGCCTCTAGATTTGTATTTTGATAACAAAAACTCTTCTTTTACCCCCGTATCTTAATGATAACTAGCTATAGACCAGGCAGCTTTACTAAAGCTATGTCATTGTTATCCAGGAAATTGCTGAGAAGCCATGATATAATTTTTAAAATTACAGATTGGAAAGAAGTCAAAATTATCGAATCAAAAAAGAATGGTTGGTACAAACAAGTTTATTATAATCATTTAATATTTATTAGCTATATAAATTTATTAAAGATTAATTCGGAAAGGAGTTAATATAAATGTCATATTTGCTAAATTTTATTCCGCCAATTTTTCGCAAGTATAAATTTGGGCATGACTTCAGTCCGACATTATTTTCCTTACAAAAGTTTAGAAGAAGCGGTCCTGTACGTTTTCCCGCCACATTTTTATTTACACTTCATGTAATTAAATAAACTTTTAAAGGCGAGGCCTAAAGGTCACACTTAGTTAAGTATAAAAATAAAAAATACCATTAAGTTATAAGTTTTATATGACCCTTGATTAGTTGCTTATTTTATATGTAGGTAATTAATAATATGGTTTTTAGATAACAATGGCAATCGTAAAAGAGAAAAAATTCACAAACTTTTATGTGAAATGTATAAGAAAGGAAAATGTGCAGCTGCTATAGTTGACGATGTTAATTATGAATTCGATCTGAATGTTATTAACAGCCAAAAACCGGAAAGATATGTCAAAACGCACTGTCCGGAAGTAAAAATTGAGGTTGACAAAAAGCGAAAGGTTTTTTCATTTATTTTCATATAAAATGATTACATATTTGTTTAGAGAGGCGATACACACAACACATCACATGTAAGCAAAATAAGTAAAGGGATCAACAACATAGCTCATAATTTAAATAAAGTAACCAATCCTCATAACCTTGGTTCTTTATATCAAGGAAATTTAAAAGAAGCAAATTTATCTAGCAATCATCCAGAAATTAACTTGATTAATTCCTCAATGATTACTAATGCAAACGAAAAGTCAGAAAGTAATCATGAAACGGTTATTCATGATAACGATGATTTTTTCGATGGATTGGATGATTATTTAGAAAGTACTATGGGTGTAAGCATCGCAAATAATAATGTCATTCGAGCTACAGGTAAACACGGAATAATTTTTTGATTTATCTTTATTATCTCAATTTTTTAATAAAATTATTTGTATTTAGCACAATTTAACAAAGAGAGTAGTCAAGATTATCAAACTCAAGATTCTGTTACTGAAAGCCAATCGAGTAGTAACAGTTTTGGGAACAACATCACGACAAATGAAGCTTCTGAAAACGATTCAATATCTGACAACGATCTTACTACAAATGATAAAAATATACACAGCATGGAAGCTGATGATATTTTAGAGGATGATTTGAAATTTATTTGGAAGAATGATGAATCCCAAAATTTGAGTAAGTTTCAAATTTTATAGTCAATTTTATTAAATTAAATTTTACTATGTTTTTACTTAACTTGAACAGGTTCAATTTTCTCTTCACATTAACAAATGGAAAGAGAAGATACAAGCATGGCAAACAATATTGGAAACACGCCCAACATGTCCAATTCCTCACAAATATGAGACAAATTGTAAATACGAGAGATGTAAATACAAGAGATACCAGTTTTTAATTCTAAAATCCCATTCCCCTTTGTATTACCCTATTATATTCATAAAGTCCCTTTTGGTAACCAAGTTATAAATTTTGGATTGAGATACAGTTACTACATACCTGTTAATGTTGGGGTTTTTTAATGTTTTGCTTATTCACTAAAATATCAACTCTGTTGTGTAAGGAAGAGAAAGATCCAGCATGCTAGACTTAAACGCATACTAGATAGACTTAGGTTTAAGATTTATTAAAAAGGTGAAGAAGCGCCCCGATCCCTGCGTTAATAAAACACCTGCAAGTGCTAAAACACCTGAAAGTAGCGGAAAAACCCCCTAACTTTTACCTTTTTTTACTGTTGTATAACGATTGGAATAAAGAACCACTGGTAATTAAGATTTCTTAAAAAATTCTTCTCGATCCAATCTCCAGTGAGTATTATCTTCTTGGTTTCCAAAATTCAATCAACATATTCAAAAAATGTCTACAAGCTTAGACTTTAAATTAGGGCTGGAACAATGTTTAAAAGGTGACAAGTTTAATTGAAAAGAAATAAATTAAACGTTTGTCCAGCCCTGATTCACATTTTCTTTGTAAATGATTTATCCTATGTAAAATTTACCCAACTTACCTAATATTTTTTACAATTACATTTTATATTCATTAAATTTTTTTAGTAATTTTTTTTTAATATTTTTCAAATGTGGTTATATAAATTTATTTTATGCTGATTCCAAAAACATTTTTGGTTAAGAAATAAAACCGTGTTATTGAATCCAATACTGCCGGATTTCACTGCTTAAATCCGATACTTGACTTTCTTTTCATACATAAACACAATATTTTTAAAGTGCTCCCGTCACTCAATTTAGGATTGAATTTTTAAATTTGATTGACTATTGGCCGGGGTGGTGGTGGAGGTGGTACCTCAATTAAAATACACACAGTTGGAAATACACCTTTGCTATGTTGGTTAATTTTTATGTGTAGAATATTTACCAACCGTCTCAAAATTTAGAAAAATGAGAGTTTCCATTACTTTTTTGCATTTAACAATTTTATTCGAATTTGTCTTTGAATCAGATCAACGAGTTAGTCCTTAAACGAGTTAGCGTAAACGCTAGCCAATAGTTAGTTTGTGCTTCTTGATTCTCTTTATCCTTCTACAACCTTCATCTACCTACCATTCTGTGCGAGTTCGTCTACTTTGGCAAGTTCGGGCCGTAAAAGAAAGTGTATGTGAAAAATCATATGTTGGGCGCTTACAGACATAATTAAATTTTCCCTTATTCATTTTACCTCTCATTCACTTAATCAACCTTACGAAATAAAAATATATTTTGAAATTAAGAATTTTTAAATATAATGATGAAAGGCTTTTTTCAACGAATTTAAAAGGTTAAAGATGATGAAAGCTTGATTAAGAAAGCTATATTATGAAAGCTTTTTAACATTTTTACCCCACCATTTAATAAAAATTTATTTATTAAAAATAAATTTCAGAAAATGTGGCTATTTTTATTATTTTTTGTTTTAAACACCTTTTATAAAAATGTTGAACCATTGTCCATATTTGTAAAGATATCATGGAGGGAAATTAAGGAAAACAATTTTGAGTACCCGCATCACTTGACAGATGAAACAAAGGAACGTTTCGACTTGAAATTAACAGGAAGTTTACTGAGAGGTGGACAAAAGTTTGTTGGAAAAACTGACGGATATGATAACTTTCATTTTACCCAACATGATATTATTGAAGATATGCTACGAGGCAGTGCATATAATCTGGAAATTTCCATTAATGGACACAATGTTCGTTTACACTTTTTTGGCAATTTTGAAGAAAATATTTTTTATGCATAAATTTGATGTAAATATTTGACCACACTTTTTCGGAAAATGTCTCTAATTTTCGGAACCGTTAAATTATGATTTCGATATTTTAGCCAAAAACCAGTTTCTGTTAGCCAGAACAGAGGCCACCGAGGGTCGAAAACCGGCCATGTTCGAAAACCGGGGGGATGATTTTTATCCAATTGCTAAAAACCCCAGTTATAACCTAAAAATCTTATCCCAATCATAACATTTATATTAAGTATTTTTAGATAATTAATCCTATAATGGTGGAAAACAATTCAATCGTATATGTTATTCTTCATAAATACACAGCAAAATACAAAATATTAACTAAAAGTCAAGTAGAGAATTTTGATAAAATAATAAATTTATTTAAAAATCCTTTTCGATTTGTACAATTTTTTTGGCAAACAAGATCATTAAATGGATTGAAAGTTATTGTTAAATGTGCAGATGAAAAAAATGAGGAGAATAAATTTGAATTAGAAAATTTCAATAAAAATGAAAAACAAACAATAAATTCTAGAAATAAGTATAAATCTGGATGTAAGAGAATAAGAACTTGTCCTGAAAATAAATATAAATTATACATGGGAAGTTTTGTAAATTAAAAATAAAAAATCCATCTTGAAATTTGACTCATCTTGATATTATTAGGAATTATAGGAATCATCTCAAATCATTGCCTTCGAAAATTCTCAAACGCTAGAAGGGATCTGTAAAACCTCGACTTCGATCCCAAAACTCGACCCCTAAACTTTAGTCGGATATCAGGGATACTAGGAGGATATCTGGGATATAAATCGATTCAAAAAATATCAGGAAAACTTTCTTTATTACATGTTTAAATAGAAATAAATGTTTTTTTAATTTAGGAGGATGTAAATGGTAATCTAATTGAAAATGATGTTGTAAATGTAATATGCACTTCGGCTATTTATGAAAAGGGAATTAATCTATATGAGATAAATTTCAGAACTTCTGAAAGAAACCCTTCGTGCATATTACTAAACAATTCTGCTCAAAAAGTAAAACAATACGCTGAACAAAATTTGGAAGAAAATTGCAGTTATTATACAAATTCTCAAGAAAATGAAGCAAATAACCAAAATTTGAGCGCATTTTCATTAGAAACTTTTGGTAATTCTGTAATTAAAGAAATAAATTTTTGCCACCGTGTTTTTATAAGAACGATGACATTAGTCGGACATTCTATAAGACAGTAGTAGTTCGTGTTTCTCTTGAAGCTGTTTATCGCCTAGGGAGCTACACTTGAGTTAAGAATTCAGGTGAATCCCCAGACGGATCTAGGCTTCAACACAAAACGTAACTTAGGTAAATTAAGGCTGTCCAACTTTATTAGAATAAGAATGTTATGCCATCGTTATCCAGGGTATAGAGATGATGCCATCTTTAAATTTTTAAAATTTTATCACAGATTGGAATCAGGACATAATTATCAATTATGAAATGCATGGTTGGTTTAATCAGTTTTATTATAATCATTTAATATTAGCATTAAATCTAATGGAAATTTATTTTACTTTAATAAGGAATTGATGTGGAAATACCAAATTTTATTAATTTTATTTGTCCATTAACTGCCTATTTTATAAAGAAATCTTAACATTTTTAGATCATATTAGAAACTATAAACAAGAAAAAATTTTAAAACTTCTTCGTACAAAATATGATAATGGGAAATGTGTATCTGCTGCAGCCGATCAAGTTAATTATAAATTCGATTTGAATGTTATAAAAGAAAGTGAGGCGAGAAATTATATAAAAAATCTTGAGCTCGAAGTTGATATTAATAATCAAGAACCAAAAATTGATAGAAAACGGAAGGTATTTTTGTAAAAAATTAATCGAATAAATTTTTCAGGGAATTGTTGAAAACAACACATCCCCTATTAGCAAAAAACGTAAATTGATCAACAACATAGCTCATAATATAAATAAAGTCACCAATCCTCATCACTTTAGATATTTATTTGAAAGAAATTTAAAGGCATCAAATTTAGCTAACAATCATCCTGAAATTAATTTGATTAATCCCTCAATGATTACTAATGAAAACAAAAATCCAGAAAGTAATCATTTAACAAATGTTCATGCTAACGATGATTTTTTCGATGGGTTGGATGATTATTTAGAAAGTACTATGGGTGTAAACATCGATGATAATCGTGCTAAAGGTAAACATTAAAATAATGTTAATTAAATTTTTAAATATCTACAAATGGTACATACTATTTTTAAAAAATATTTTCAAAATCTCGCTACAATTCAAGCTAAATTTATAAAATTCCCCTTGTTCCATAAAATCTGATTAAATAAAATTAAAAGGAAACTTCTTCCCTCACCAGCAAATGCTAAGAGAAGATACAAGAATGTGAAACAATCTTAAAAACAAGTCCACCATGTCCAGTTTTTTTTAAATAATTTGGTCCCATTTTTTAAATAAAAAATTCAATTTTCCTTTTGTATCGTCTTATTATTTTCATAAAGCTTTGGAATAAATTGAATTGAAGTTTTTAAAAAATTGAATCGGAGTTTTTTAACTAACAAACTTTATAAACTGTGTTCATACTTCTAGTATAAATATTTTGTGATTTTTATACATAATTTATGTTATGCTCATTCAAAAATATTTTCGACAAATAAATAAGAAATTCTATAGTTGTAACTAAAAAATTTTATAGATACTGTTAATCAAAAATCATTCTAAATGTAAAGTTTTTTCCAATCAGCTGTAATTTCATACTTTATGTACAACTACTATTTTAAAAAAGACAAAACAAATCCTTTTGCTAAATTGGATTATTGGCAATATTATTGACAAAAAAGGATGGCTTTTAACAAGAAACAATAAATGAATATTTAGTATATATTTATTATCAAGGCTTGAATAAACTAAAAATTTTGAATTAAGTTAGAGTTAGTATCACTGCGTGTAGTTGAGGAATTTGGTCTCATTATATCGAGAAGGTAATCATTTAATTTTTTAAATTTTCAAAATGAACATGTATAATTATAATTTTATTTCTCAACCTTTAATTTCTATTTATGTTTATCTCAAAAATTAAAAATAAAAATCAAAGATTATAACTTTATATTTATTTCTATCACCTCTAAGTCCGATTTTCTTTTCAATTTAATTAATTACCTGATTAGTAAATAAATTATGTCCTTCCGGCTTTTCCATTAAAAATCATTTAATTTTCCTAGTAATCTCTAATCTCTTTTCTTTTAAGCCTCAATAAATTCACCTATTTATTTACTCTTGCCTATATCCTTTGAGGTGGTCAACAAGCAATAAATCACTTGTTCACTTTCCACTGTTTTTATTTTAAATAGGCAAAAATATGTTTTTGCTGAATTATTTTGGTCATTGCTGAGATGACTAAAAATTAAAAAAAAACATTCGAGCTATTCAATATTCGAGAATTAAAATTATATTACATTTAAGTAAAAATTCAAATATAAAAAACTCGTAATAGATAAATTATTCTTGCTTGAACTCACCAATTTTACAAATAATTTTTTGTCTAATAAAAATCTAGATTTTTGCAAAATTATTTTTCATTTACCCACCTTAATTGTGCTTGCTCTAAAAGCCGGATTTATACCAAAATGGATTGGGATAGAAGGAGGATTTGAAAACCTAGGATTCGAAAACCTTACAATTAATATTAACTACAATATTTTTCTTTTACACACGAATTATTTAATTTTAAAAATTAAATTTTCTATTAAATTGTCTCGATGACAAATTCTTTAAATTTTCACTCCGTATTTCTTCTTTATTTTAAATAAAATTCCTTAAGATTGTTTTGATTTGATCGTCTTTACCTCTCTTTTCCAAAACATCTACTAAATAATCCTCTGTTTTACGTAGTAATCTCCTCTAAAAACAAGAAAACAACAAAACAACTAATTCTCACAATAAGATTAAATATTTTCCTTTCATTGTGACAGCCGTAATTCACTCACTCTGTGGCCATTTCTCTCATTACTAAAAAGAATTCGGGAGAAAATGGTTAAAAATGTTTCTCCCTTTCAAATTATTTTATAAAATAAAGGAGATTAACTTTATTTTTTTTGAAATTCCTTATAATTTGTAATGAGTTTTTAGATTGAATATTAATTGAAAATTTAGGTAGCCTCTACATAAGATATTTAATTCTATGATCATTTACATAAATCAAATTTTTATAAACTGTTGTAATCTTTTTTGCATAAACTCTAGAACCATCTTCTACAAATCTCGTTACTTGTTAATATATTTATTTTCTAAAAATTAATTTAAACTGTCAAAATATTTTAAGCAAATAAATTTTTTACTACGTTTATTAAGCTCTAGAATTCAATTCCTGTTTCTATAAAATATAATTACAACAGTTTATTAGTAAGGTTAACGGATAGTTGGAAATTCTCGGATATCCGTATCCGATCTCTACCGAAAATTTCCAGATATCCTGCTTTTTCGAATCTGAATATACGTATCCGCTAACCTTATTTTTAAAAAGACATAAATCTCGGTTATTAGGTTGTCGGGTCCGTATATCCTATGATTTTCCAATAAATGAACCCCCTAGTTTCAATTCCTCAATCACATCCTGAAAAATCTATTTTTATTCAATTTAAGACTTTATAATCTCTCAAAATTTATTTATTCATTTCCTAATTATATATTAAAATTCTTTTTTTACAACCATTCTTTCCCTATAAAACTTCAATGAAGTCCTTCAATAGTTTAAGCATCCTTTTATTGTTGTTGCTACATAACACTTTTGAAGCTTTTTTATTTTAAATTATTGTTTAGCTCTTCCTTTTTTGTCCATTTTACGAGATTTTATATCTAAAATCTTTTTATTTTGCAAATATATTTTTATTTTATTTTTTTTTTGCTAGGCAATTTAGCCCTCAATATTTTTAT
This sequence comes from Meloidogyne enterolobii, assembly GCA_963681835.1. NCBI lineage: Eukaryota > Metazoa > Nematoda > Chromadorea > Rhabditida > Meloidogynidae > Meloidogyne > Meloidogyne enterolobii. The sequence continues at coordinate 662,779 of CAVMJV010000094.1, forward strand.
GCAGAATATTACTAAAAATACTTTTACTTATTCACGCTCAATTTCTTTTTTTGCTTCTTTATTTTCCGATATAATCCATTATTTCATGCAATTATCCTAAAATTTCTAAAAATAAATTTTTACTTTTTTGGACAAAATATGGATTAATAAAGTGTGAATTTGATAGAAATATAAATGAAGATATCAGTGAAGAAATCGGTAGAACCAAACTAAAAATACTAACAGAAGGATGGGTTTATCTTGAGAACTTAATAGAATAAAAAAAGCTCAATCCTTAATTCAGTTTCATTTTTGCTTTATCAACGAAGCTATGGAAACTTCGATAAACCTTAATATTTTTAATTTAAACAACAGCTTTATATCGCTATCCAATTCAGTCAAAAGAAGAGTGTTTAGCTTGATTCAATTCATATTCCCAAGCAAGTTCGTTAGTATTCGTCTTGCTTCGATTTTCGAGGATGTCGTTACATCAAGATTGCTTTTTATTTTCTATTCTAATTGGCTTCCTTTAAAATTAATTGAAAAATACAAAAAATCAAATTTATAAAACTATCCCAAGCTGGAAATAAGTTAATAACAAAAAATCTAAACATATACATATTAATAAAGCTACTTTTATTTTTTTCTTTAAATTATTTGTTGTTACGTTACTTTTTTCTGTTCTTATTAATTTAGCTAATTGTATTTTTTTCTTTTATTTTTTATAATTTGAGTAGTTTTTTATAAGAGAAAAGTCTTTTTATTTCAGCCTAATATTTTGGCTATTCAATTTTGTTGTTTTTTATTTAATTTTTTTACTTAAAAGATTTTCTTTGGAAATTTCTCTCAAAGAAAATTTTTGTTAATTTCTCTCAAATATAATTTTTATTTTGTTAATAATAAAATTAAATAAAATATTATAAAAAATTATTATACTTTTTATTAACTAAAAATCCCCCTAATTTTTCTCTCTATCAAAACAACAATTCAGTTTTCCTTCCAAAAATTTAATTATCCTTTTTTCTTTTACCATTTTTGTGTTCTTTAATTCAATTTACATTTGTTTTTATTTTTATTTAATAAAATCTTTTTTTGGTTTTAATTTTATTTTTTACACATTTTTTGGATTAACAAAAGGTTGCATTTGGAATTATTTTTATTTATTAATTTAAAATATTCTTTTTCCAAGTACTGATACATTAAATATATTTTTTACGTAACTTATTCTCTTCTTTACAAAATTGATAAGTCCATAATCAAAAATATTTAATCTTAAATTTCACATCCGCAAAATTTTATCTTATTCTCGGTTGCTGACATCCCTACTTTATTAGAACCAAAGTTGTTTTAAATTTCAGTTTTTGATTGTTTAAGTTATTTTAATTTTCAACTAGCGACGATTTCTGCACCTTTGTATTTTTGTACATATTTATCTTATATAACATAAAATTGGCGGATCGAAATATCTAATCCGGAAAGAGATCCGGAAATTTTCTACTCGAATATAGGATGCAGATATCCGAAGATTTCCTAGGATCATTTAATCTTAATTATACACTTACTAGTGTTTACTTTGCAAAAGAATTTATGGAAATTTTATATACGATATTTTCACAGATTTTTTTAGATTTTAATAAATATTTCTGAAATTATTTTTAAAAAACTTCAATTTAATTTTTATTTTCATTAACTTTATTTTTATTATTTAGTTTTTCTTGTTTTTTTCGTCAAATAAATAAATATTAATTTATTATTTATTTTTTAATATTTCTTTTAAAATCCCAAGTAATCTATTTTTCCACAAATCCATCTTAAAATTATGTTTTAGCTTTATATTAAAACCAATCATTTCTTTTTTTTCCTTTTTTATGCCGCTAATATATTCTCCTCTAAATTTTTTAATAAAACCTTAAAAAAGCCAAAAACATATGCCTTTCCTTCTTTTATTTTTTTAATCCGGCAATCCAAGCCTATGCGCATCGGGTAACCTAAGAAGAGTATTGTCTTTTAACTCAAAAATAAATTAAAAGCACTTGTTATTGATGAATATATAATTAAAATGAAATGTATAAATTTAATAATATTTTTTAATAACTAATCAAGATGTTGTCGAAAACCTATAAAAAAGTTAGCAAAACGTCTGTTTTTTGACCACAACATTTTGGCCAGTATCAGAGGTGGGTCGGAACTCGGAACTGTTGGAAATCGGAAATGGGCCTAAATTTTCGTAAATCGAAAGTCGGAAATTGGAATTCCGACGGACCTCTGGCTAGTAGCAAAAATTTTTATTTTATTTATTTTTATAGCTAATTCATAATTCTTTATTCAAAGAATTTTAAAGCTTCTCAAAATATCTATCCATTCTCGAATTTTACTTCAGACTTCAACGACATCGGATTTCAGACCCCATTCATTTCCTCTCGTTTATTGTTTTTCTGTCAATTACATTCCTCTTTTTAGACGCCAGAAGCCATATCTATCAAAAGTGCTAAGGTCCCTTTTTTATACCTTTTTAGGGTTGCCTTTTTGAAGGTTTTTGTAAAAAAATAATTTTTTCTTTTGACTAGCCATTTTATATTTCGCCAGAAATTGCTCTAATGACATAAAATTCTGTTGCAAATATAATAGAAAAAATCCGTCACAGCCCTTCACACATAAATATATTTTATTTGTTTTTTAAGAAAAATAACTATTTATTGAGGGGATTTTCGAAGATCTTTTGAAAAAAAAACAAAATAAATTTTAAGAAATTGTAAAACCATTATATCTAATGTTAATTTTCTGGTTTTAAATAATTAAACTTGTTTTTATTATTTTTATGAAATTGTAAAACATTTTTTTCTAATTTTATATTTTTGTAATTAGTTAATAAATTAGAGAAACATTATAAAATACATAGAGAACCAAATTTACAGGCAAATCAAGAATTTAATGATTAACTTCCCAAACACATCCCAAAAACTTTTTACTTCCACAAAACTTTTTATTTCTAAATTAAAAATGTTCGTAAGCCTAGAGATATTGGTGATATAGATTCTTCGAATATTCGAATCGAACAAAGACTAAACCAAAAATCTTCAGTTTGTTCCGATCTCAGTAGTTCAATTGTTCAGGGCCTTTCGTGATCAACCCTCCTTTTTTATATGTATTTCCCTTTAAATTTTATTTTTAAAATTTTATTTTTGCAAAAAATTCTTTCCATCTCCAATTTCTCTTTATTTTTATTCCACAATTTTGACATTTATATCTTTTCTATATTTTATACCCTTTTTATTCACATCCATAAGCCAATTTCTAAAATTCCCAATCCATCCATTCCTTCAACATTTCCGACTGGTCAATTGCGTTATAAGGCCCCAACCCTCCCAACTTGTTTTTACTTCTCTCCATTTTCACTCTTTGGCTTCCGCTTGTTTAGCTTATTTTTATTTCTCTAGAGGCTAATTAATCGAACTTGCGCTTAGAGAACGCTTTTAAGCTGCTTTTGGCTTTTTCTTTAATTTTATTCCTCTAAATTTTATTAAACATATTTCTAAAAATTATACAGGGTGTTTCAACTAAGAAATACTATTTGAAAAATCTATAACTTTTTACTAAGTTGATAGATTTTATAGATATTTTGTATTTTATATCTATATCTTATAGCATTTTTTCTGACATAAAAATTATGTCTGAATTCGAACCCTACCCCGAGATAATTTCGTACTCTACCGTTCTGTTTTTCCCTTTTTCCGCACATGCATTCTTACTTCCCTTTATTTGTTGTAAGGGGAGACAGACACTAGAGTACACACTAGGCGATAGCCACTACATTTTCAATACAGTATCCACTCTTCGCCATACGCAGGAAAATAAATGAAGTAAGATAGCATGCAATGCGAAGAGAAAAAAAGAGAACGGTAGAGTACGAAATTGAAATACAGGGTTAGGGTTCGAATTTCGAAAAAATTTTTATGTCAAAAAAAATGCTAGAAAATATAGATATAAAATACCAAATTTCATTAAAATCTGTCAACGCAGAAAAAAGTTATGGATTTTTCAAATAGTATTTCTTAGTTGAAACACCCTGTATTTTAAATTTACTGGCTAATTTATATAAATATCAGAAATTATGCTGTTTTTAATGCCGTAATCGGTAAATAAAATCCTGAAATTTTCTGAAAATCGGGAATTTTCTGTGTAATGTTTGTCAAGGTTTTTATCGAGTCGGGCCGGTACGAGCTTTTTCGAGCCAAACATCTAGGCCCGACTCGATCTTTCGGTCCGAGTCAGTCCATTTTTTTTCCGAGTCAGTCCATTTTATTATGGCCATTAATCATTTAAAAATATAAAAGTAGTTATGTCCCCGGCCATTAAGATTATTTTTAAAAAATATTACATTCTTTATTAAAAATTTATTTTTAATTCCGCGCATTTTCTTTCCCCATTTAAAAATTTTCTTTTCTCGTTTCCGGACTTTTACGCGCCACCAAGTTTTATCCATTACATCAGTTAATATTAAGCCTTTTTTATTTTTAGACTTTAATGCCGTTTTCCTTTCTTTAAATGCTAAAAATATTATTTAAAGAAAATCTAAACTTGACTTATTTATTTAAATTTTATTTTAAATTTTGAAAAAAAAGTAGAATAATTCAATTCAATTTTCTAAGACTTCCCTAATTTAAGCCTATTTATTTTTAAATAAAAAAATTTTTTTAAATAATTTTAAGCTTATTTAATTATTTAAGCCTATTGTTTTTGTTTTTTCCATTTTTTCTCATAATTATTTACTAGAATTTTTATAGTTAATGCAAGAAACTTTTTGCAATATTCAACTGAAATTTGAGGATTAGATTTAGTTATGTAGCTATTCGGTTATACTTAAGGATTTAAATTTATGGCTGTCTTTAATTAGAATTAAAAAATTAAGTTGATGTTAAATGTACTAAAGTATAATCAAAAAAATTTTTTCTTAATTTATTTCTATTCAATTTAAAATTAAAATAGTAATTTTTCTAATTTTCTATAATTAAAATTTAAAAACCACCCAAACAACTCTCAAAAAACCTCAAGGTTTATGCCCTATAATTTTGCATTTTTTCTCAAATTTTCTAAGAGCGTATAAATTTTTTAAAGTTAATATAAGGAAGCTTAACACCAAACTAAAAAAAGCCTTTTGACATGTTTTTCCCTGGGGAAACCATAAATTCTGAGCCTGAGTTTGGCAGCTAATAAAAGTTTTCTCTTTTTTTAGCTGTTTTTATTTTTTGTAAAAATGTTGAGATTAGATACATTTTTAAATCAATAAAAATTTTTTAAAATAAGACATTTACTGTAATTATAAGAAAATAATTTATCAAGATTTTTAAATTCCTTGAAAATTGAACTACACTCTGTCACAAATGTTTAAGCACCCAAAAATTTTTGTAAAAAATACATAATCCTTAAGCATTATTTGTCTTTTTTTACCGACATTAGCAGCGATATAAGACATCAATAAAAATAAAATTTTCAAAAAATTTTATCGATTTAAACATTTTGAAATTGTATTTTCTCGAAACTTATGTGTCACAAAAGTATAAGCACTCCTGTAAAAATTTACTTCTACTTACTGTAAAATTTTACAAAAATGCATTAAATATGTCTATCGATATTATATAGAATAAAAAAAAGAATTGGGCCCATATCTCATTCCAGTGTCGAGATCTCGATACCCTGAATATCAACGTAAAACAGGGTTTTTCAACTTTAAGAAAATTTTTCGACCCCTTTAGGTTTGTTTTAACTTTTCATTTTGGGCTCATTTGAAAGCCCATTAAATTTGCTACAAGATAGCAATAATCTTATCTTTCAGAAAAATTATTTAATTAAGTTATTAAATTTTAAATTTTTTTCATTAAGTTATTAATTTTAAGAAAGCAAAAAATGCCCCAAAAAAATGCGCCTTAAGGTTTTGTCGTAAGATTATCTGCCTATATCTATTTTTTACAAAAATTTGGGACAGCTTAAACTTTCGTGACAGAGTGTACATATGTAAAAGTGTCTTGCTTATTTATCAAACATATGTAGTTTTACATTCAGTCTTCATCCTCAGGTATCTCGTTCAGATCAAAAGGATAATTTTTCTCATTTATGCTATCATCAAGAATTTTATTTGCCTCCTCTACAACATATTTATTTTGCTCATCCACAGGAGTTTCACCTTTATCTTTATTGGCACATTCTTCCCCACTTTGATTGAAGATATTTTCTTCTTCAAACGGAAAGCTCTCATCGTTAACAATAGGCATTTTACCTTTATTGACAAATTTATCAGTCATTTCATTAACAAAAGAACATCCTTCATTATTTTCTGTCTGAACATTTTTCAATTTCAAGCTTTCATTTTGGAGAATTTCTTTTTCATTTTTCTTTTTTAAATAGTGTTTCCGCCAATATTCTTTCCTTTTTTCCTTATTATTTTGACGGGATTTTTTTTCAATATTTAGAATCTTTTCTTTATTATTTTGACGGTAATTCTTTTTATAATTTTTAACCTTTTCTTTGTTATTTTGGTAGTAAATTTTCGCCGTTTGAAGCTTTTTTTCATTCGACTTTTTATACAAATTTCTTTTGTTTTCTAATAATTTTTCTTTATTCTTTTCATAATATCTTTTATTTCTTTCGGCCTTATATTTTGCTCTACTCAACTTTTTTTCATCTTCATTATTTACTTTTTTGTCTTTTTTTGTAATTTTGGATTTTGGTTTTAACGTTTCTTTATATTTTTGAATTTGAGGATTAACCGAAGATTCAGCTCCATCATTTAATATTTCATTTTGATCACTTGACGTGTAATCATTTTCAACATTTTCAATCAACCCCTTTCCCTCTGTAGGAGTTTTAACAGAAATAATTAAACTCCACAATATCGCATTCAATATTAAAAAGATTAAAAAGCTAAAGAGCTTCATTCTTAAATTATTTCTTTATAAAAATTTATTAAAAGATAATTTAATAAATTTAAAATTGAATTTATATAAGAGAGAACGTCTCGACAAATAATTTCACTATATTTTGTAATAAAATATAAATGTTGAAATATAAATGTGAGAATTGCACTTTTATTTAAAAACAAATTGTGAATCTTTTTTGATAGTCAGGATAAGATATATGTATTGCGAATTATAAAAATTAAATAAAGCTCTGTGAAATAAATTAATAACAGACAAATATGAAATAACAATAATTTCACAACAATTTATTTATTTTTATAGGTCGGGCAATCTATTGAAAGAAAAGTGCATAGCTTTCTGAGATAAAAGTGTATGTATAAGTTGAACTTAATTAGAAACTAATAATAATTAATAATAGGGCTATCTATTATTAATCGAAAAGAAGAACCGTCGATTTTTTGGTTAGCCATAAATCCTCTTCTCTTTAGAAAGTGGAGGATTTCTGGCCTTCTGGCCTTCTGAAAATTCAAAAATTAATGACTGCAGTGTTAAAAATGTAAGTAACTTGAGAATTATCTTCCCAAATTTGTAACATTTTCAAATAATAAAATGGGAAGTTTGATAATCCAAAAGATATTCTGTTCTCTTCGAAGACAACAGAATATCTTATTTCAGCAGTTTTACAAAAAAATAGAAACAATAAATCTTAGATTAATTGGGAGATTTATTATACAAAGAAGGAATACTAAAAAATTTTATTTAAAAAGTTGGAAAAGATATTTTTCATTATTATTTGTTGAATTTATTTCTTAATTCTCGCGACAGGTTGCTTTGATTTTAATAAATAAAATATATTTATATTTTTTTATTTTGAAATAATGCAAATATAAAATCAAATTAATGAATAAAATTAATTCAAAATTTTAATCATATTCTTAATAGAATTTAAAATTTAGTGGAAATAGAGGTGGGCCGGAACATTCAGAGGTGTCGGAAATCGGAAGAGCCGGAAACCGGAATTCCGGCCCACCTCTGTTGGAGACTCCTACCAAATTAAATAAAGAAAATCAGATATTAAATATTATTAAACAAGCAATTAAAAATAGCAAATTCCTAAGCTACAAAAGCAAACCTGGTATTTAAATTAATCCCGAGGCTTATTATGTAGTTATTTATTTTCGTTTTTAATTTTTTTCTTCTCTTTAAGTATTATGTACTTACTTTAAATAATTTATTTATTTACTAAAATTTTTATATATCCTAATTTAACACCTCTAGGGATCATAATTTATATAACCATAGCACATTTTTTATTTATTCCCTCCAAAATCAATTCCCCACTCATCATTTCATGACCATTTTGCTTACAAAAAGCATAAGCCATTAAAATAGCCCAAAGGTCATTTCTTCGTTTCACACTTTCTGGCATTATTTAAAAGCGCTAAAAGGGAGGAAATGGAGAAGTGGATTTGTAGAAAATGTGAAAAAATTGAAAATATTTTTTACCAACTTTAAAAAAATTTTTTTTAGAATTCTTCTTTCGTATAATAAACCTCTCAATAATTTAATAAATTGTTGTATTTTTATTTTATTCTTTTATAAAGCTATTGAGATATCTTTTGTCTATGATTCGAAGAGAATAAAATATCTTTCGAATTATCAAACTTCCTACTTTATAATTTTAAAATGTGAGAAGTTTGGGAAGACAATTCTCATGTCAATTATATTTTTAACATAGCAGTCATTAATTTTTAAATTTTCAGAAGGCAGAGAAGCCAAAATCCTCCACTTTCTAAAGAGGAGGATTTATGGCTAACCGAAAAATCGACGGTTCTTCTGTTCAGTTAATAATAGATAGTCATATTATTAATTATGAGTTTTTTTAATTATATAATAATATACATGCACTTTCTCTCAAAATGCACTTTTAGTTCAATAAATTGTCCGAACCATAAAATTGTATAAATTGTTGTGAAATTATTACTTGAGTTATTAATTTAGTTTACAGAGCTTTATTGAACTTTTATGGCTCGCTATATATCTTATCCTGACTATCAAAAAAAGATTCACAATTTGTTTTTAATTAAAAGTGCAATCTTATATTTTATTTCAACATTTATATTTCATTACAAAATATAGTGAAATAATTTGCCGAGACGTTCTCTCTTATATCAATTAAATTTTAAATTTATTAAATTATTTTTTAATAAATTTTTTAAAGAAATAATTTAAGAATGAAGCTCTTTAGCTTTTTAATCTTTTTAATATTCAATGCGATATTATGGAGTTTAATTATTTCTGTCAAAACTTCTACAAAGGGAAAGGGGTTGATTGGAGATGTTGAAAATGATTGTACAACAAGTGATCAAAATGAGATATTAAATGATGGGGCTGAATCATCGGTCAATCCTCAAATTCAAAAATATAAAGAAACGTTAAAACCAAAATCCAAAATTACAAAAAAGGACAAAAAAGGAAATAATGAAGACGAAAAAAAGTTGCGGAGTGCAAAATGTAAGGCTGAAAGAAATAAGCGATATTATGAAAAGAATAAAGAAAAATTATTAGAATATCGAAGAAATTTGTATGAAAAGTCGAAAGAAAAAATACTTCAAACGGCGAGAAATTACTACCAAAATAACAAAGAAAAGGTTAAAAATTATAGAAAGAATTATCGTCAAAATAATAAAGAAAAGGTTCGAAATTATGAAAAAAAATGCCGTCAAAATAATAAGGAAAAAAGAAAGGAATATCGGCGGAAATACTATTTAAAAAAGAAAAATGAAAAAGAAATTCTCCAAAATGAAAGCTCGGAACTAAAAAATGTTCAGACAGAAAATAATGAAGGATGTTCTTTTGTTGATAAAGTGACTGATAAATTTGTCAATAAAGGTAAAATGCCTATTGTTAACGAAGAGAGCTTTCAGTCTGAAGACGAAAATATCTCCAATCAAGACGTAGAAGAATGCACTGATAAAGATAAAATTGGAACTTCTGTGGATGATACAAATAAAAATGTTGTAGAGGGGACAAATGAAATTCTTGGCAATCAGATAAGTGAGAAAAATTATCGTTTTGATCTGAACGAGGTACCTGAGGATGAAGATGATACTTGAGGATGTTTGATAAATAAGTAAGACACATTGTACATACATATTTATGTCAATTTTTTCAAGGAACAAATTTAAGAATCTTTATAAACTATTTTCTGATAATTAAGTAACAATCTTCATTTATCCTTCTATTCTCTTCTGGGCAAATATGCAATGCCAGAATTTGTTTGGTTTTATTTATTATTAACGATTGCGTGCCCAAAAAACACTTTCATAATAATGAAGATATAAAACAAAGATTAAATTTTCGAAGAATCTAAAAAATTAAATAAAATACATAAACAAAGCTAAGTCGATTATTTGAATATAAAATAAAATTAATCTTTGATTTATTTAAGCAAAAAATAATTAAATATTTTTGTTTTTTGTTTTGTTTCTCCAGAAACGAACAAATAAATTAAATTTATTTTTTTATTCCTTCTTAGTTCCGGAAATTTTTTTTATTTTTAAATTAGCATATTCAAGGTGGCAGGAAATGGCTTATGCTTTTATTTTTCGTTGAAAAATTAGTTATTTCTAAAATTTATTGATATTATAGACCTTTTCTTAAAATAGTTCTCGGTCCCATAATACTTATTTATTTATTTATTCTAAAGAGAATTTTAGAGAAAATACGGTAAGTATTCTGTTATCCATCCTCATAAAATAAATCCCTTCGTTCCTATTTTCGAGACAATGTCTTGTACCTAATTATTGTTTCAATCCTCGCTGGAGGAATCGAGTAATTTGTACGTTAAATAGAATATTGCTTCTAATATACTGAATTTGATCTTTCGATTTGAATTTTACTTTTTATTTGTTTTCGCTTTCACGTGATGCTTTTCTATTAAAATTTTCTATTTTAAATTAAGCTTAATTTTTTTTTAAAATTTGTGACTTACTAAAAGGAAGGAGATTAATATGTAAAAAATTATTTGTATCTGATTATTTAATTAAATATAAATAAGGAAATAAAGAGAATGACTACAAGCATTCAATAAAGCAAAGTAATACCAAATGACTGATTCTCTCCAACAAAACTTTTAAAAAAATATTTTTTTACATCTGTGCTTATATCAATTGGTCAACCTATATTTTTCTTTTTATTTTTACTAACTAGCTAAAAGGGGAAAGAAAAAAGGGGAAAAAGTAGTCCAGACAAACGATCATCACATTTATCTGATATAGCGGTGGCCAATTTCAAACCTTTTTACCAACCAACAAACAAACATATTGCCTTCAATTGCTTCAACAACTTTTTGTTTTTAATGTACTAGCTAGCTAATATATTTTATTAACAAAATATTTTTTTAAATTTAAGTTTAATTTTTTAAAATGTTTTTATGTAAATTAAATAGTCCCAAAGGGTTAGTTGAATTGATAATTTGGACAAAATCAGATAGGAATGATTAATCTGCCAGAATTTAAAATTCTTATTTGGAGTGAGGTTAAAAAGCTATAAGACAACTACATAAAAAAACAAAATTGCTTCTTGGTATATCAGGCTGTAGAAAATCTACAAAAGTATGAGCAATGCTTATGCTAACTAATTTTTTTAACATCCCAAGTTCTCTAAATTAATATCGTTTTTTTGATTAAGATATTAATTCATGAAAAGGATAAAAAAAATTCAACTGATTTATTATTGGCTATTTTAGTTTTTAAAATAATTTACTGTTAATAATTTGTTCAAAACGTTTACCTATTTTATTTATTCAAAATCTTTATTTTTAATAAAAAAAATACAAAAAAAAATTTCATATTTTATATTCCCCAATTTTTGTTTAACCTAATACAAAACCCATCAATCAACCAAACATAAACATCGGCACTTTAAGTTATTCCAATTTTTTATTTTCCTTATTTGAATTTTTAACGATTTCTTTTTATTTAAATTTGAACATCTAATTAGTACTCTGTAAAATGTTTTTTCATTTAAATTATTTTAAAAATTATTTGATAATAATAATATTTTTATTATATTGCTTTATTTGTCTCAACTATTGACCAACAATTTTTATTTTTATTTTCAGGTCTTCAAAAAGCCATATGCTCTTTGCTTTTCCCTCATTTCCTTCCGCCTTTCCCTCATTTGCGGCTATTTTTCTTTTCTATATTTAATCGCCTCACCTATATTTTTCTCAGTTTAAGGGATCGCCTTGTGGCCGTTCCCAATTTTTTATATACATATCCTTTTACTTTAGGTGAATTATTTGATTGAATATTTTTCGATTATTTTTGTTTCTAATAATTTTTACCATCTTGTAACATTAATTCTCAAAAAATTGTTAAATTAACCCTAAAATATCAAAAAAGGGTAAGGCAAGGATTACATGTTGGATTTAATTTCAGAAGCAAAAAAGATAAATATTTAAATAGTGTAAATTTTTAATGATTTTTGAAAATTTTTTAAACTTAACTTTAAAAATATTTCGAGATTATCTAATTATAAGCTTATCAGATCGAGGTTGATATCATTATTATTCTTAAATCTCTATTCCGATTTCTCCATCTTGATCATGAATTGGGATTAATATTGCTAAATCTTGGTGCTGATTATTGGTTTTTTTATTTATCCACTTGTTAATGATGTTTCCAACATTATTTTAGTCAATTAAATTCAGGCTAGGTCAAAATTATATCTAAATTCTAATAAATCCGAAGTCCATTGAAATTCAAATTTTTGATGTTTTTTAATAATCTATACCTACATTCTGAAAACACAAATAATAAAACAGTTTTATCTCTTTTATTTAATAAACTCATATTTTCCTTTCAAAATCCCTTACAATTAATTCTTAAAATTATTTTTTTATTTATCCACTTTGCACCACCAAAAACTCAATATAAAAAAATATTTTTTTATATATCGCTAATGTCCATCTCTTCTTACTAAACCAATTCTTTCCCTCAACTTGCTCATTCTCGCGCCTGTACAAATAAACATTCCCAAACAAAAAACTATGAATGTGAAGGCACTTTTGAGGGGAGGAGGGAGGGGGGAGGGAGGTAAAAATATTTGAAAAGAATAAGGCCCTTTCATTTTTTATTCTTAAAATATAAGGGTTATATTCTTGACTTTTATTATTTCCTTTCCCCCTCTTTAGTGTCAATGGCCACACGTGCAAACAAAACCTATTAAAAGAACGTCTAAAGTCGATTATATATAAATAATTGCTAAAAGGCTTTATCTTTATTTGATCGAGACTTTCTTTTATTTGTATTCTTTTAGTCAAATAAATGGTTAATTGTTTGGAAATTACGAGAGATTTTTTGAGATTTATTGGGTATTCGATTAGAAATATGTTTGTATGTTCGGAACTAAGCTGTACATAACCTTGGATTTTTCGGTCCTCTCTAGCGTTTAGTTCCGAATATCCGAGAAATTTCTAAGAACGACAATACTAATCAGGATATTATTAGAAAATATTTACAGATTTCAAGTTTTTAGTATCTAATTTTTTATCCTTATTAGCCGATCATTGTTAGAAAACGAGGATAAAATTAGATTAATTAATGGGTATTTAACACTTTGTTAATTAAAGGGTATTTAACACTTTGTCAGTATTCACGTTATAAACGAGACAAGCTTGGAAAGAAAAGAGTATTTAGAGAATTTTCTACTCTTTCTTTTAAGTTCTATAAATCAGCTTTAAGTGAAAAATCAACAAATCCTCATTCTCAATGTCAACTTTTTAGGCTTTATCCCACTGTTTTGCGCATCTCCATTTAATTAAATAGGATTATTTGTTTGTTTTGTATTTTTAATATTTTTTTATTGTCTCATACTATCCTTTCCCTTTTCCAAACATTTAAAAACATATTATTTTTCCTCGCACCTCCACAATAAAAGAATTGGCCATTTTTAGGGTCCCTTTCTTTCCCTATATTTTTTCCTCATTTTCCCCTTTTCTTCCTTCCATTAGCGGCATCCCTCCAACTGAGTAGACAAACATTTAGGGGAAAAACAAAACAGAAAATCCTTTCGGGAGGACGGAAACGTTGTTAAGGGAGGGAGGGGGGGGGGTAAGCAACAACAAAATACCCCCCTTCCCTCCTTCTCTTATTTTTTTGCTTTTCTTTGTTGCTTAACAAGTGTCAATTTCCATTTTTTCTAACAAAGTACAACGGTCATTGTTTGGTTATTTTTAAAAATATTTATCTACTTAAATGCTTTTGCTACAAAGTTTTAAATTTTTTAAATAAAAATGTTTTTAAAAAATCTTTTTTTTTAATTGAGTGTAAATTTTTTATCAGAAAAATGTCTCAAAATTTTTTATACATAACCTTGGTTTGATTTTAGATTTTGTTTATCAATTTTTGAATTTCAATGATTAAAAATAGTTTCATTAATTAACGCTTAATTCTCTCTTACCCAAAAATTCCCCTTTTTACCCTTTTATACATAAATTCATTTACCTTCTCTAGAAAATTATCTTTGATTTAATTATCTGTTTTTAAATACTTAAATGTGATTAGAATTTGTCTTTTCCTTTACTTTGAATTATCTTAGTTTCATTTAAAAATTATAAATTTCTCGTTGAAAATTCAAGTTAACTTCTAAACATTATTTTCCCAAAAGATTTCCATTTTAATTTTTTATTAAATTTTTCTTCAAAAATTTTCCAACTTAGAACCCAATATAATCTTCCAAATAATTTATTTTAATATATTTATTTATTTTTAACAAAAAATTAGAAAAATAAAATAATTAAAATTGATGAACTTAAATATATAATTGTTGACAGTTTTGCTAAAAATAAATTCTCATTTAATACTCAAATAATTATTTAATAATATTTTTAACTTTAATAATTTATAAAGCCAATTTTATTTTCCTCTTTTCCCTTTAAAAATAAAATTCAATTAGAGCGTTCTATCCGCTTTTCAATTTTTTTCTTTCTAAATTTTGCAAATTGCGCACTATTTTGAGGGCATCTTATGAGAGAGGAGGAGGAAGGGTGAGGAATGACTGACCAATTTTATTTTAGAAAAGGGAAAAAATTTTTGATTTTACTTTCTTTCTCTTTTAATTTTACTTGAAATATCTGGAATTTATTTTTAATAAATTCCACTTGACACCAAAATTATAGTAAAGAAAATTTTTCTTCATCAAACGAGTAATTTAATAAAATTTTTGTTTCAAAAAATCAAAAATTCTCATAAAATAAAAAAAGGATAGGATACAGAAATTGAATCAGATATTTGGAGTTTATTTCGAGCCACCCTCCTTTTCTCTTTATTAAATAAAACTCCAATTGTTTACATTATTTAGTAATCCAATTTGCTTAATTGCGTGAGTCACTAAGAGGGTTCTGCTAAATTAAAAATAGTAAAATCTACTTTAAGTCATAATCTGATGTCAATGACTTCAAAACCGAAACGAAATAGGCTCATCAACAAAATCATTAACTGAAATTTTTTGTTTATTTTTGGTCTGATGGCATTTTTTTCTCATTATCCAGACGTCTTGAATAAAATTATTTGCATATTTTTTAAATTTTAGATTTATTATGTTTTGTTTTCAAAATTTAATGTCTCGATTTAATATGTACTTTTCCCCCTTGCTACTCATTACACTTCTTTACTTTCTAAAATTTTCTATTTATTTCAACAATCAAGTATTAATTCTTCCCCTTCTCTATTAATTCATTTTTGTACAGTCATATGTTTCCTTTCTAGATTTTAATCATTTCTAAGCGCTAAACTTTTTATTTTTTAACAAAACTTTCCACGGCAATGTCACAGCTGTTGGAGAAAAGGACGAACACAGTTTGGCGGCAAAAAGCGGCAAAAGAATGGAAAAATTAGCAAAAAGGCGGGGTAAATAAAAAGTTTATTTTTTAGGAAAAGAAGGAATTAAATAAATAATAAATAAAAAAATCAAACAGCAAACAGCACATAATTTCTTTATTTAAATTGATCATTGAGTTTATTTTTTGTATAATATTTGGATTAATAATAGTTAAAGTTATTTATCAGATTTTTGCAATATTCCAACCCTTTTTTTAAGACCCCTCTCCTCCCCTCCCTCCCACCCTACCTTCCTCCCTCCATCGTATAAAATGAAAAACCTCATTCATTCCGAATTTTCATAAAAAAATCTAAATAACCAAAAATTAGTACAATTTATGGATATCTTCTATTTTACTTAGATCTTTAAATAAATCAAGAGTCTTGTTTCCAAAACCAAATATGAGTACAATTTATCGGTATCTTCTCTTCCATTTTATCCAAATTTTTAAATAAATCAAGAGTCTGGGTTATGATTCTGATTAACACCTCAAATTTTTTTATTATTCCCTGATCAACGGCCAAAGTTTAAAAATATTTCTCTATTCTTATTTACTTTTAGATATCAATTACCTACATAGTTATCAATTACCTATATATTTCCACATAATTTTATTCACCCTTCCTATCCAAGCACATTTTTGTTTTTTTTATAAATTTTCTAAAAATAAATTTTTTCAGATTTTTAAAATTCCAACAATGATCTACAATAATTATTTAAAAAATATTCCTAAATACTTTTCATCAATTTTTCGATTTTATTTAATTATTTATTTTGTCCTACATTCTGTTAAAGCCGAACAGAGGATTGTTGAAGAGCCTGAGGATACTGTAGCCAGAATCGGAGAGACTGTTTTACTTAAATGTAGAGTTCAAAATCAGGTTAGAAATATTTTAAATTTCTCATAATTAATCGCGGATTTGTTTTTAAAAAATACATATTCCTTCTCGCCCCAATTCCCCGACGCTAATAATTTTACATTAGAAAGTTTGATTGTGTAAAAAAATTCTTAAATCTTTATTTAAATATTTCTAAGAGCCCTAATTCTTTATTCAGAAATTTTGTTCTTAATGTACCTTAAACTCTGAAAATGTAAGTGATAGAATGATTTAAAAAAAAGTTCATTCATTTAAAAATTTCTGTCAACGGCATTTTTAGAAAAAATTTAAAAATTGAATAAGAAACGTTTAAATTGAAAAAACGTTTAAACAGATTTTGAGTTACTCTAAATTTTTGTAGATTTTTGCAATTTTTCTTCACTTTTAATTTTCTCATAAAAAGTTAGTTAGTTATACTTTTATTTTTTTTCGGCGCATTAAAGTCAAAATTTTTTTTTTTGATTAATTAGTTTTTTCTTTTATTTTTTGTTTTTCAAAAGCATTTATTTTTATTGAAAGGCATATAAATCATCTAAATATAATCTCTATAAATTTGTGAATGCCTTTTCTGTCAACGGCATTTTTTAGACAAAAATAAAAAAACATTACATAATTACCGCAAAAATGTGCAAATTTTTTAATTCATCAAAATCAATCAAATAATATTTTGAACGGTTCTCTCCCTCATATGTCAAAATATATTAAAGAGAGAGATTGAATATTTGATTAGTAGTTTTGTTTGGGTATCTGGCATATACAGTATTTTATAAAAATTAATTACTATAAAAATTCTGAATTAGAACCGAGCAGAAATGTTACGAGTTACCTGAAACACGGAATTTTTTTGACACTGAACCTCCGATCAAAGGAAATTTTTAAGAAACTGACCCGAAACTCTACCCGACTTTTTCCTAAACAATGACATTTCTGGTATCGAGATGGGAAAATCTTGAGGGAAACAATCCTTTTTATTGGATGTCTGATCCTATATTCCCCCTCTCGATGAACTTGAATATAAAACTAAAAGTTATTTTAATTTAAATTTTAGAAAGGACATGTTTACTGGATGAAAGGAGAAGTAGGTCTAGGCCATAAACGGGATATGCCTTTTTTCGGTAATTTTTTAAAAATCTTATTTTAAAAAATAAAAATTAATAGAGCGTATGTCAATGATTGGAAATGTTGACGATGGAGAATATCACCTTCAGATAAAGAATGTGTCTCTTGCAGATGATGACAATTATAGAGTAAATTTTGAAATTTTATATATAATTTCTAATAAACTGACAAATGAGAAAATTTTATTACGAAAAAGATTTTTGATACGAGAATTTAGAGATTAATTTTGAGTGTTCAAAGAAATTATTTTACCTCGCATAGCTATCGAAAATCGTTGAAGAATCCCCATACTGAACCTTCCTAATCCCTTCTTAAAACTTGAAATTTTTAAGGAAAACTGTTCTGAAGTTTATTATAATTTATCAAATTATTATTGGTTGAAAACTTGAAAAAAATTTTTTTAAACATTTCCAGTGTCAACTTACTCCAACAGATGATGAACCAACTCCTAAACTTTCTAAAAGAGTTAAATTAACAATTATTGGTAATTATTAGCTTTTAAAATAAAAAATAAAAATAATTTCCTCCCTCAGTCCAACCCAAAGACCCTATACTCGTTGGAGAATCCATTGAAGGTGGACTGACTTCATCAAGTAAAAATCAACAATTAATTGGGCAATTTAATCAAATAGCTGCCACAGAAGGGCATTCACTCCAAGTTAGTTGTCAAAGTAGGGCTGGAAGGCCAGCAGCACAAATTAGTTGGGTTTTGGCTGAAGATTGGTTAGGAAAAAGAATTATTGCGCATATTATACCATCAAATAACGAAACAGAAACAACAACAGTTTTTAGATATCAAACAAATAGAGGTGAGAAAAGATTTTTTTGGGAATTTTTGAATGTTTTAGGAATTTATTTCAATAAATTCGTCCAAATATTTCATCAAAACTTCTCGTCTTTTCCTTAAACTCTTATGCCTTTTCAAAATTTTAATGTAATATTGGAACAGAGCTTGGTAGAGTAGTTGCTCCAGGAGCTAGCTTCGGCCAGGATCGAGGCTATGATTTAAAGTGGTCGAAGCCTGAACCATAAAACTCCCAATACCCACCTTCCAATATACTAGCATGGGTTAGTTTCATTGTTTGCAGTTTTTGCTTGACCAAAAAATTCAAAACTAAAGTAAAAATGACCCTGATATTTACCAACATTTTGCAGAGAAGCTTTACCTTTTACTGATCCCTTAATTTAAAAAATTAAAAAAATTTTTAAAATAATTTTCAGTGCCTTTCCCCTCTGCTGGACATCCTTTACGCCACTCCCGTGGAAGACGTCTACTTGCTAACATTACAGAATTTCGAGACTTAGATGGAGACAGTCAACTTTACAGTGTTATAAGCAATTTAAAGTATTTTTAAATTAAATATTTAAAATTAATTGAAAAATATTTTTAAAGTTATTCGCCTTCTCGGGATGATAATGGACATTTTTTGGTTTGTATGGCAACACACGAAGCTTATGGAAAGGAGGCAAAAACAGCCAGTATTTCTTTGGATGTATTCTATCCCCCCAAAGTAATTATTGAAGTTGAGCCGGAAGATAATGGAAAGGTAAAATCGGCAGTATTTAATTTTCTTTTAATTCCGGAGCTGGCAAAATTTTTGTTTCTAAAGAGATTTTTGTTTCACATGGGGCATTTATGTTCCTTGGATAATTAAAAATATTTTTCAAGTTTTTTGGCAATTCAAAACCTATTAAATACAACTTTTAGTAAAACCTAAAATTAACGTATTTCCTATAATAGTACTCACGGGAGTACTATTTTTCAACCTTCCTCCAAAGGGGAGTATTATTTGAGGAGGGAGTACTAATTCAGGTGGAGCAATATTTCATGAAATACGGTATTTTGAATAATTTCTTTTTTTAGATCAGAGAGTCTGGCTCAATTCGTTTACTTTGCAGAAGCGATTCGAGGCCAAATGAAGATTTAAAGTATTCTTGGAATTGGGATGGAGAACCTAAAAGATTGGAAATATTATCAAATCATGTCTGTTAAAAAAGATAAAAGAAAATTAAATTAAAAAATATTTTTAGCGTATCTCAATTTCCTCTCTTCGATTTAATGATAATCTTAAAAAAGTTAATTGTACAGTAGAAAATTCTGTTGGATTTGGAAGTTCTGCTTTTGAATTGAATGTTCCTTGTATGTTTATTTTTTTGATTCTTAAGAATTTTTAAATTTAAAGTTGGACCTCGTTTTATGTCTACAAATCAAACTAAAATAATTGATAGAGGTTCTGAAACAACTTTTCAATGCGAGGTAATTAATATACATATAGAGTCGAAACTTTTTTTGATTTATTATCCTTTATATGTCACCTTTCCCGGGATTGTATATTGGAGTGATTCACTTGAAGATATTTTTAAAACCTGTAGATATAAGTTTAAGATAGTTTTTTAGTACCGTAAAACTTATTAACTACCCCGGGTAATTATTTTTTCGACCTTTCGCTGGGGAGTAATTAATCGTGAGAGGGGGGTAATTATTACACTAGGTTTGAAGTTTGAACGTGTTTTAGTGCATTTGATGGGGCGGAGTAATTATTTCAATCCGTCACTGGATGGGGTAATTAATGGAAGTTGGGCAATTATTTGTGGGCGAACAATTAATACAGGTTATACGGTATATGTTTTTCTAGGTTCTCGGCAATCCAACGCCTATTATTCGTTGGTATCATGGAAGGGAAAAAGAGACACCAATTCACGAAGGAGCAAAGTTTGTAAAATTAAAGCAATTTAATAATTAAAATTTTTAGTTTAACAATCAAAAATGCGCAGGATTGGGAGGAAGGAGAATATAGGGTAGCTTTTTGGAGTATAATGCAAATAAAATATTTTTAATTTTAAGTGTATTGCCGAGGTGGAAGGCTTTCCTTCAAAAACATTGTATCATCAATTATACTTAAAAGGACCTCCAAAAGTCAGATTTATAGAGTATATACTATCTGAAAATGAAAAGGATATTACTTTAATTTGTGAGGTAAAACATTTGATTTTTCTTAAAAAAGTTAACATGTTGGATTTGGATAATTGGGTAATTTAACATATTTCTTTTATGTTTTTATGGAAAATATATGATGAAAATATTTTTTGAGAATTCCCTCCTCATAGGAGAGGGGGGGGGGTGGCATAGAAGCCCCCGTCTTCCTAGTTAGACTTGATTTTAAATTCATTCAAAGAATCATTTGGTTTCTCAATTCTTTAAAGGAAATAAAATATCGAGAAATCCTTCTAGTTTCGTATTTTTATGCAACACGGAAATCTTAGAGTACCCTGTCTTTTCTGCAGATTATTCTTTTATTTATCTCCTAAATTCTCAAAATATACCAAGTAATAAAAATGACAAATAAATCCTTATCCAGGTACAATCAAGAGTATTGCCAGTTAATATCCAATGGTTCCATAATGGTCGTAGAATGGATGTTGCAGAACGTATTAGAACGGGTGAAGGAGATGGAAATAACAACAAAAACAAAAATCGTTTCCAAGTTAACGATGATAAATTGGGCAAACATTTAATGCTATCGAAAATGACAATTTTTGATTTTGTTGAACAAGATTTGGGGTTGTGGAATTGTTCAGCACGTAATGATTATGGGGTTATTTGGGAACAAAAAGATGTTAGATTACTTGGAATTTTAGACAAAATTGGTAGGTTTTGAAAATAAATTTTATGATGTCGCATAGAAAAACGATTTTGGCAAAACTACGGGGGTTTATATTTAAAAACACGATATTATTCTCATAACTTTTTTTTGTTACTTTGGTGTTTTATACAAAAAAATAATTTTTATTTTTAAACCAAAAGAAATTGGAAACGGGGAATCCCTGTTTTCTTTTTGTTGATAATTAGGGTTGGGGTTTCCGAGTGGGACCGACGTTCGAGTCTTTTTCGGGCTTCATTTTTTCGGGCCGATCGACCGGGTCTTTTTCAGGTCAAAATTTGATGCCCAACTCGAACTTTTCGGACGGACAGGCCTCCAACCCTATTAGTAATATACCTAAATTAGTACTATAAATTCATACTACAGATTTCTTCTTACTTCCGTTTTTTCTGTCGTGCTTTTTAAAATTCGTCTTTCAAATTAATGCTAAATATCTCACATATTTATTAAAATCTCAGCTTAATTTTTTTAATTTAAAGAAATTCAATGGAGGGAAATGCCTTTTCAACTGCGCATAGTTTTCGGATCTGTAATTTTCTGTATTTTTGCCGTTTTATTTCTTCTTTTACTTGTTTGGCTTATTTGGAGAGGTTGTTGTTGTTGTGATAGACGAATTGGGCATTCAAAAATGTCAAATAATAGTAGCTATCCGAATGGAGGTTCTATTTCTGGTACGAGTTTGGAAAAATTTTTAAAGTTTGGCAAAAATCTTTTCAGTAAAATGCGAGCCTGTTGATGGCATGACAGCAAGTGAGAGTTGCGGAACCCCTCCCTATCCCCTTCCTCAACAATATTTTTACAATAACGAAGCTGGTGGATTAACAGCAGAACAGTATCCCCCTCCAAACGGAAATATTCATTTTCCCCCAGAAATGTTAGACCAACAGCAAATGTTATTTGAATATGAACAACAACAACAGATTTATGGAAATGGGAATAATGGATATCTTTGTGAAGATAATAATTCTACAATATTTGATCAACAACAAATAAATAATAATGGTAGAAGAAGTAGTGCTTCTACATTTAATAATAACAATCTTGTTGGTGGTGGTAGTGGTGTTTATTGCCCTTCTATGCAATGTTAGGGGAAATTTTTAATTTTTAAAAATCCACAATGCCTTGTCTTGAACCCGAAAGTTGCCCCTTCCTCCATGGTTAGAATTCACCACAATTAACAAATCTAATAAAGCCTTATTTTTAATTTTATATTTAATTATTTAGAGTAGGGTAGCTCCCCGTACTCGACGATTTTTTTGGCAAAAGCCCCGACCCGGACCCCGAAGGCTGTACCTCGGCAACCCCCGATCCCCGACGATCCAGACCTCGAAGGCTCGGGGAGTTGCCCTAATTTAGAGAATTATTCGGTTTCTCAGTTTATATATTTCTCAGTTTCCCAGCGAGGAATTCTTCCATTTCTGACATTTTTAAAAAAATATCATTTTAGTAAGCTCTTTTGATTATCAACAACCTAATGGATTAATTCAAAATGGAGGTAATAATGGATATATTATTAATGGAAGTGGTCTACCACGAATACAATTAAAATCTCCCCCTTCACAACAACAGCAACATTATTCTTATTTTTCTTCTCCTTTAGAAACACTCAGAGAAGTTGGAAGTCCTCCAAAACACGAAGATGCTCCTCTAATTATTGGAATTGATTCTAATCAAAATTGTTTAGAGAGGTCTTTGTCTAGAAATTCCACTCATGTCTAGATTAATGACCTAATAAATGAAAAACTTTAAAATGCCCAAGTTTATCAGTATTGTTGAACTTCGATATAAGCGACAATTCCTAAAGAGTTCTCAGAATTTTTAATTTTTACCTTCTCTTTTGGGCACTAATCTAGACTTTAAAAATCACCAATATTTATTTAATCTATATACTATTCCCTCAATATATCCTCTCATTTGCGGGTTTCCAACCACTTCTCTATGGCTTTTTATTAAATACAAATTATTTGATTCGTTTATTCATAATTTTTAATCAAATTATAAGATTATTCCTCTTTAATAGATCCGAGATGAAATCAATTTATAAAGACCGAAAGGATTCTGGTACTGGTTCTCATTGTTTTGTATTTCTTGGGGTAGTCCAGCTTCTTAAAAAATATTCTTCAAAATTTCAATTACAGTCGGACCCAGTGCTGGGTATTTGCCATTTGTTGGCTCCGGCTCCGGGCTCCGGGGTTTCAAAATCTTGGCTCCGGCTCCGGGCTCCGGCCTTTTAAAATCTTGGCTCCGGCTCCAGCTCCGGCTCCGGAGCCGGCGATTTTCGGAGCCGCTCCATGTTGGCTCCGGGCTCCGGGTGGAAAATCAATGAATTATTTTTCATTGGGGATTTGGGTAGATAAAGGGGGATATCGAGTGATATAAGAGGATTAATAGGGTTATCAATGGATTAAGCGGGATTTGTGTGGATTATCTTGTGATTTAGGTAGATTAAGGGCGATATCGGGGGGATTAAGGGGATCTGGATCTAAAAATCTTCTTTTTTTGCGCCGCAGGCGAAAATTTTGATAATTTTGGAAGATCCTTAAGCCAAAAATCATCCTTTTATTGCGCCGCAGGCGAAAATTTTGATAATTTTGGAAGATCCTTAAGCCAAAAATCATCCTTTTATTGCGCCGCAGGCGAAAATTTTGATAATTTTGGAAGATCCTTAAGCCAAAAATCATACTTTTTCAGCGCCGCAGGCGAAAATTTTAAAAATTTTGACACCCTAAGGACTAAAATTAATCAATTCGAAAAATTTATCAAGCTTCATTTAATAAAAAAATGATTATAATAATTTATTGTTGAAAAAAAAAACAAATCCTAAGTCTTTCATTACGTTCGGGTTCGAACCTAATACCTAGATAAGTCCTCTAAAATATGAACCCAACACACTATCCAGTCAACCACGCATCTTTCTTGAAGGAAATGAAAGAAAATCTTTTTTACCCGTCTCAATTTTCTCTTCCTTTTCTTTACACGCCTACCATCTTTGCTTACTTCTTTTTCTCTAACCCATCTTTAGGGGTGTATAGCCGGAGCCGTGGGGAATTGGAAAACCTTGGCTCCGGCTCCGGCTCCGGGCTCCGGGGTTTGAAATTCTTGGCTCCGGCTCCAGCTCCGGCTCCGGGGTTTTCAAAATCTTAGCTCCGGCTCCGGCTCCGGCTCCGCCGGAGCCGGCTCCGGAGCCGGGCTCCGGAGCTAGCTCCCGGAGCCATACCCAGCACTGGTCGGACCTCGCTTGTTTTTAACCTCAATTTAGTTTTTCTTTGGCCACGAGTGTAATTTCACGTTTGCACTAAAAATTTAGGATTTTTCACATTCCTAAAGCACAACTACTTCCATTAAAATAAAAATCAGCCGAAAATGACGCTAAAACGATTCTTACCGTTTTACGATACTAATAAGATTTTTATCCCATAAGGGCGTTAATGAGTACCGTCTGTAAAAATATCAATTTTTATTTAGAAAAATGTACTAAATTGAACTTTTTTTAAATATATTTTTTATTTTTATAATTAATTTACTCCAAATTTATTAGAGTTTATATTTATAAATTTTTCATTCATTTCCTTTAATTAATTTTTAATTAATAATTTTTTAATATTTTTTGTTTATATTATTTTCTTATTTTTTGTATTTTTTTAAAATTTTGTTAAATTATACATATAATAAATTTTTATGTAATTATTTAAGACGGATTTGTGTAAGTGTGTTTCCTAATTAAAAATCTTAATTTATCCAAACAAATTAAAATAGGTAGTGTGTTTTAATATATTTATGTATACGGTAGGGCGCGCCAACATCGACCAAATACATGTTTGGTTGATGTTGGTTGATTGTTTCATATTTGGTTGATTGTTTTAATATATGTATTTGGTTGGTGCGCCAACATTTGCACCGAAATTTTTTTAAAAATTCTGTTGAAAATACTAAGAAAAGTTTATCTTTACGTTTAAATAATGCTACAATTTTTTCGTTGAATGGGGACACTTTATACGTGGGTGCCGAGTTTAATATACAAATGTTATACCATTTGAAAGAGCTATTCGATCAGAGTCAAATGACACCAAAATCAGCTTGATTGAAGACACGATGGCCGTGCTTCGCTAAAAACAAACGGTCATAACTTTGTCAAATCAAGTCAGATTTCATTTATTTAGCGTCATTCGACCCATGTCAGTTCGTCGAGCTCTTTCGAATTAGATATCATTTGTATAATCGAATTTTTTACCCCAAGATTGAGCTTACTCCCTCCTATGGTTTTTCGATTTTTAAAAATCTGTAACTTGCTTCAAAATTTTTCCTCTGGCTAATTTTGGTGGCATTCAACTCAGCTCGACTAGCTCTTTCAAATGGTATAACATTTGTATATTAAACTCGGCACCCATGTACTAAAGTACAGCCCGTTGAATAAATGGATTCGGTACTTATGTACAATGAATTTGGTACTTAGTATGTAGTACATATCTCCCCCGCATGTCCGCAAATGTTTGTCCGCTACTTTTTTCTTTTTCTTCTTCTACATTCTCTCAGAGATTAAAAAGGGTCAAAGGATTAATAATTGTCAATAAATAATTTGATTTTTATAGGGAAGGCAAATAAGGAAAGCATCATTTTCGAATTAAATTTGTTTGTAGATCAATGAATATTTTTAATCTTCCAAAAACCGGAGAAGGGCCATCAATTTTTTACAAAGAATATTCTACCAACAAAAATGGGTTATTTGGTACGAAACCGACCTTTCTAGGTTTACTTATATGTCATGACCCTGTCAAAACATATCCAAACACGTTGATCTGTTTAATGATTCCTTCTCCGGAAACAAAATTTAAAAAATTATTAAGGCTTTGACCGTTTTTAATCACTGTGAGAGAAGGTAGGAGAAGGGAAAAGAAAAAAAGTTGCAGACAAACATTTGCGGACATGCAGGAAGATACTACATAATTACCATGGATTTGATCAATCACTTATATATACATGTTTTCTTTTCAATTTCCTCTTTTTCCAATCTTCACATAATCAATCATCGCAACCACTACAACCACCTTCAAGTAAAGCTTCGAATACACAACAACAACACAAATAATATAATCCATTTCCAACATTACTACACATATCGCTAATAATTTTGCCGCAGTCGATGTTGTCACAGCTCCCAATACATGAAGAGCAATCACCACATTTACATTCTTCATTTTGAGCCATAGATTTATTGCTATCATTACCACAACAGCCAAAACATGAAGAACCTTCACAACATTTAGAATTTACTTCTTGAGCCAATTTAGGAGAGTTGCTTCCATTGCCCCCAAAACATCCTGTACAATCCATTTGTTGAATAGATGGGGCTATTTCGAAAGCGGTGGATTGTTCAATACTGGCATGAAAAGCAGAAAATAGTTGTTGTAAGTCAGAAGACAAAGATGTAGCTGAAGAAGAAGCCTCGTTAAAAATTGAAGGAATAAAATCTTCATTATCAGATTCTCCTTCATAATTTGAGTTGTGATAAGATTCTCCCTCATAATATCCTCCATGAGACGGTTCTCCTTTATAAGAAGATTCCCCTTTATCACTTTCATCATCACTAGTTTCATGACCAGTATCAACATAAAAATAATAATCGTCATCATTTTTCTTCTCTTTCTTCCTATCATTTTTACTCCATTTTAATTCATTTTTCTTGTTCTTTTTAAATTTTGCTTTTACTGCCGATTTAATTTTAATTTTAAAATCTTTCAAAATTTTGTTAGCATTTTTCATTACATTATCCTTGCAAAATTCTATATACTTCTTTCTTGCAGTCTCATTATTTTTATAAACATGATTAATTGTAGCGCAAAATTGTAGTAATTGTAAAAATTCTGCAACTTCTTTTAATCCTTCATGTTTTTTCTTAAAAATTTGTTTATGAAAAAATTTAGAAAAAAATTTTTATATATCAATTTGTAGATTTATTTCTTCTAATTTTTAGAAATAATTCTTAGAAAATAAATGCCAAATAAATTTTAAAAACTTGAAACGACGATTACATTCATCCTATAGATTTGGATGTCTCTAATTTGCATTTGACTAACAATTTAGGTCCATAACAAAAATTAAATTTTGGAACTTTTCTGGTTAAGTTCCATCAAATTATTAATATATATGTTTTTAGCATATTAATAATGTTTAACAGATTTCATTTACTCAAAACATTTAAAAACCTTATGAGTAGAGCTGTCCGAGACTCTTGGTCTTGGAAGCAAGACTTTTCTTGGTTTTTTTTTTCGGTCTTGGTCTTGGGGTGTTTGTCTTGGTCTTGTCTTGGTTTTATTTTTTGGTCTTGGTTTTTTGGCCTTTTTGGACAAAAATTTCTAATTGACGAAATGTCTCTCACGAAAACTTTGGACCTTTCGTCCAATGGGCCATTTATAATGGAATGGAAGAAATCTGGCCTATTGCCCTTCCAAAATTCTCAAAATTTTCGCCTGCGGCGCAGAAAAAAGAAGATTTTTGGCTTCTTGGCCTTTATAATTCTCAAAATTTTCGCCTGCGGCGCTGGAAAAGGAAGAAAATAGAGGATGGATATCAGCAGCAACAATCTCAATCACCCAGGTCCCCCAACTTCATAATATTCCTTTAGATCCCAATTAATCCACTTAAATTCCCCTTTAACTCAATATCCTCCTTAATCCAAGGGCGTAGCCAGGGGGTCGATTTTGGAGAGGGCTCTACCCTTTGATATCACTAATATCCCTTTAATCCACCCAAATCCTCTGAAATAATATATCTCATTGATTTTCCACCTGGATAAATTCTCCAAAATTCTTTGAATTTCGCGTAGATTTTAGAAATTATAGGAGATTGTGCTGAAGTTGACTGTGACCGTGTCAAAATAACAAAAAATAAACCAAAAATTTGACCTATGGGACCTAAAAATTGTCTCGAGTTTTGTATTATTTTTGGTCTTGAGTCTTGGAGTTTTGGTCTTGGTCTCGAGTCTTGGTCTTGGAAAAAATTTTGTCTTGGGTCTTGAGTATTGGAAAAATTTCGGTCTCGGACAGTTCTACTTATGAGCCATAGACTTAAACCGGCAAGTACTGGATTTTAATTATACATACCATTTCGTTTATCATACTATCAAATTGTTTCGCGTATTTTACTTGTATATTAAATAGCTGCTGAAACGCAATTTCATTACCAAATTTTTTCAAGTTGTTTAAACGTTCGCGCAATAAATTTGAATTTTTATTTTCAAACAGATTTTCGGCTAGCTTTTCCAAATTTAAATCTTTGTTGAAACGCCCATCTTTACGCGAATGATCCTTTTGCTCTATTTCATGAATTCCATCTAGAATATTTAAAGTTTTATTTTCACGAATAAATAAACAAGTAAAGAAAATTTCACAAAATTTCTCTCTATAGGATATATAAATACTAGATAAACCACCCCAATTCAAAAGCTTCTTAAGCGACAACAAAGGTATTAAGGAATTCCGGCTTTACTTCTGATTTCCAAAATTATGATAATATTTCTGACATGCGATTATTTCTGAACTATTGTTCCGACTAAAAAGTCTGTCCATTTAAATTTATAAAATTAATTATTTACGAAGGATTCGTAAATATATAGTCCGATTTCTGTCATATTAATTTCCGATCAACCCTTGAGCGAAAAAAATTCTTTCTTCTGTATAATTGATTGAGTCGAAAAAGTAGGATTTTAGTTTGGGTTTTTTAAATCATATAGAATCCTAGCTAATTATATTTAATAAAATTTCGAATATATAAAATTACGATGTTGTCTAGGTGGATACATTGATGTTATGACCACAAATAAACATCCAAATAATATGAAGTCAAATAGCAGTAATGGAAAGTTCAAAGAAATAATCATTGAACTAGAATAAATTTATTAAGTTTAGAATGTGACTTAAAAATCTGATTTTTCAAGTAATATTTTTACAAAAATTTTTCTAAAACTGACAAACAAAAAAGCAAAAAACTACATTTCATAAAAAACAATTAAATTTATAGGGGTGGGGGAGCAATGCTTCACTTATGGTAAGAATTTAAAAATATGTACTACATTATAGGGCGGAAAATTTTTATTGTGAGGGGAGGGTAGTAGAGTGAGGGCTGTCGAGAGGCTGTAACGCACGCAATGTAGAAATAAATAAAAATTTATTGGGGGAGGGGGGGGGGGAGTGAGAGGTGAGAGGGGGGGGGGGAAGTGAGAGGGGGACGAAGGAGGGAGTTTAGTGTCGCACTCGCTATATTGAAAATGCCTTTAAAAAATTTTAATGGGAGGGGAGGGAAGAGTGAGAGCTGTCAAGAGACTGTAACGCAGGCAATGTAGAAATCGATAAAAATTTATTGGGGGGAGGGGGGGGGGGGAGAATGAGAGGTGAGGAGGGGTGAAAGAGTGAGAGGGGGACGAAGAAGGGAGTTTAGTGTCGCACTCGCTATATTGAAAATGCCTTTAAAAAATTTTATTGGGAGGGGAGGGAAGAGTGAGAGCTGTCAAGAGACTGTAATGGAGGCAATGTAGAAATCAATAAAAATTTATTGAGGGGAGGGGGGGGGGGAGAATGAGTGGTGAGGAGGGGGGAGAAAGAGTGAGAGGGTGACGAAGGAGGGAGTTTAGTGTCGCACTCGCTATATTGAAAATGCCTTTAAAAAATTTTAATGGGAGGGGAGGGAAGAGTTAGAGCTTTCAAGAGGCTGTAACGCAGGCAATGTAGAAATCGATAAAAATTTATTGGGGGAAGGGGGGGGGGAAGAATGAGAGGTGAGGAGGGGGGGAGAAAGAGTGAGAGGGGGACAAAGGAGAGTGTTTAGTGTCGCACTCGCTATATTGAAAATGCCTTTAAAAAATTTTAATGGGAGGGGAGGGAAGAGTGAGAGCTGTCAAGAGGCTGTAACGCAGGCAATGTAGAAATCGATAAAAATTTATTTTGGGGGAAGGGGGGGGGGGAAGAATGAGAGGTGAGGAGGGGGGAGAAAGAGTGAGAGGGGGACGAAGGAGGGAGTTTAGTGTCGCACTTGCTATATTGAAAATGCCTTTAAAAAATTTTAATGGGAGGGGAGGGAAGAGTTAGAGCTGTCAAGAGGCTGTAACGCAGGCAATGTAGAAATCGATAAAAATTTATTGGGGGGGGGAAGGGGGGGGGGAAGAATGAGAGGTGAGGAGGGGGGGGGGGAGAAAGAGTGAGAGGGGGACGAAGGAGGGAGTTTAGTGTCGCACTTGCTATATTGAAAATGCCTTTAAAAAATTTTAATGGGAGGGGAGGGTAGAGTGAGAGCTGTCAAGAGGCTGTAACGCAGGCAATGTAGAAATCGATAAAAATTCATTGGGGGTGGGGGGAGAGGTTTGACTCGTCGAGCTGAGTCAAAAAACACTAAACTCAACGAAATCCGACTTGGTTTGACAAAGTTATTACCGTTTGTTTTAACCCCTGACATAAGGTCTCCGCGGAAAAAAGTTTTTGCCGCTGCGGAGGAAGCTGGGCATGTCGAGCTACGGTCGCCACGAGCGAAGCGAGCACGACCGCAGCGAAGCATGGCCATCGTGTAGGGTGTACGGAATTTTCGTCTCTGGAAATTTCGTCTCCAAGACTTTTCGGAACTTTCGTCTCCAACATTTTCGGAATTTTCGTCTCCAGCGGAATATTCGTCACCAAGGAAATAATCGGAATTTTCGTCTCCGCAATTTTCGTCTCCGCTAGGAATTTTCGTCTCCAGAGGAAAACTTACCAGTTGACGGAGCAACTTCCCCCGTTGACAGGACAACTTCCCCCGTTGACGGGGAAGTTTCGTCAACTGGTAAGAGACGAAAATTCCGGTACTCCCAATAATCGTTCCATATTTTTGTTCCGACACGGGGGATAGTGATCCGTCAACGGGGAAGTTGTTCCATCCACGGGAGAAGTTGTCCTGTCAACGGGGGAAGTTGTTTCGTCAACGGGGGAAGTTGTTTCGTCAACGGGGGAAGTTGCTCCGTCAACGGGGGAAGTTGTCCTGACAACGGGGGAAGTTGTTCCGACACGGGGGATAGTGTTCCGTCAACGGGGGAAGTTGCTTCGTCAACGGGGGAAGTTGTACTGACAACGGGGAAAGTTGTTTCGTCAACGGGGGAAGTTGCTCCGTCAACGGGGGAAGTTGTCCTGACAACGGGGGAAGTTGTTCCGACACGGGGGATAGTGTTCCGTCAACGGGGGAAGTTGCTTCGTCAACGGGGGAAGTTGTCCTGACAACTGGTAAAACTTCCTCTCGAGACGAAAATTGCGAAGACGAAAATTCCGATTATTTCCTTGGTGACGAATATTCCGCTGGAGACGAAAATTCCGAAAATGTTGGAGACGAAAATTCCGGCATTCATCGTGTAGCGAAGACTGAATCGGCCGATACTGAATCGTCCCCTGCCCACAGAAAGACACGTTTGCTTTACGTAAAATTCGATTTTTTAAATTTTTCTTTATTTTCCTCTCTTCATTTCTCTCTTCATTTTCATTTCTTTATATTTTCATGGCTTTTTTTGAGAGTCGACATTTATGAAATATTTAGTGAATTTTGCCTTATTCTTTCTATTTTTTCTTTATTCAACCCTCTTTTAAGTTTTTTTATTTATTATTTTTATTCTGAGGTAAATTTAATACACTCGTCGGTTGAGGTTCTGGATACCCGGAGATTTCCCATGAACCGTCAACCTTAAAGGAGTGTATGTATATTAAACATTTTATTTTATAGAATGCTTATATTTTTAACATTTGCATTCCTAAACACCTTTTACAACGTAACAACATTGTCAGTGTTTGTGAAGATTTCATCGAGAGAAGGTCTTTACGAAGTACTAAATTTGGTTGAAAAAAATACCCATAAATTCAACTTGAAATTGATTAGCGATAAATGGGAAGAGCCCAAAATAGGAGTAAAAGATAAATATGGTACCTTTCATTTTGAAGAAAATGAAGGAAATTATAGTGAAGATTTGGAGAAATACAACCTGAAAATTTACAATGAGAATGTTTGTTAGATTTATTTATTAAATAAATGTATGATTAAATCTCAATCGAAAATCCAGATTTTTAAGATATCAATCTCGTTATGTCCGAGGGTTGTCCGAGATTTACCAATGTCGTCGAGCACAAAATTAGAGTTTATCCAAAGTAGAAATGTATGTACAATTTAGAAGAAGGTGGATTGAGATTGGAACAGATGAAGGAGATCAGGAACTAGTCTAGACTGGAACAAAAAACACAACAAATCTAAAGTCCAGTCTAGTTTGGGTTACATTAATCAAATGATAAAATATGTTGTGTATGGACGACAGCCCTTAAAGAGTTTAGTATAAAAGCCAGCCACAGTTAGTTAGCTCTCTCAGTCTTATTCCGTCTTCCTACCCCAATCTTCATCTTCTTGTATTTTCTACGTGTGATAAACTTTCTGTTGTGTTCGTCGACGTAAGCGGGGACGTAACAAAATACTTTAGTTTAGACATTTTCCAAAAAAAATGATTCGACGACAATCAGTTCGTCACTTAGTTTTTGATATCCTATTTTCCGCAAATAATTTTTTGCTTTTTTAAAGAATTATGAAATTGCCTCTATTGCTAATGTTGAAAACAATTCTTTAATCTTCATTAAATACCATAGCATGAACAAAATAAACTACAAACAAGTCCTACAAAAATATGAACCAAATTTCAATACAATGATTACTTTAATCAAACAACCTGTTCGTTTTCTGCAATTTACTTTTAAAACTGAAGGTTATAGACAAAGAAAGGCATTTATAAAATGTGAGAATGAAAGCGGTAACGATAATATTGCTATTATTGATGTTATACCTGGAGATCGACAAACTTGTCGTAAAAATTCTTTTAACTCACAAATTGTTAAAACAAAATTGTGTGCAAATGATAAATACGTTCTTATATTTGAATCAGATGAAAAACATACTAAAGTATATTAAAAAAGATATTTGCAATAAATCTACACAGAAAAAGAGGGAAAATCCGGGATCAGTATCCGACCGAAAATGAAAAAAACCCTAAGCAGAAATAATTATGTTCTACTTGACTTTATAAGTCCATTCGAATTTTATGAGTCCAATAAAAAAATAATTGCATTTTTCTTGGTATTGCAAAGTAAGGGTATAGTTCCAAAACATTTCTTCATGTTCGGGACCTACGCCCACTGGGTCTGGGACCGTTCCTTAAAAAGGGTGCAGAAACTGTTTAAAATTATATTAGCAGATGGGCACTTTATA
This sequence comes from Meloidogyne enterolobii, assembly GCA_963681835.1. Classification (NCBI taxonomy): domain Eukaryota; kingdom Metazoa; phylum Nematoda; class Chromadorea; order Rhabditida; family Meloidogynidae; genus Meloidogyne; species Meloidogyne enterolobii. The sequence continues at coordinate 696,466 of CAVMJV010000094.1, forward strand.
AAAGGTAAAGATTGATTATCAAGGGTTTACCGGTACTTATTTAGATTCCCCCCCCCCCCCCCCCCCGAGCCAGTTTTTTCGGAAAATATGTAAAAATGGTCAGTTTGAACAACAATTGTAGAACCCATCGAGCTATGTCGAATGACACCAAAATCAACAAAATCCGACTTGATTTGACCGAAATACACACCCCTGAAAATTGAACAACCATGGGGGTGATTTTTCGAAATAAAAAAAGTTTAATAGCTCATTCGAAAGAGCTCGTCGAGCTGAGTCGAATGACACCAAAATCAACGAAATCGGACAAGATTTGACAAAGTTATGACATTATTTAGACCTACCGGAGTCGCCGACTTATGTCATAACTTTCTCAAATCAAGTCGGATTTCGTTGATTTTGGTCTCATTCAACTCAGCTCGACGAGCTCTTTCAAATGATCTATCATTTGTATAGATTTTGGTCTTTATCATTTTGTGCCCCTGTGGTTTAGGAGTCTGTATTTCGGTCAAATCAAGTCGGATTTTGTTGATTTTGGTGTCATTCGACACAGCTCGATGGGTTCTACAATTGTTGTTCAGACTGACCATTTTTACATAATTTTCGAAAAAACTGACTGGGGGGGGGGGGAGCTAAATAAGTACCGGGTTTACCCTATCATTAGTTTATACAATTTATGTCATTTCCAAGATGTTCTAATAAATAAATAAAAATTTAGAGTGGTAATTATAAAATGGATTGTGAGCAGGCTATCTATGAAAATAATTATTTAAATAAATATTTGATTGTCATAGGTAAAAAAAGTAAAGCAACTTGTAAATTAGATAATAAAAATAAATCAGAAATAATAGATGAGACAAAAGGCAATTTTGTCAATAAATTAAATGAAAATGAAAAAAATGCTGAAGAAAAAATTAAGGAATTATTTGATGAACCAGATAACTTTGGTGGTAATTTTTTGTATTCTTGGTAGTAATGGAATTTTTTTCCTCAGTAAATTTAAGCATATTTTCTTGTTATTTTTTAAATACTTAGAGCTAAATTTTCTAATATTCGTACCTGATTTGGTAATTAATTCAGACTGTAACTAAATAAGTGGACTTTGGAAAAATTCCTTGTTCGTCAGAGATATTTCAAGGCATATCAGGGATTTTGCCATCCCGAATCACGGAAATCAGGAAATTATTTTTTATGTAGTCACGATCCCTGATGAACTTACAAATTAGAATCTAATTTTTTAATTAGGACTTGATTAGAGTTTCCAGGATCAATTAGTATATATAGTAACTAGGGCTACCGAAAAAAATTCAAATATATACTCAAAATATTCCTAAATTTAGCCAAAGAAAAAGTTAAAAATGTTGTTATGGATTATACTCCACTACAAATTTACGAAAATAAGCAAGAACCGTACAAGAGTCCATATGGGCATGGTTATCAAGGACTAGATGCTCAAAACAAAGGGAAAGATAAATATATTTTGATAGAATCGGATGAGGAAATGGAATCTAATATTCCAAATAATATTGGCAAAAATGAAAGTGCTAAAACTGAGCAGGAACAGTTGCAAGATATTTACACAAATTTTGGTTTTAGTCAGTCAAACGGATATCTAGGTAAGTTTTTAAAATATGAAGATAATTAAACTCAACAAAAATAAAAAATTAGAGGTTAAGTAGAACATGTTTTTGATTAGCTTAGTTTATGAATAAAGTTAAAATTAGAATTTAAGTATAACAACGATCACTATAACGGCTAGTGATCCAATGACACCTCAGAAATACCTTACCCAAAAAGATGTTTTACTAAAATGTTTTCTATTCCATCTACTTAAAATGAATTTTTCGAGAGTAACAAATTCGTTAGCGGGCCTTAGAAATATCATGAATAATACCGACAAAGCTTGTCGCTAGGCACTTTTTTAATATAAAAAATAAAGTACTAAATTTGATATAGAAATTTGCTGAATCCATACCCAGTATAGAACCCAGAATAATGGAACATGATGTGAATACCAATTACGTATGTTCTCGATTAATTCCCCTGGGGAATTATTTTTTCAACCCTTCCCTGGCATGGGGGAATAATCGAGGGAGGGGAATTATTCAAGAGAGGGGAATTAATCGGGAAAATACCCCTTAAGAGCGATTAAACGGCCGACGACCAGTTCCTCCGATCGGGCAATAAATATGAAGACCGTTTACTTGACTGATTATTAGACTGACTGACTGAATGATCCCCTTTTTCTCCTTTTCCTTGGATTATATTGGTATAGATAGGTGGGGTCGCTGGGAAAGTTAGTTTAAATTTCACAATCCTATTTCCGCCCTATAATATGATTAAAAAATATATACTAAATAATTTATTAACTTATTATGAACAGAAGATATAATGAATAATCCGTTTATGAATAATCAGCAACCTCCTCAATATGATACATATCAGCAACATCCTCAACAACATCCTCAATATGATACATATCCTCGATATGATACATATCCTGGAGGAGATAAGCGTGATTGAAAACTTGACTCGAACAACAACAATTTTATACGTCCATCAAATTTATGCGACAAACAATATTTTTACGATTGACGGTTTTAATGATTGTGAGCCAATTCTTCGGCTGACGCCCCCTTTTATGTTTCCCTGACCATTTTGAGAAAATTCATGAGGGAATTGTTAAATTTTAACGGAAAACCGTTTGATTTTCATGTATAATTTTTTCCAAATTTATTTCTAATTTACCTATATATTTGTGTTTATCAAACCAAAAAGTTACAAGACTCGAGAAAAGCTTTTTGGTTTCATAGGCTAAATTGTAAAATTTTAATTTTCAAAAGTCAAGCCAGAAACCTTCCTAATTTAGCGTTTCAGGCAAATATTTTGTGATATTCTTGGCAAAAGCTTAGGAAAATTAATCTTTTGTTGACTCAGCCGAATTTTTTACTTTTGCCTTATTTAAAGTTATTCTTTCACATAATCAAAAAGTCTAGACCAACACGGAACAAGCTTCATAAAAAATCCTGTTTAAATTTTTTCAAAAATCTTATTTCAAAAAAACATATGAAAGATATTCTTTCTCATATCCGTTTTAGTTTAAAAATAGGGTTGTTCAACTACCGGTTATTAACCGGTATCCCCGGTTTTCGGTTAATCCAAAATTTAAAAACCCTGTTTTCGGTCTTCAGTTTTGTCAAATACCGTTTTTATGTTGGAGGCTTTTAATAAAATCACTCATTTTCAGAATTTTCGGTTTTTTTTAATTTGTAAAAACGCTTTAATATTTGGCAAAATTATCAAAATTTTCGGTTTTAAAACCGGTCATGAACAACTCTATTTAAAACTAATCTGTAACTATAAAATTATTTTTATCTTTATAATTTTTCACATATTTAGCAACAAAATTTAAAAAACAAAAAAAACTTTAAAAATAAAAAACAAAAAAAAACAACTCCACCCCCCACCCCCCCCCCCCCAAACCCCTGTATATATTTCTATACTTTCTATTTGATTTTAAACTTTATGTACATATATATTTTTTCATTTATTAGATTAGAATAAAGTGTACATAACCCCAATTTTGCTTAAATTTTTATTGGTCATTTTACAATTAAAAAATTATTTAAAAAATAGTTTTACTTTTCGGTTATGAGGTTACACATTACAAATTTTAAAAAGTTCTCAAAATGGTCAATATAATTAACAAGGTGGCATAAATGCAACTATTTGCTCTAAAATAGTATCGAATGTATCCATTCTCTATTTTTGCATTCTTCGCGCCATGTTAGTTTATAAAGAGATGTTAGTTTATAGAGAGAAATAAAATTTAAAGCCATTCTTAAAATGAATGTGATTGAAAACCCTTTCCCTCCTATCGGTACAATTTATTCATAGAAAGGGTGATTGGACTGGGAAAATACTTATTTATAATTTATGCGTAAATTATAAATAAAATATATAATTATATTGACCATTTTGAGAACTTTTTAAAATTTGTAAATGTGTAACCTCATAACCGAAAAGTACCATAGTTTCATATTAGGGTTGCTCACAGAGGTTAACCGAACCGAAAAATTGGATGGAATTTTTTCTACAACAATTATCAAAACAATTTCGATTTGAACATTATTAAAAAATGTAACGTTTGAAGAGAATAATAAAATTTGGTTCTACTTGACATTATGAGTTCAATCAAACTGATTGCTACTGTTGGGGACAACGGCATAAACAGAGAGTGGATAAGAAAAATCAGAAACGATAAGAAAATATAAGAAAAGATAATGAAATATAAGAAAAGATAAGAAAATATAAGAAAAGATAAGAAAATATAAGAAAATATAAGAAAAGATAAGAAAATATAAGAAAAGATAAGAAAAGATAAGAAAAGATAAGAAAAGATAAGAAAATATAAGAAAAGATAAGAAAATATAAGAAAAGATAAGAAAAGATAAGAAAAGATAAGAAAATATAAGAAAAGATAAGAAAAGATAAGAAAAGATAAGGTCCGGCAACAATTTCTTCGGTCCGGCAACAATTTTTTTAACTTCAATTTCGCCTTTTCCAACATTCTCACCACATTTTTTTTGAATGTAAATAATTTATTTTATAAAGAAGATAATAATCAACCCCCACTATATAAAGAAGTATACCCCTACCAACTCAACTTCATTCTCCAATTATCCCACTTGGGACAACCACATTCTTCAAAAGGTGCTCCTTACTGTGACCGACCCCCAAGCCTTCTTTGGCCAAGGGGCGGGAACAGTAAGGAGCACCTCGACAACAATGTTTTGCCATCCAATTCTATTTGACGGGTGATCCTGACCCGACACAAAAACATTATCATTTTTTACCACTTTCGCGATTTAAATTAATTTCACATTTATTTCGTTCACACGTTTCATTGTTTTTTGGTTTAATTACCCAAGTTTAAGGTGCTATACTAAAATTTTTATTCAATCTCGTATCTTCGTTTAATTCTGATAATTATTAGCAACCAATTAATTAGCGTTTCTGATAAATGTTGCCTATAAATACTCATCCAAAATGGCCATTTATATATCTAATTAAAAGTGTTTATGTGAGATCGGGCCAGACTCTTTTAATTGTTCCCTCTCACTCCTTTTTGATGGATATATTTATTTGTAAATAGTTAAATGTAAATAAAGTAATTTAAATAATACAAATTGTAAATCCTCGAAAGGCTTCGGAACCCCAGATCCCAACACAAATATAATTAAAATTTACAAAATACAATTACAAAATTTAATGTTTATCTACAACAATTATCAAAACAATTTCGATTTGAACATTATTAAAAAATGTAACGTTTGAAGAGAATAATAAAATTTGGTTCTACTTGACTTTATGAGTTCAATCAAACTGTTTGCTACTGGTGGGGACAACGGCATAAACAGAGAGTGGAAGTATGTAGAGATTGGAAAAAGAATAAAGAAAATATAAAAATTTATGAGATTAAACCACGCCCCATTTAAAATGTTCCTCAATATTTTTACATTATATGCCAATCTCGTCTTCCCAATTCCTTTTTGGCTAATGCTGGGGAACCGCCGGGTCCTTTCCCCTCACCCTTTTTAATATACCGTATTTATTCTAATAAATTCATAATGGTTCTATTTTTCAACCTTCCAATTTCGTATGGTTATATTAGAGACTGTGGTTCAAATAGAGACTGTGGCTTTATCTTTCAATTTTTTTTTAAAAATAGGAAAAACATTGAGAATTTTTCTTGTCATATTCCTTCGCTAGCTAAGAGAAATGCGTTTAGTGACTGATCTTGCTTGCATCCTTCACCCTTTTAAGTGTTGTGTTTATTAATTTAAGTGGGCGTTAAATGGGATTTGTTTAGTCTGTGTTTCTTTACCTTTTTATTGGTTCTTTCCTCGCAAAATGTAAACAAAAGGTGTAGTTTTTATCAATTAACGTAAAAATAAATTGAATAAAATTAAATGTGTTTAGATTTCAAGTGAATTTTTTTAATTTTGCCATTCTAATGACCACTATGTTCTCTATTAATTGTTTAAAAATAATTTTAAATTTAATTAATTTTATTTACCTAAACCAATGGGCTAGTTTATTAAAATTCTTCTGTATCCAACGTGTATTGGTTTGAAGAACCTCCAAACGTTGTTTAAATATATCCAAATTTCTTTAAAAATTATAAAATTAAAAAATTTTGGGTAAATTTTTTTAAATTTTCCTGAATTTTTTTTTCACAAAAGTTAAATTTTTTAAACAAATTTAAAAATATTATAAAAAACACTTTGTAGTTTTCTGATTTTCACTAAGAAAGTTCTCTACTTGGTCCATAACCCTTTGAGATTTGCCAATAATTGATGAAGAAATAATTGAACGTAACATACGTTGTTGGTCTTTAAAACTTAAAAAAACATTTTTTATAAAATTTTCCTTTTCTTACTTTTGATAAATTATTGGCCATTTATCAATAAAAAAATCCAAAATTATTTTCTTTCCAATAATTCTACTTCCAACATACTTGAAAACCGAAGGACTGTCTTGTAAACGGATAATTGTATTGTTAAGATCAATGGCCATTGTAAGAAGCCTTAAAAATAAATTTAAGAAAACTCGGAATTTAAAAAATAGAATTGCTACAGACTTGCCAATAAACATGAAATTTTTTGAAAATATTTAACCATAAACTGGAGGGATTTTTTAAATCAAAAATCAACTTAATAACTGGTTGAGCCTATTTCCGACCTATTTACATAAAAATTTTCAAAACATTTTTAAGTTCAAAGTAAAAGATGTAATAAAACTCTCTCTTAATTATCTCACTGATGAATTTTAGTAGAATATTTTAAAAAATTTTTATTGAATTTACATTTTTAATGTAAGTGTATCTCTAGAACACGCCAACGCTATAAGTAAACGTTCCTTCTCTACTTGAACAATTTCATTTCTAAATAATTCCAAAACTAAATTCCAATCTTGTTCCGTTCCATAATGAACACCTTCACAATAAGCTAGAGTTCGAAAAGGTACAGGTATTTTGGAACATTGACTAGCCATTTTTCTTTCTGATATATGGGGTAAAGAAGGTGATCTAAATATAAATAAGAGAATTATTCTAAATTTAGCTAAATAACTAAAATCTTTATCATATCGACCTTTTCTTCAAAATCATTATTATAGCCGATTCTCAACTATCCAAATCTCTCACCTACTTCAAATTGTTTTAGCACTGAATTGGAGTTCATAAACATATACCACATCTACTACCTATCAAAATCCCTCAGATATCCTAACATAAAATTAATTACCCAGTATAATTTGACTAAAAAGTGTAAAATTTCTAGCTATAAATTGTATTTTTTTGCATATTTGCGTGCATATTTTGGCAATTTCTTACGCATATTATACATTTTTTAATTTATAAAAATCCGCCCTCTTATTTATGAAATTCTTTACACTGAATTGTTAATATTATTCTCTCTTGTAATTAAGTTTGAGCAGAAATTCACAAATTGCCGCCGATAAATGTCAAGAATAGCGTTTATGCAACGTGAATCTCTTAAAGTACACATTGTTTGAATTATGCGTTGACCAAGCAAACTTTGAAAATAAAAGATTGTTTTAATAATTAAATATTTACTCATTAAAGAAATCTTTTTCTTCATCTTCAAATTTCCATTCTCCAATTTTATCCAATTCACGATCAAAAATGTCACCAATTAATAATTTAATATAATCCTATTAAAAATTAAATTTTTTAAACAAATACCGTATTTACTCAAATAATTACCCTGGTAATTATTTAAATTTTCACTGGAGAATGGGGGGGGGGGCATTTGAATAAATAAGGTAATTAGAATTATTAAATAAATTTTTAAAATAAATTTTTTTTCAATAAAAATATTTTTACCCGCAAATCCTCAGTTTCAGGTTCATCGTCAAAATAATTTTGTATTACATTAAAGCCAGTCAAAGCCATTTCCCAAGGTGGGTATTCCTCTTCATTTACCAAATATTTAGTTAAATTTAAAATATCCTTTAAAACATAATTACATTTAAGACTTAAGAAATTTTACTTCATAGGGCAAATAACCACCCTCTGCTAATGTAAATGCATCATTAATTATACGTACACGGCTAACCATTGAAAATTTCTATAATTTGTAGAAAATAAATTGAAAACTTTATAGGTTTAGACCAATTAATTGTTCTAAATTTTAAACACAAATGTGAAAACCAATGACTACTATGACTATTCCCACAAAACCATTTAATTGTCCATCGTTTTTCCAACCCATAATAAAAACCAACCGTATAGTTATCAAATAATTGTTGTCGAATTTGGTGTATTTCATCAGGGTCATATTGTACTCTATAAAATCCTTCAGAACGAAAATTTAAAACGATTGAATCCCCAGCACTCGTTTCCAATTCTGTTGAGTCTTTTAACCAAAGCATTGGTTGATCTTTTCCATTAATACTCCACCAAATAGGAATATCCCATTTAAATTCATTTTCCTCTTCAATTTTTCTTTCCATCATCTTGTGAGTTTTTCTCTCATTTAAAAACTAGATTGTGATATTTTAGAAAAAATAAATGTTATCTAAATGGCATATCTTTCAAGCTTCAGTTTAGATTGCAGGAAAATATCCAAATCCGGGATCGCTAACCGGATTATTTTTTAAAGATCGACTGGAACGATAGCTTTGGGTTAATACCGTAAATCTTGTATTTCACTAATCCCGTCCCAAATTTAATGGAATCCCGCAGGGATTACGGTTTCACATAAAAAATTTTTACGTGATGGATATAAGCAAAATTTTTGGTTAAATTAAGGTTATTGTCTAGACGAAAACGTTGTTGAGTTAACAAAATTTTGTTGGGAGAAATTTGTTTTACCTAAAATAAAACTCTTAATTTATTTTTAAATTAGAACATGCTTTTAGAACAGGGAATCCGGTTTCTTCAGTCCAATATTTTGCGAACTTTGTAGCATTAAAAGAGTTTCCTTCTCTGTCAAGTAGATGCTGGGGGACTGCTTCTGTTAATGCATCCCATAGGTCAGAGTGTTCGGCATTTTGGTATTTGAAACGGTTTAAGTAGATCTTTAGAAAAATTATTAGAGATATATCTATTTTACTTATGTTAAACATAAGTAAATTACCGTATATGCTCGAATAATTACCCTGGGTAATTATTGTTTTGACCTTTCGCTGGAGGGGGTAATTGATCGAGAGGAGAGCTAAATTTTTGGTATATCTCAATATATCGAGGAGGAAATGGATCTCTTTTTTTGATATTTTGTCTTAAAATGTATGTTTCAGCGATTAAAAATGACAGATTTTTTCAATATTTTCAAAATTTGTGTAGGAAGAAGAGAGTGTACTTAGTTGTTTAAGGGGTAATTATTTGAGAGAGGGTAATTATTCGAGCTTTTACGGTATTATCTTAAGGGTTATGATAAAATCCATCACAGTAAAATAATTAAAATATCAAATTTTACATTTACTCCACTTTTAAAGTATTCTTCGCCCATCACAGATCTTATCATCCTCAAAACGCTTGCACCTTTGCTGTAAGTTATTGGGTCAAAAGCTTCGTTAACATCTTCAGCTTTTTGAATTTCAAAGAATAAAGGATGTGATGTTGTTCGAGAATCTCGGTCAAATGCGGTGCTTAAGTCTTTAATATTAAAATAATCACGCATTCTAAAGCTGCCGTTGTTGATTGCATCTGTACCCAAATATTCCTTAAATTATTATTTTTTAAGTTTTACAGTAAAAAACAGAACCATCAAAGTCGCAACACCTTCAATAAGCCATAAATCACTCCACCAACGCATAGTAACCAAATTACCAAACCATTGATGAGCTAATTCGTGAGCGATAATTGAGGTAATATCCATCTTTTGTAGAGGAGTGTATAACTCTGGACTATACAGAAGATATTTTTCACGAAATGTGACCTTATTGTGGAGAGATTTGTAAAAAAAAATTAAATTAAAATATAACTACCACTCCCCAATTTCCTGTCCCTCCGGCTTCGGAATCAGGAAAAGCCACCATATCTTGTTTTGGAAGCGGAAACTCAATTCCATAATAATCTTCATAAAATTCTAAAACACGAATTCCGGCTTCTAAAGTATAAGAAGTAAAGTTTATAAAATCTTTTCTTGCCCATATTCGAAACTAGAAAATTATAATTAAGTTTTAATTTTTAAAAAGAAATAAACTCGTATTCCACGTTTTGTATATCCCTCAACAAAATCAAAGTCAGAAACTACCAAAGCCAACAAAAATGAAGACATTGGAGGTGTCTCATCAAAGTCGGTTCGAACCCATTCTTCATTGTCTGTAGGCACTCCATCACGAATCTCTTTCGAATTACTAACAACTTTGGAACCAAAAGGATGGATAATGTTGAGTCGATAAATAGCTTTAAAATGTGGCTCATCAAAACAAGGAACCTATAGAAAATTTTTAAAAAAAAATTAAAGTATATATATTTTGCTGAAACCATTCTTCGCGCACCAGTAGGCACCATCTGTGTAACTGCCGCAAATTTGTGCTCACCAGCGAGAGTCATGTATGTTGTTAAATAGAGGCCAGCAAGTTTAGAGGCAATTGGTCCCGAGTATGCAATCTAAAAAATATTATATGAAGACATAGGAGATCGAGTAATCAGGCTAATTATTAAAGTAACTACACGAATAATGTAATGTTCGCCTATCTCCAATATCCTGTCTAACTCAAAAAAGACCTAAAAATTGATAATTATAAATTTATCAAGATTATTTTAAACAAAACTTCTCCCTAGCTTCATCAACTCTGACTTCAACAACCTTAGGAATTGATTTTGACATATTTTGATAACTCTCATCCACCCGATCCAACTTGTACATTTCAAGATTATAATGATCAAAAGAAAGCTTTAAAGCATTTAATTCTACTCGACAAGTGCTTTGTTCAACACGGAATTTTATAAGCAAATTAGCATTAAAGGTTAGATTGGTTTCGTCATAAATTTGTGCTCCAAAGCCAGGAACGAATATTTTCATTGTTAAATTATACCAAATTGGGTAAATCTTTTGTTTAAAATTTACTTTTAAAATTTAAATAATTTACAATCACCTCTCCAGAAAGTCTTAATTCATCAGCAGTAATACTTTTACTTTCTAGCTTATCCTTTTTATTTTCCTCCACTAAATTAGCTTCATTGTTTGAAGGTGTTGGAGTGACAAATGTTTTGCCGTGGACGGAAAAGAGGACGGAAAGAAAAGCAAAAAATATTAAAAGAATCTGACAAAATTTTTAAATTTTATTTTAAATATTTCATCAGTTTCTACCTGTCTTTTAGAAACAAAAACAGATTTTGATCTAGTTTGTAACATTCTAAAAAAAATAAGAAAATAATAGAAAAATTTTTTAAATGATTTTTTAAGCAAGTTGATTTCTATTAAATACTTGCTAATAATTTTTAAATAATTTTATTACATCTTTAAAGTAATAAATATGTTTACCGAAAGTAAAGCAATTTTCAGAAAAAAATATTTTAAATTGTTATCTCATTTATTTTATATTTTTTAAAAATTAATAATAATTTTCAACTACTTTTTTGTCTTATTTATCATAATTAAACATGATGACTAACATAAACACAAAATAGAAAGATTTTTAAGAATATTTATTAAAAACAATTTTAACTTCAAAAATTGTAGATAACAACTAAAAATTATTTTTATCAAAATTCTTTTGCATTTGATCATCCTTTACATTGATCACATTTGATCAGAGATTCACTATTTTCTTTTCAAAATATTATACTTATAGATTAAAATAATCAAAAAACTATCATTTATGCAGTCGGAAAAGAGTTGAAATGTGAACAATAAAGCCACCAACCTGTAGATTAATGGGGATATACGGAAATACCTAGTTGTTGGATTCTTCTTCAAAAGGGATGAAGTTACATTGAAATAAAATATGAATGGATATATGTAGTAGTGATGTTCGGGAGTGAAAAAAGCCGAGAGTCGAGACTGGGAATCGACCCCAAGACCCTCAAGACCGAGAGTCAAGGATATCACTTGACATCCTTTTTTTTACAAAAGGTATTTATTTTAGCCGATTTTTTAAATAAATAATTTTGAAAAATTTTTGCTATCAATAAGAATTTCAACAAAATTGCAGTTATTTAGTTTATTCTAATCTAACAAATTAAAAATTTTTTTAAAGAATATAGTAAAATAACAGAAAAAATAGAAAATATCAAATATAGGGAATTTTTGATGCTGGTCCAATGAAGTAGTTTGGGCTCATAAATATTTATTTGGACTCATAAACTAGAACCGAACCGAACTTTTTGGTTTTATATTTTTGGAGTTTTTAATTTTCGATCAGAATATTGATAAATTTTTAGAAATTTATTATAAGGAATATAGTTGGAAAGGAAAAATAATATTTTTCAGAAAAAAACTACAGTATTTCCTCTAAAATATCCCCCCTCTAGATGCCGATCGAAAAAGATATCCAATGGCTATTTTAAAGGAAATACTAAATTTTTAATTTTTGGTTTTTTCAAAGTTGGGCTTTTGCGCCTTAACATTTCTTTGTCATCATGTACATGCTCCCATGAAAATTTCTAACTAAACCAATTATTTCTTATCCATAAATCCGGTTATGAATTTTTTCTTGAATAACTTTGTCATCTTCACTTTTAATTTTACTTTCAATTGTTCCAGCCAAAATTTGTGGTTTTTCTTTATCAAAATCATCAAAATAGAAGGCTTTAAAAATTTGTTTCATACGTGTATAGGCTAACAAAACTTTTCCGGCATTGATGCGGATTAAAACCTTAAATTAAATTTTTTTAGGAAAATTAATGGCAAAAGTCAAAAACGGAAATCAAATTTAGAAAAATTTGACAGATGGTTAGAATATTACTTGGCTGACCGATAATATTTCAAGTTTTTTATCATCATTTTTGTCATCAGAAATTTTGCTACTTAATTGTTTAAAATTAAGATATTCTTCCTCATATTCCAACCATACTACAGGTAACTCCTTCCTTTTCTCTATATCATCAGCAAGCAAACTCAAAAAGCTAAGATTATAATTGTAACTTTTTTCTTTTTCAAAAAATTTTGCAACGTCTTTAAAAGCTTTTTTCAACCAAAATTCTGCAACAATCCATGTCTCGAAGCGTTCTTTAAAGTGATCCAAACGATCTTTTTGCTTTTTATTTAAATTTATTTCCCCTTTTTGGTGTTTTTCGATTTTCTCAATTTCTTCCTGATTTATCTATAATTTCAATACTAATTATTTTATATTTTTAAAAATAATAAAAATATTATGAAACGATGTATAAATCTTCAGGGTGGATATTAAATATAAAATATTATAAGTAAGATAAAAAAGGTTATGATGAAATGAAAAGGATCCAATTATTTTTGGTTCAACCTTATGTGACAAGAAAGTAATGGGGCACACTTTTTATGTCATAAATTTTTTCAAATTAAAAATATTCAGATCAAAAGTTTGAATAATGAGGAATTAAACGGAACAGATATCAATCAAGCTAACACCTTGATTTTTCCATTAAAAATAAAGAGTCTTTGAAGATTAATTTAAATAAGTACCTTAAAATTTTGGCTTTCTAAATCATTCAAATCAAAAGTTTTGGTAAATGAATAAATCATTTTATTCAAATTTTTGTAAACTTTATTACTTGCTTTTAATAAAGAATTGTGCACATTCCAGTGTCTGTAAGCTGGCTAAATTAAATAAAAATTTATTTTATTAAGATTATATAATTGATTGTTAAATTATATTTAAGATTTTAATTTCCAAGGATGTGCAGAAGCCGGGGTGGTCCGATTTTTTAAATAAATATTGAATATACTAGCTTGAAATCCTAACCGAAAATTTTGATTTCTAGACCTATCCACAAATTTCTTAGACTATGAGTTAGGAAAAAATTTTCAGAAAGCGTTGACTCTTCATCTTCAATGTTTAAAAGTCCAATAATTTCTTCGATTTTTGCTTATTATAAGTAGTAAAAATTTTTGGAAGGCCACTAAATAACTTTTAAAAATAATGATCGCCATTAGGGGTGTAATCGACGGAAGTGGACAGAAATTTGGGAGCGAAGCGCGTAAGCGGAAGGGTTTAAAAAAGTGGAATTCAACGAAATGCGGAGAAAAGGAATAGAGCCCATTCCCTACTACAAAACTACACATTTTTAACATAAAATATTAACAACATTCTTACAAATTCATAAAATTTCATTGTAGCATTTAAAATAGGTTCAGATCTCTCATTTATTTTCTCATAAAATCTTTTCAGTTTGTTAATTAATGCTTCCATTTCCTCTTTTTCATCACCTTCCAAATGAAATATAGCTGCTTTCTTTTTATTTTGTTTCCAAAAATCTTTTAATACAATATTTCTAATATCATTATTGTTTTCTAATTTTGAAACTTTATCATCAAGAATTCGTGATGGAGTAAGTTCCTTGTCTAAACCGCCATAATCGTTTTCAATTAATTCGTTTATGTCTTCAAGTTCAATTGTTTTTAGCTATAGTTAAAATGATTTGAAAAAAATTGCGTAAAAAATGCGTAAAAAATTTTGCTTAAATCAACGAACATACTATCCGTTTCACTCAAAAATATTTTTTGGAAAAAACATGATGAGTCGATTTAACGTCAAAATTAAAGAGTAGCACTTCCTATACACAGATTTTTGAAAAACACAGAACCCCGAAGGGACCAAGCTTATTCTTTGTATTAAAGAATATTCTTATCAATTTCAGTAATAATTGTTAATTCCAATGATTAATTACAAGGATAATAATTGTATACCGTAAATATCATAATAGAAGCCCATGCCCTATTAAAAGCCTACTCAATGAGGGGTATTGAAAAATATAGCCCAGGGCTTCTATTAGGATATTTACGGCATTACATAAACAAATATTATACTTTTCCAATAGCCGCATCAAATCCTTCTTTATTATTTATCATGTCCATAACATGTTCTGTCCAGTAATTATTAATTTTGAAATCTTTATTTTCTATTAATTTATCATAAAAATTGCGAAGTTGTTCAATTCCCTTTTTTCGATTATATAAATTGGGATATTTAATTGAATAACTTTCCAGCATATATTCTTTAATTAATTCCTCAATCTTTTCAAATTCCGATCCCATTTTTTTGAAAGAATTATAATCAAGTCCAACAACAAATTCTGTAAAAATTTGTTTCAGAAGGTTGTTAACCGTTTTTCGAAGCTTTAAAAGATGTTCGTAGAGAGGTGAATCTTCATCTTTTTTAGGACTTTGTTGGCTTTGTTGAACAACAATTTGTTCTAAAATTAATGAATAATCGTGGAATTTGAGTGATAATTTAATAAAAATATTTTAAATTTATTTTTCACCATTGTGGTGAGTTTTATCTTTCTGATACGGAACAATTTCTGTTGAAGATGATGGTTGATGTAATTGTTGAGGGTTGCATGAAATTTTTAAATTTATTTTAAAAAATTATTAATTTTACCAAATAAAAAATCATCACTAAATAATTCATCAAATGTTTTATGTTCCAATTCTTCGGTGAGTTTATTCAATCGTTCTTTATCTGACTCCTGCAAAAAATATAAATTTATAAGTTTAAATAAGAGAACATTAAAATGCTGTGACACAATTTTGTGAAATCCGGCTCTATATTATTGAAAACATCCCTGAATCGCTAGGTATGAATTTAAAAAAATATATTACACTCCTGCATATCTAACCAGGGATCATGCATTCGCGAAAATCAGGAATTCATGAGTCTTTTGGTAGGGTATTAAAAAATAAAAAACGAACATCGTCTCCCGCTTTATCAAACCAAAACAATTTAAGTTTATCAAATAATTCCTTGTAGTCTTTTGCTTCTTTTGGCAATTTTTTAGTACTAAATGGGGAATTTATATTGTTTAGGTATGCTTTTTAAGCTACGCCTTGTTTCCTTATCCTTCATTTTTACTGTCTGACCATTCTTACATATTCTCTTACTCATCACTTCTGAGGTTAATTTTTGTTTAAGATGTACAAACAGGCCAGTGAATAAATACATAGATAACAGAATCAGCCCGTGGTGATATCTCTGAGCTGATTCGAAAAATGATGGCAAAAATGGTTAATATTTTTAGAAAATATTCTTCTAAATATGCAAAAATACCGGACCAGCTGTTCTAAAACGCTAGCTCGGGCATTTATTGGCAATTAAATAATTGAAATTCAAATGTTATTTTCTTTTTCGTGGCATTTGAAAGAAAAATTCAACTTTTCTTAGTTAAAATCTCTCAATGAACATGCCATGGGAAAATTAAGTGAAATTGAGGAAGAAAGGCTGACCATTCTGTACAAGTTTGATTGATGATGGAAAAGGAAAATTAGACGGGGCTAAAAACCTTACCCAAACCATATATTTTCCGGTTTCTCAAATAGTTTTGATGCTTCATGTAAAATTACATTAGGGACAATTATGACCGGTTCCTCGAATGGATTTGTATTTCTTTTGTATATAAAATCCATTGTTATGTCCAACAATGGAAATGGTAAATGCTTTTGTTGATGAATAAATTCGTCCAAAATTTTGACAAATTTAGTAATTTTGATTAATGGCGAATAATTCTCTTTGTTTATTTTAAATTTTTCTTCTAAAGAGTAATGTATTATTAAAATTATTTTTATTTAAATTTAAAAAAATAAATTTAAAAATAACAAAAATCAGTTTTCGATAAAAAAACTTTTTAAAATTGAATTTAGGCTAGTCAAAATATAAAAAATCAGAAAATAGTTTCAAAAAGATATACTAGAGTTAGATTGGCCTAATATAATTAAGAGAGAGGAATAATAATATGTAAAAGAATTTTTTTTAAATATTTATTTTAATTATTAAAAAACCTTCAAATTCGTCTACTTTTGCCAACAATGAACGGAATTCTTTTTCAGTTTTTCCGATTAGTTTTATTTGTTCATCAAACAAATTGTTTGGATTAAAATGTGGTTGATGGAGTGTTTTGAACATTCCATAGGAATATTTCAATAAAATAAAATTTAATGCCAATAATGGCAAAATTTTGTTGAAAGATAAATTAATTATCATTCTTTTTTAAGGAAAAATGTTTTCCTTAAATACAGTCGTGGAAAAAAGTATGGAAGCGCTAGAAAATTTTTTCTTAATTCTTAATTTTTCATTTAAAAAATACGTTCTATATAGCAATCGAAAGCTCTATTCGTATCTCAGTTGACTGTTTCTGCATTTTTCATGAAAATGAAAATTGGCCGAGATAATCCGGATCTGCCGGATATACCAAATCGCATATCCTCGGAAAAATTTTTCGGAAAAAATTTAACAAACTCAAATGATAAAGCATATTTTTGTGAGTATTTTCCACAAAACCGCTTAGAAATATCTTTTTCCGGTCCAGAGATATGATTTTTTGAAAATCGCATTTTTCACTTAAAAATTGAATTTTTTGCAAAAATTGACGAAAAATGCGATTTTCAAAAAATCATATCTCTGGACCGAAAAAAGATATTTCTAAGCGGTTTTGTGGAAAATACTCAGAAAAATATGCTTTATCATTTGAGTTTGTTAAATTTGTTCCGAAAAATTTTTCCGAAAAAGTGGGATTTGGTATATCCGGTAGATCCGGATTATCTCGGCCAATTTTCATTTTCATGAAAAATGCAGAAACAGTCAACTGAGATACGAATAGAGCTTTCGATTGCTATATAGAACGTATTTTTTGAATGAAAAAATAAGAATTAAAAAAAATTTTCTAGCGCTTCCATACTTTTTTCCACGACTGTATAAATAAAGTAATATTAAAATTAATTTAAAATTTTCAAAGGGAAATTTTGTGTTTGTGCTGAATATTGTTTGATACAGTATGCTGAAGTTCCTCAAATAATTTTAACTTTTTGCCAAAATTGTCTTATAATTTTTAATTTAATTATGGAATTTAAATTTAATTTTTTAAAAAGCTTTGATTTTTTATTTATAAAAATAAACTCGACTTTTTGTGTAAGGCATTAAAGCGGTGTGTTATTTAATGAAATAGCAACATGCCCTTTTTCTTTTGACAAACTCCGACAGATTTTTAAAATGTAGACAAAAAATATTTTTTTATAAAAATCTAATATTTTGAAATGCCTTTTGACATTAACAAAGTGCCGAAAAATAATCACAAGTACATCTGTACTTTATCATAAGTGAATTGCAAAATGTCAGACATAAAATTTTCTTTAATTAATTTTTATTTAATAATTTAAATTGAAGTATTTCAACTTTGTTTCTACAAAACAAAGTAAAAATAATATGCCTATGTTTGAAGTTATTGGCAAGCATTAGAGCCTTCTGTATTCGAGCCGCACCGTGTATTATTGATATGAATGAAGTTATTTGAATGGACTTAGAAGATGGAATTTGAAGGGATTGAGAGATTTGAAGGACTCATTCTAACACCTTAATCCACTTAATCCTATGATATCTCTATCTTTCCATTTTATATTAAACTCCCGCCCTTTCTGACACATATACAGGGTGCGGCAAATTAAGCGCGCGTTTGTTTTTTGCCATAACTTTCTTTAATTTTAATGAAAATTGATAATTCTTTTTTTGTTTTATTCCCAACACTTTAGGAAACTTGCTGATACCAAAATTGCTTTTTAATTTTAAGTTTACTCTGAGTAAACTATCCTCAAAGTTTGAGCAGAATTTTTTGGATAAAAATTGGCCTAGATTCAAGGCTGAGATTTTAATATTGGAAATGTTTATATCATTCGAATCAGCTCTTCATTCTGATTCGAATGACATAAAAATCAGGGGGCTACGACAAAAATCGAATGAGATACGGTCCTCTGAATGATAAATTAAAATAATTTTGATAAAAATAAAATTTTTGTGTAAAATTTTCAAAAATGAGATTATAAGCTATTTCGATGCTCCTGAACGAGATGAGTCGTTTAGTACCAAAATCATTGGTATTGAACGATTTTGAACGAAGTTATGATCAATTAAACTTTGGCATAAAAAATGTTTTTAAATTTTCCAGACGTTCGAACTCGATTATCTTTGCCAACAGTGAACCAAATTTTTAATATTTGGTATCAGCAAGTTTCCTAAAGTGTTGGGAATAAAACAAAAAAAGAATTATCAATTTTCATTAAAATTAAAGAAAGTTATGGCAAAAAACAAACGCGCGCTTAATTTGCCGCACCCTGTAAATATTTGTTTGTTACTCATTAATTTTCACCTTCAACTGAACTACACTAAACTAAAAAGTATTATTTTGTTGAAGTAAATTTGTTGTTAGAAGACTACTACATATGTAGTGTTTATTAATTTTAGTTAAATTAGGTCTAATTAGACAAGTAAAGAAACAATCAGCTAGAGTTTGAGAAATTGTTGATACAGTATGAATATTGTTTGATACAGTATGCTGAAGTTCCTCAAATAATTTTAACTTTTTGCCAAAATTGTCTTATAATTTTTAATTTAATTATGGAATTTAAATTTAATTTTTTAAAAAGCTTTGATTTTTTATTTATAAAAATAAACTCGACTTTTTGTGTAAGGCATTAAAGCGGTGTGTTATTTAATGAAATAGCAACATGCCCTTTTTCTTTTGACAAACTCCGACAGATTTTTAAAATGTAGACAAAAAATATTTTTTTATAAAAATCTAATATTTTGAAATGCCTTTTGACATTAACAAAGTGCCGAAAAATAATCACAAGTACATCTGTACTTTATCATAAGTGAATTGCAAAATGTCAGACATAAAATTTTCTTTAATTAATTTTTATTTAATAATTTAAATTGAAGTATTTCAACTTTGTTTCTACAAAACAAAGTAAAAATAATATGCCTATGTTTGAAGTTATTGGCAAGCATTAGAGCCTTCTGTATTCGAGCCGCACCGTGTATTATTGATATGAATGAAGTTATTTGAATGGACTTAGAAGATGGAATTTGAAGGGATTGAGAGATTTGAAGGACTCATTCTAACACCTTAATCCACTTAATCCTATGATATCTCTATCTTTCCATTTTATATTAAACTCCCGCCCTTTCTGACACATATACAGGGTGCGGCAAATTAAGCGCGCGTTTGTTTTTTGCCATAACTTTCTTTAATTTTAATGAAAATTGATAATTCTTTTTTTGTTTTATTCCCAACACTTTAGGAAACTTGCTGATACCAAAATTGCTTTTTAATTTTAAGTTTACTCTGAGTAAACTATCCTCAAAGTTTGAGCAGAATTTTTTGGATAAAAATTGGCCTAGATTCAAGGCTGAGATTTTAATATTGGAAATGTTTATATCATTCGAATCAGCTCTTCATTCTGATTCGAATGACATAAAAATCAGGGGGCTACGACAAAAATCGAATGAGATACGGTCCTCTGAATGATAAATTAAAATAATTTTGATAAAAATAAAATTTTTGTGTAAAATTTTCAAAAATGAGATTATAAGCTATTTCGATGCTCCTGAACGAGATGAGTCGTTTAGTACCAAAATCATTGGTATTGAACGATTTTGAACGAAGTTATGATCAATTAAACTTTGGCATAAAAAATGTTTTTAAATTTTCCAGACGTTCGAACTCGATTATCTTTGCCAACAGTGAACCAAATTTTTAATATTTGGTATCAGCAAGTTTCCTAAAGTGTTGGGAATAAAACAAAAAAAGAATTATCAATTTTCATTAAAATTAAAGAAAGTTATGGCAAAAAACAAACGCGCGCTTAATTTGCCGCACCCTGTAAATATTTGTTTGTTACTCATTAATTTTCACCTTCAACTGAACTACACTAAACTAAAAAGTATTATTTTGTTGAAGTAAATTTGTTGTTAGAAGACTACTACATATGTAGTGTTTATTAATTTTAGTTAAATTAGGTCTAATTAGACAAGTAAAGAAACAATCAGCTAGAGTTTGAGAAAAAAAATATACATAAATTAATTAAATAGTAAGAACCGGGACCCTAATATGTACCAAAATAAATTTTTAAAAAAATTAATTCTTTGCTTGTGGGACGCTTATAAAATTTTGGGAAGCATAAAAGCTGATGCTCTAAAGTAGAGCCATCTTTTTTAACAATCATGTACTTCTCGTTCAGTCTTCATCATCAGGTATTTCGTTCAAATCAAAAGTACAAATTTTTTCGTTTGTGTGAATATTATCAGGAATTTTATCTGGCTCTTCTACCACATTTTGATTTTGCTCATCTACATAGGTTTCATATTCATTTTTAATAGTGTTCGGAAAACGAACAGAAGAATTTGCAATTTTCATTTCCTTTTCTTTTAGATTCTTCAGAACATGAAGCTATTCTGGCTTCTTGGCCTTTGAAAATTCGAAATGTTTCCCTGAGGAGCTGAAAATGGAAGAAATCTGGCTTCTGAAGCTCCAAAATTCCCAAAATGTTCGCCAGCTACTTGGATCTCATCCCCCGTTATTGGAACAAATTTACTCTTTCTTGAAATAATATTACAACAATTAGAAGTAAGAATTATCGTTAATTTCACTCCTTAAATAAGTAACTCTGTTTAACACCTTATTTTAAGGAAATGAGTGTTTCCAACATTGATGTTGTGAATTTCATTAATTCTGAGGGCGAACAGGGTCCAAGAGAAATGAGAATACTCAATTAGAAATGATTAATTTAATAGAAGAGATTGATGGTATTTTAAACGATGATTAATTGGAATTTTAATTTTATTAAATGATAAACAAATTTCGTTTTGACGAATATTTTGTGTATGAAAAATAAAGCGGCGGGCTCTAGTTGAACGGCAGTCCGTAATAGAGCGCGGCACTTTGACAGGGAGTTGAAAAATAGAGCGGCATGTCGCTCAATTAGAGAAAATACGGTAAGATATTTAAAGTGGAATGACGAGCCCCCCAAGCTCTTTAAAGTGACGAGCCCAAGCCCCCCAAGCTCGAGCCCAAGCCCCCCAAGCTCTTTAAAGTGGAATGACGTATTCGAAAATTACATCTCTCCTTAAGGTCGCAAAGTGAAATAACAATTATACGTTAAAAATTTCTGGTATTTTTACTAGAATTTTTTAAACTTAAAAATTATACATAAATCTATGGTTGTTTTTAACTAATGAGACGATTACTAATACAACACTAAAATAATTTTTAGTTGTAAAAAGTTTTTGTCTTTTTTTGATAATGACAACATTAATGTTTAAATAAATATATTAACATAAAAATCACAATTTTCTCATGAAAACATTTACACAATCAAATATAAAGTAATTTTAAAGGAAAAATGGAACGTTATCATCTTGTATAAGTTTCAGCGCATGCTTCCACGCATTTACTATATTAGAATTATTTATGTCAGAAGAAGTCCCTTCTTCAATTATTTGTTCAGATAATCCAAATTTATTCATTTTAAAATATTTTTCATCAACAAAAAACCATTTTTGTTCGTCTCCCGAGAAAAAATTATTTTTTGGAATTTTCCCCAATTCTCTCGGCTTCAAATAATTTTTAATAACATTTTTTTCAAAGATATTTATTTGTTTTCCCTTTATATTTCCGTCTTTATCTGTTTCAAATTCATAAGTTCCATCATTAAATAAAGGTTCTAGTAAAGCAATACGAACCTTTAGTCCAAGCATTCTAAAAATTTTTGGGAGAATAAGATGCTTAATTTTGTGGAAAACTTTGGAAAATCCGAATTTATACTTTTGATAGAGAACGGGAAGTGTGTAACAATAATTGTTTTAGATTTTTATTCGGGATCCACTCTCTTTTCGATCTCTACTTGTGACTGTCGCTACTTATAAAATTTCTTATGGTATAGTGATTGCATAGTGCGTACAGAGTGTGCCGAGACTGATTTTAAAAAAAACTGAAGTTTACACCTCTTTTGTAACCATTATAATTAGTTAAAGCATGAGAACCTAGAGCATTTCGTATATCTTTTTTGCATCTCGTATAGACGTAATTTAAAGAAATTTAATGTGATTGAACTCTAGAAAATAGTTCATTTTGGATACGTCTCATTAATTATGTGTTCGGCTGTCTTATAACTGCCCTATTATATTTTTATAAAATTTTTTTTTTATTCTACGAACTTAATTCTATCACCAAAAACCACTTTTTCTGTTTCAATTGTTTCGTTTATTTTCATTGCATAAATGTGTATCACTTCTTTAAACAACCCAAAAATTTTTAATTCTTCTTTAGATAAATTTTTAAAAATTTTATTAAAACATTTTTCCTTCTCTCCCTCAATTTTAGTAAAATAATTAATTGCTTTATCCCTATTAAAATAATTAAAAATAATAATATAATAATTCCCTTCCTCCAAAAAATTTATACAAATATTTATATAACTTTCCAAATTTCCTTCCAAATTTAAATTAAATTCTAGTTTTGTTAAATGACCATAATATTCAGAATTTTTCATTTCTTCTAAATATTGTTGATGACTTTTTATAATTGGATTGAAATTTATTTTTGGATGAAAAAGTGGCTTGATCAACATTAATATCTAGTATATTAAAATATTTTTATTTGATTTATAGTGAAGTAGGGCTATAGCTATTTTATCTCCATCAGCTAGTGCAAAAGGTATCGTACAGTCTTAGGGAGTAAATAGCTATATGCTTTACATTATTTCTCGAAAAATTTTTAGCTCATAAGGTCAATTCAGTTTTTTCTATTTTTTCTTACAATAAATTGTAATGATGTAGGATTTAGAACTTTCAGTAATTTGTCGGTTAAGCTCTATTTCTGAAACCTCAGCGAATCACTTGATTGTCGAACAAAACTTTTTGGGTCGGAGATTCGATCATCTGATCGACGTGTACAAAGTAACTTATTTGTTAAGAATACATGGGCTTTGCAACAAAAATTTAGACCCTAGCTAATGCTACGGTTACATAAAAAACGCAAGACGCCGGCGGAAGACGCTCGGCGTCAAGACGCCGGCGGAAGACGCTGTTTCGTGGTTACATAAAATCGGCGTCTTCCGCTAAGCGGGAAGACGCAAAGCGTCAAAACGCTAGTTTTATGTAACCACAAAACAGCGTCTTCCGCCGGCGTCTTGACGCCGAGCGTCTTCCGCAAGACGCGCGCGATTTTATGTAACCACTAAATCCGATTAAAATTTTTTTTAAATATTTATCATACTAAAATAAAATTTATAAAATCAAATCATTTTATTCTGCCATGGTACCGATCAGGGGTGGCGCTCCTCTCGTATCTCGTGAAATCTCGTGTTTTTTAGAGGTCTCGTATCTCGTATTTTGCCACAAGACACGAGATATTTTCAATATATTTTAGAAAAAATGTCAAAAATTTTGGACTATTTTAGGATCCTAGAATTAGGAATCGGTAATAGTGTCGTTTCCAGTCCCCATTTTTTCCTCCCAATTTTTTACCCTATGTTTGTACGGAATGGTCAAATTTTCCCATTTCTTTCATCAAATTTGCCTTTCCATATTTTGCCTAAAAACAATTAAAAAGATTAATTTGTGATTTTCCGCGCTTCATTTTCCTTTTATAATAGCCAGAAAACATTTTTCACGCTCGGAGTTTCTCCTTGTGAAAGAACTGAATAAAAAATTAATCTTTTTGATTGTTTTTAGGCAAAATATGGAAGGGCGAATTTGATGAAAGAAAGGAGAAAATTTGACCATTCCGTACAAACATAGGGTAAAATATTGGGAGGAAAAAATGGGGACTGGAAACGACACTATTACCTAGGAATCTCTTAATCCCTTCAAATCCTCTGATCTCCCGATATTCATTACGTAAAAATTTTTTATGTGAAAATCCCGAAATCCCACGGGATTTCGCTAAATTTTAGAAAAGGATTACGGGATTAATCCCGCGGGATCCTGTCCGTAAACAATTTTGAAGAAAATCCCGTTACTGATAAATCTCTTCATATTCAAAAAAATTTAAAAGTTTGGAACTAGAACTAACTTGGAACAAGTTCTAGAACTGGAACTAAGGAATTTTAAAAATGGAGTTCCGAAACTGGAACTACAAAAATAAAAAACCTAGTTCTGGAACTGGAACTAGTTCCAGAGAAATTTTGGAACCTTCCCATCACTGATCGTCAACTTAGTCATGTTTATTAGTCTCAAAAAGTGGTAATGGTGCAGAATTGGGCATGCTGATCACGAATCTGCTGATCACGAACATGCTGATCACGAATCTGAGCTTAGAATTTGGTCATTTCGAATCCCGGACTTGATTTCGACCAAGTCTTATTTGGGGTAAAAATTCCCGAACCGAATTTCGAATATGCAAATGATAGCTCATTCGAAAGAGCTCGTCGAGTTGAGTCGAATGGTATAAAAATTAAGCAGTGTCCCTAACTATATGGGACGAGCCCTACTTATCAAGAAATGGTCACTTTTTCATGTTTTTGGTATCATTTGATAGAGAATCAAAAGCTCTACAACATATCAAAAAATCAGAATTTTTGACCGATTGATAAAAAAGTTATGATACTGAGAATCTCAAAAATATCGAAAAAAAAAGAATATTTTTTTGCAAAAAGTATACCTTTTTCAAAATCAATTTTAACCCATAAGATTTAACTTTAAAAATATAAAATTTATATTGATCGATAGAGAATGAATTGAATTTTCAGAATCTTTTTAAATTTTGAAAATCGCATTAGAATTGGCCGAGAAATGATCAAGACGCTAAAAGTTGCCGCAAAAAATTCAAACATGTTTGAATTAAAAAAAGAGACGCCGGCGTCAAGACGCCGGCGGAAGACGCATTTTATGTAACCACTTAAAAAAGCGGCAAGACGCTCGGCGTCAAGACGCCGGCGGAAGACGCGGGTTATGTAACCACTCAAAAAAAGCGGCAAAACGCCGGCGTCTTGACGCCGGCGGAAGACGCAGTTTATGTAACCACTCAAAAAAAGCGGCAAGACGCCGGCGTCTTTTACTCTCTTCATTTCCCATTATCTTTTCTGCCGCAAGACGCGCGCGTTTTTTATGTAACCGTAGCATAACAGTCTCTTACATATCCATAAAAACATATTTAAGATTACCTCCTCTTTTGATTTTTCACAAATAATAAATCCATTTCTATAAATATTTTTAAACTTTTCTATTAATTTTATTTCCTTAATTCCTTCACTTTCATCCGTTAAAGAATAAAATTTTGGATAATAATCAAAATTATTTAATCTACAAAATTTATCATAAGGAGATAAATAAAAAATTAAATTATTTTTATAATTTATTTCATTATTAATTTGTAAAATAATTTCAATTAAATTATTTCCTTCATTTATTTTATTTATTTCAATTCTTTTTAAATTTAATAATGAATTAGAATCGTTTTTAATTTTAAAAAGTTGATTAGTTTTAATAATATTTCTTGCCGAACAAAAAATAAATAGAAAATAAAAATGTTGAAAAAATAATAAAATTATTTTCGAAAACATTTTTGACTAAAATTTTTAAAATAAATTTTTGAAAAATTCTAATACTTCCTTTAAATTCATACGAAAAAATTTTTCAAAAAATATTCAGGTTTATAATGAAATATCTTTTGCCCTGGGTGTATTCCAACATTAGCCATTTACCATCGCCAATTGGTAAATGTCTTCTAGCTCAGGTCCACACGTCCGAAAACGGAATACTGCAAAAAATATTTTGTTGAATTCAACTCCTTTACTTCTCTTTCAAATGATTAGTTGTCGCAAAGAAGGGACCCATACCTGGCTGCCTATAATTAAATATTAAAAATACTGAAGCAGAGAAAATTTTGGGTTTAAAAATTTTCGGTTAAAAATAATATGTATACATAATTAAATATTCAACATAAAAGTAAAAAAATACATATATGTAAATAATACACACATTATGGTCCAGTCTTATAAGTGCATTGCATTATGAAAATATGTCTATAAAATTAAAATATTTTTATTTAGAAATTGAAAAGTGCATCGCACTTTTGTATATTTTTTAATAAATAAGTGAAAAAGGAAAAAATATGTCTGTAAAATTAAATTTAAAAAATAAAATCCCGTCATATTTCACAATTAATGGTTGTTTTCGATTGTCTATCTTTGAAAGTGCATTGCACTTTTGTTTTTAAAATTTTTATGAGTAATTTAGAAATTGAAAATTGCGATGAAAGTGGGGGAAATGCCATTGAGATGAGCGGAAATAGACTTAACTTCTACGAAACGGAAGAATTTTATGAAAGGGGACTTACTTAATGCTAAAAAGTCTCGAAGATTATTCTAACCTAACAGGGCCGTAAATATGATCATAAATATGCTCATAAACTCGCAAAACATATGCATATTTGGCGATTTTGCGTGTATTTTACCCAGCCTGTTTTTATCTACAGAGAAAGCTGCAGAGAATATTCAGAGCTGACGGGTGACTTTGAAGAAAATGTACTTGGTAATTTTTTTTTAATTTCTGATTAAAAATTAAAGCAAGATTGGGGGTATTTACAGTTTATTCTAATCTAAAAAATGAAATGAAAGTTAAATTTACAATGTTTGAAAATAAATTAAAACGTATAGAGATATATGTATAGTAGAGTTTCACCTGAAGTTCCGGTTCCGGTCAAAATTTCGGTTCCGGTGAAACACTAATATATAGTAAATAAAGAAATTTAAATAAGGATTTTTTGGGTTTTTAATTTTAAAAATTTTTTTGGGTTTTTTATAATTTTGTCGGTAAATATGGGAATTTACATAGTAAATATAAAATAATCTATATACAATGAATTGAGATTTAACAGAAACGAGTAATCGCAAAAAATACAAGTACATATGTACAACTAGCTAAATAATTGTTCGAGTACTCGATCTGTCCAATCCCTAATTTAGATGATATGTTTGTGTATATAAAATGTTTTGATTTTCAAAGTTATCTTGCCTTGAAAGTTATTATTCAACGATTTTAGGAGTCGTAGGAATCAATGGGAACTAAACCGAGAATATTAGAGGTCCGAGATTCTTGGTCTTGAAAGCAAGAATTTTCATGGGCCTGAGTCTTCTTTTGATTTTGAATGAATGAAATTTTCGATTTTGGGGAGAATGATAACATATTTTGCAGAGAATTACATAAACACATGTCAATTATATACTCAAACATATAAAATTTAAAAATAAATTTGGAAGAACTTATATTTGGAAATGTCTTGTTAAATCAATGGTGTTCCTTGTAAAATTTAAAAATACGCTCATGAATTTTCTCTAAAATGTCTTTGTCAGCTTCACATTTAGTGTTAGCTTCAAATATGCCAGCCAATATTTGGGGGTTTTGTTTATCAAAATCGTCGAAATTGAAGGCTTTGAAAATTTTTTTCATGCGTGTATAGGCTAATAAAACGTTTCCTGCGTTGTTGCGGATTAAAACCTTAAATAAAATTTTTTGTTAAAATTCATTAAAATTATAAATAAATTCTTAAAAATTAGTACAAACAATACTAAAAATTTTGTATTTTTGGCCAATTTATTCGCAAATGTAGACAGACTGAACCCCTCCAAACCAGGTTAGAATGTTATTAGACTGTGAGAATAACTAACCGATGATTTTTCAAGCATATTATGCTTAGTGTCATCACGAACATGATGTATTGTATCGCGAAATTTCTTCTCCTCTTCCAGCCATTCTTTTGGTAATTCCATATTTTTCTCTATATTATCAGCAAGTGAACTCAAAAGAACGTGTTCATACGTGTAGTATGATTCGTTTTTAAAAAATACTGAAATATCTTTAAGAGCTTTTTTCAGCCAAAATTCTGCAACAATCCATGTCTCAAAGCTCTCTTTGAAGTGATCAAACTGAACTTTCTGTTCTTTGTCTAAATTTATTTCACCTTTTTGATGCCTTTCGAATACTTCAATTTCTTCCTGATTTATCTATAAATATTAAATTTCTAATGGTAATTTGAGAAATATTCCATTAAAACAACCTTCCTTATATTGGTAGAATATTTTATCGGGTAAACCGTAAATTCTTAGAGTTGAAAGAGATCTAGGCCTTACATTCAAAAGTGAATAAAGAAAGCAGACAATGATTACATTTTAGAGAATTTACTAAAATACTTAATAAAAATGTGTAAATACAAGCCTGGTAATTTTGGCTTTCTAAAACATTCAAATCACGTGTTCTGTTAAAAGTATCAAGCATTTTGTTCAAGTTTTTGTAAACTTTCTTGCTTGCGTTTAACAAAGAATTGTGAAGACTCCACAGTTTGTAAATTGGCTGAATTTTGATTTTTTATAAAATTTAAATAGAAAGAGATTTAAATAGATTTTAGGCGCACTATTATTGTGTTCAGGGAAATTTATTTTTAATTTTCCGAATTTGTTTGTTTTGGAGGTACCGATTTAATTCTATTTCGCCAAGAGATAGCGAGATTACAAGACGTTAGCCATCTTTTTGATCTAGCATTGATTCACCTAGGATCGAATTACTGCTTAATGATTTATTGTCTATTTGTTAATGATATATAATGGACTAATATATCATTTCCCAGGTATTTTATACTCGTTCCTATCTGGTGGGAGCTAACTTATTTTTAATAGATTTCCCTTAAGATCATTGGTAGTTACGTTCATACTACATATATTTTAGAAAATATTTTTTAAAGAATAAATAAATCTAACATATGATGAATGTTTCATTGTAGTATTTAAAGGATATGAAGATAATTCGTTTATTTTTTCATAAAATTCCTTTAAATTGGCAATTAATTTTTGCATTTTCATTCGTTCATCACCTTCCATATGAAATATAGGTACTTTCTTTTCATTTTGTTTCCATAAATCTTTTAATACAACATTTCTGATATCATTGTTATTTTCTAATTTTGAAACTTTTTCATCAAGAATTCGTGAAGGGGTAAGTTCCTTGTCTAAATTGCCATAATCGTTTTTAATTAATTCGTTAATGTTTTCAAGTTCAATTGTTTTTTGCTAGATTTAAAAATTTTTAAAAATAATTTCATAAAATAATTTTATTGTTTAAAATTTGCTCTGCTGTGCTAGGATCTGGTTAATTTATGATATCTCTCAATTTTTATGGGTTTTTTCACCTTTAAGAGTTTTGAATAAAAAGGACTTAGGTATATTAAATGAACTAATAAAATTTAACAAAAAATTGTCAAGACTTTCTTTAAAAATCATAAAAATTTTATACCTTGCCAACAACCAAGTCAAATCCTTTATTCTCAAAATCATGAACGTGTTTTGTCCAATAATTTTTTGTTTTTAACTTTTTATTTTCCTCAATTATTTCGTTATAAAAGTTTCGAAGATGTTCACTTTCCTTTTTTCGGTCATATAAAGATGAATATCTTTCGAGCATATATTCCTTAATTAATTCCTCAGTCTTTTCAAATTCCTCTCCCATTTTTTTGAAAGAATTATAAACAAGTCCAACAACAAATTCTGTAAAAATTTGTTTCAAAACGTTGTTAACCGTTTTTCGAAGCTTTAAAAAATGTTTGTAAAGAGGTGAATCTTCATCTTTTTTAGGATTTTGCTGACCATATACAACAATACTTTGTTCTAAAATTTATAAAAATTTTTTGTAAATATTAATTTTGTTATGTTAAGCAAGGCATTTTTATTGTCTTAAAAGACTTCTTGGCCTTGGTTCGGAATAGTGTGCGGCCTTACGGGTCGGTGACTGGTTTACCATCATGTTGAGTATGTTGTGACGACGAAACGATCTGTTTTGGCTGTTCTGTCGGTTGAGTAAATTGTAAATCTCCTGAAATTAATTATTTTAAAAATTTAAGGGATTAATTTAACCGAATAATGCCTCAAAAGTCTTGTTATCCAATTCATCCGATAATTTATTATTCGAGATTTTTTCAGTCTGTGACGTTTCCAAAGAGATTAAAGGTGCTTCAGAATTCTCGTTTTTAACGTTAGAATTGTCAATATTTTTATTAATATTTTCCAATTCAAATGTATTCTAAAAATAATTGATATACTATCTACAAATTAGGGATCCTCACTAGATATGAAATTGGTAATCGGGATGGGAATGGATCTGGATCGGTACGGGAGTATATATTGTACAATCTATTATAATAGCAGTAATTATTTATCTTAAAAACGCTCTAAAAAGTAAATTTTTATAAAAGATTATTCTGTTAAAACAATAATTTTTTATTAAATAGGCATCTAATTTTTAGATTTTTCAATTTAAATTTATATGTATATATAAAATAGTTTTTTCTAAAACTCGTACCCAAACTATTTTTATACATAGTATCTTACTCGAGGCAAAACTCGAAAATACCGTAAAATCACCCCACCCAATGTCCAAATAAATTTAAATAACTATAATTGTGTGTATATATTGCGTGCCTCTTACATTAAATCATGCAGGCTAAACTAAATTCTTAAAATCCTTTCAAATTTAAATCAAAATATTAAAAAAATAAAAACAAACATCGTCTCCCACTTTATCAAACCAAAACAATTTAAGTTTATCAAATACTTTTTTGCCTTCTGTTCCTATCAATTTTTTGTCGTATGGATTCATTATAATTAAGGTTGGATCAATTTTACTAAATCTTTCCCCAATAAATGGATTTGTATTTATTTGATAGACAAAATTCATCATTATTTCCAACTTTGGAAACTTTAACTCCTCTTGTTTACGAATAAATGTTTCCAAAATTTTAACAAAATTTTCAATTTTGACTATTGGAAAATAATTTTCTTTAGCAATTTCAAATTTTCCCTCTTTAAAAGAATATTTTAAAAATTATTTTTATTTAAATTTTAAAAGATTCCCCAGATCAAAATTCCTTAAATTCTACATATAAACAAAGAAAATTTAATTTAAGGGGCTCGATTGTTCATAGTTAAATTCTGCTAATAATTTAATCTGTTTACTATTTAGTTTCAAAAATTTAGAAAGAGTAATCCTTAAGGAATTTATATTTGTTGAATTATAAAGGAAATTGTTTTAAATGATGATTAAAATTTAAATTTACAAATAAATTTTAATTTTAAACTACTTACAAACATATGTACATATAAATTAATATTTGGATCAACAAATAACAAAAAAAATTTATTTAAATTATTAAATGACCTTTAAATTTGTCGACTTTTTCTAACATTTTTCTGAATTCTTTGTCAGTTTTTCCGATTAGTTTTATTTGTTCATCAACCAAATTGTTTGGATTAAAATGTGGTTGATGAGGGGTTTTGAACATTCCATAGGAATATTTCAGTAAAAACAAATTTAATGCCAATAATGGCAAAATTTTGTTGTATGATAAATTAATTATCATTCTTTTTTAAGGAAAAATGGATTTCCTAAATTATTTAATTTAATAATTTATCATTAATTTAAAACTATTTTAGATAAAATTATGAATGTTAAATGTGGCTAAACTTATCATCCCAGCGTTTCAGGAAAATTTAAAACTAAAAACCAAAATTTCTGAAGATGTGTGAATCGTTTGAATCGAAAAATGGTTTTAGAAACTAGATTAATCGAAAATAGAGGATATTGGTTGATAATCGCCCTTATACCACATTTCAGTTTCAACCTTTTGCTGGATATGATAAAGAGCGGCACACAACAGTGTACATAGAAATCTCTCATTGTAACTCAACAGAGCGTCTCTTTTGACGTTTTTTTTAAACTTTTATAATTTGTTAAATTAAATATATTAAATTTTAATTAAAAATTTTTAAATAAAAAAATTTCCTCTTGCTAGGCATTTTATGCTAGGCATTTGAATGGGTAGTAGGGGGCGGTCTTTGATATTTGGACCATGAGCCCTTGCGCCGCGCTTATGCTTGCACTTTTGCGCCAGACGACATTTGGGAAACTAATTTTAAGCCACACGCCAAATATCTTAAAAAAATACAAGAATAACTAAAGTCGAACCTATATGGCCTCCATAGTATGTGAGTTAATATTTGATAAAAACTATAAAAAAACTTATGCCAAATATTTATTCTTAGCTAAAGTACGTCCACATTCCGTTCAGAAACTCAGTTTTCATTCTTCTAGCTCTTTTCACTTCCCGGACCTGTTTGCTTTACTTTGTGAGATCCGGCTATACATAGTTATGTATTCCCAATTTTCTTAACGATAAAAGCGGCGAAAACGTCGCCTACGCAAAAGTCCTTATATAAAAATATCTATACTTGCCCTTTTTCTTAAGCTATATGTAGATTTAAGCTATACATTTTTAAAGACTTTTTTATTGACTATTTAAAAAGCTATAGATTTTTAAAGGCAAAAAAAAGATTTAGAGAAAAAAGAACGCTATTAATTATTATTGAGAAATATTCACATGAATGTACTTAAACACATTGGCCGAGGAACGAGGAGAAAATTTTATTTTGAAATTTTAGAAATCAATACATATTTTTAAAATAAAAATTAATAATTAATATTTTATAAAATAATTTTTTATTTAAAAGCATTTCCAACTACAACCCCCTAAAATTTAAACTCAGTACCCCATATATGTATGTATGTCCCCCCAAATGCTCGTGTGCAAAACTAAAGTAAATAGAGAATCAGAATCTAGGACCACTACAAAATTGTCTATCTGAATACTCGCGGATCCCGCAGATGAGTTGTATTCGCCATTTCTTTTTTTAACTTATTTAAAAATTTTCATTTGAATCAGCTCTATGACCAGTTAAATGAACTGAGATATGACTCTACAAATGATAAATTTAAATAATTTTGGTAAAAATAAAACTTTTTAGAGGGCTTCAGTTTTTTTAAAGAGCATTACCTAAACGTGTTGACTCGATTGGTACCAAAATTATTTGGATTGAATGATTTTGGATGATGTTATGTTAGATAAAATTTGACATAAAAATTTAGTTGTTCGGACGAGTTTATCTTTAATATCTGATTTATCTTTAATACTGTTTGGCACCAAAAATTTTCTCAAGAAGTTGTGAATAAATAAAAAATAATTATCAATTTTTATTGAGTATGAAGCCAGATTTTCCGGTTTCGGTCTTGAATGTGGAAAATTTTCAATCATAGAGAGAATACAAATATGTTTGTATTCTCGCGGTCCTTTTCAAGCGATTTTTCTAGCAAAATTTCTTGCGCCAGATTTATAAATGTGTTTTAGTTATAATGCAGGATATTTTTAAAAAGTTATTTTTTTCAAAAATTTTGTAATAATTTTACAAAAAATGGACCGGAAAATAATGTTGGCTAAACCATTTTTTGCTAAAACCATTAAAAATCGCAAATCTTTATTCACCAGCCTTCCTTCTAATGTGTTTAGAAAAATCTAGAAACATCGAAAAATAATCTGACAAATTAAAAATACTAATATTAGTTAATTATCCACAATCTTAACTTTGTGGTGGATTCTTTTTAAATTTTCGGATCTCAGAAACCAAACTTGTTTAAGTATATTTACAAACCCTAAAGTTTTTCAAATTTTATTTCTCAATTTTGGTTATTCATATCCACTTACATGAGACATAATAATTTAAAATTAAGTATTTATATCCACCATTTTAAAGCAACAAAATAAACTTACATGCCATTAAACAATCTGATTAAGAGTTCTTCCTGCTTTTACCCAATAAAAATAATTCTCTCACAGAAATTTCTTTAAATCGAAATCCTTACTTTCATACCAGATAGGTGCATTTACAAGAATTCTTTAAACGAAATAGTCATGTAAATGGCACATCTGGAATGAAAGGTTTGGAATTCACAAATTTTCTTTTGATTTACCGCATTTTTAGTCAATTTTTGAATAAATTTTAGTTGAATGGATCGACGTTTATTTGTATATTTAACAAAATTTTATTTAAAAAGGTTTTGTAAATGAGACAGTAAAACAGGGGGAGTGATGAAAAGAAGAATATTTTTGCTGATAGTTTATAAAATAAAATATTTTTATGTTGCTCTAAAAACATGGCAATCGAGAATTTTTGAGAGAGTGTTAAAGGGGGAGAAAAGATTTGCATTCAAAAATTGGGGGAAGAAGCAAATATTTTATTGAGGTGAATTGAAGGAGAATCAAGGGAAGAAGTGAGAGAGAAGTGAGAGAGGAGTATTTAAAAAAGGTGAGGCTATTTTACATGTTCAGATTTGCATTGTAATTTTTATATTTTCGAAGGGAAACATAAATTCGGGACAGGCAAAAAGTGTCTTGATTGTTGTAGTTATTTTATTGTTTGCGATGGAGAAGGGGGGGGGGGAGAAGGGGGGGGAGGGGGGGTTATCTTTATTTTTATTGTTTGAATAAGCCTTTTAAACATTAAAAGCGAGAGAGAAGAAAAAGGTTTTTAAATATTTCTCTCTTAAACAATTTTTTTCCTTAATTTTATTAAGCATTTCACAACTTTGTAGGCTAAAAAGTTATTTAATATATTTTTCTTTTGTCTAAATGTAATAAAAAAAATTTAATAAATCGAAACATTTTGTTATATTATTGATAATATATTTTACTGTAAAGAGAATTAATGGGCCTTTTTGGTAAGAAAATCTTTTTGAAAATTCTAAAAATGTCTAAAAATATCTTAAATTTTCAAGTTTTGTATAGGGAAGCATTTTAAGTCACCCCATTTATTTTTACCTTTTGCTCTCTGTGTTAGTAAACTATTTCAGCAAATATAGTTAAGTATTGGAAGTAGGGTTGCCGTTTTCGAGTCGGGCCGACGTTCGAGTCATTTTTTTGAGCTTCATTTTTATCAGGCTGGCCAGATCGAGTCTCTTTCGGGCCAAAATTTGATGCCCGACTCGATCTTTCATACCGGACCGGCAACCCTGATAGGAAGGTAAAAATAATAAAATAAAAAATAATTTTTAACATAATGTTTTAATTATAAAAAATCCAAATTTTTTGAAATTATCAAGAGGTATTAAGCAATTTTGTTCGAGTAATGAATGATTCAGGGTTCCTCGAAATGGAATTGTTTTAAATTTTTTGCTTTGTGTCATATTCAAATTTCAAAGCATATAGGAATAAATCAACTTTAAATCATTATTTTTTAAGCCAATTAAGTTTGATTTAATTTTCATCATTAAATAATCAACCATAATGCTCGATGAAAGTTACTTACAATTTATTATATTGAAGGTTAGATACTGATATTGAATCAAGGCAAATTTTTTTAACAAAAATCTTGTTCATTCATTACTAACTGATGGAATTATTAGCTGACCAATCTTTTAAGTATCAAAATTTTGTGGTGGATATGGTACCGTAACATGATTATCTCTTGTGGAGCGACTTGGGTTATTTTGGTAACATTTTATAATTGAGCAATTCCACAAATTTTGTTAAATTTATTTTTGCGTTTTTTTTATTTTTGAAACAGTTCTGATTATAATTAATAGTTAAAAATATTCTCGAATCATTTTTTGTATTCTCTAATACTACGTCACGCGTTCTTAACCGCTTGGAATCGATCCACGTCTCTTACATCATGCTCTCCGTCCCTCGGGAAGTCCCCTGAAGAAGAAAATATTATTCGCCAGAAGGGAGGAAGAATCTAATAAGTAGGGATCGGATTTATATTGAAATAAAATCGTAAAATATGGCCATAAAATATTGAAATAAAATGGCAAAATATTGACAAAAAATGCCAAAAATTAGTGAAATATTGAAATAAATTTTCGTATATTCACTAGCCAAAACCCAAAAAAAGTTGAAATTTAACAAAAAAAGTTAGTCACGTTGTTAAAATTGCAATCTAGACTTATCGTTCGACGTATTAGCTATTTTTAATCTCTTGGACATCCTAAGTTTGACGAAATGAGGATGCGAAATTTTGTGGGGTTTGCTCAATGTGCCATTTTGGGGGTTATGTCCAGTGGGACATTTTGATGGCGGAATATTTTGGGATGGGCTTTATGGGAATTTTTGTTCAGTTACACATTTTGAGTTATCTGTTAATTGGGAAATTTTGGGCGCAATTCTAGAGATATCCCATTTCTAGAGAAGGGATATATGCGTCCCAAAATTATTATAAGCGTAAAAAATGTGAAAACATTTTTTCATTTTATTAATGACAATTAAGGGAAATAATTAGGGAAATTTCAGTGAAATTAAGGGAAATTTCAGGGAAATAATTAGTGGACGGCAGCGAATAATAGGCCATAATATCCCCTTTTTAGCGCCGATGGCGAAAATTTTGTCAATTTTGCTTGTCAATAAGCTAGATTTCGTCACTTTTTTTCTAAAATTTATGAAAAATCCCTAAATTTTGGTAAAAAAATGCAAAAATAATGAAATAATTTGAAAAATGTGTCAAATATGGAAATAACTGGAAAATTGGCAAAATATTGAAATATATTGAAATGTATCTTTGTTCAAAATCATAATATCGAAAAACTAATGGCATATTTGAGCTTCTCTTGACATAATATATTTAGGAAAAAAAAATATATTTCAATACAAATCCGATCCCTACTAATAAGAGTGAGCTAAATCAACTTTTTTAGAAGAGCCAATGAAAATTACCAAAAGTAACATAAATCGTACAAATTTACAGAAGAAAAATTATCATTTTGATTTAAATGAGGTACCGGAAAATGAAGAATAGTGAAGAAGATTCAGGTCTGTTATTTGCGAGTCTGGCCAAAGTTAAATGCCATTTTTATTCACTTTTTTCATTTTAGATACTCAGACCATTCGAACTCGATGCTCAACTCGATATTTCAAACCCTTTCGATCAATTTTTGTAACCCTAATGACAAATATCTAAAAATAAAATTATTCTCTCCTGTTAGTTTGGCAATTAATTTATAATAATGTTTGAATAATCTATTTTCTCCTTAATTAACTAAATTATCCTTTTTCCTATTATTTTTTCCAATCCAAAAGTTTTTTTGTCGTATGTAAGCTAATCAACACAAAAATTTTTAAAAAGTTTGCCCTTTTGTTTCTTCTACTCAACTTCACAGACAATTGCCGCTGCCTCTCCCCCACACTTTTAAGTTTTTGGGCTGCCACCTACACCAAAAGTTTTTCATGGAAATCCAATTTCTTCTACTAAAATTTTTTTCCTTTTCAATTCTCTGTTGGGCCACACATTGTCGGCATTCTTCCCTCATAACACCCGTCTTGGCCCCTGGGGAGACTTTTAAACTCAACACCAACAAACTTTCACCCAATACTTTAAAGAAGGAAGTGTGGGCCACTTTTTTTGTTTTATATCCAAAATATCAATTTTTGTTATGATGGAGATATTCAAATTTTAAAATTTGTTTATAGTAGGTAGTTATGTAAATTTTCAAAGGATCACGTTCAGCAAAGGACTGTCTAAGGAAACCTTTCTGTATTTTAGTTTCCTATCGTTTTTCAATTTTCGTTCTGTTTGTAATTTCGACTACTATCCTACCCCATATTTTATGTCCATATTTACCCGGATTGTTATTATCTAAATGTGTTTGTCCTTTTGGGCATTAAATTTCTTAAAATTTTTATTCCTCTCCGGTTGTTTCCTCCCTCTATTTTTTCCTTATCTTATTTCTTCCTCAATTTCCTTTCCTTGTTATTTCACTCGATAAATGCTAAGAAAACTCGGCACAAAACTCGACTATTGTTGTTAGACTGCCTTTTTTTATTTCATAAGGATTGCATGGCATATATATTCTCCGTTCTCCCCAACACATTTTTACATCATTGCAACGCTTTTGCCTTAAACAGTCATGGCCATAAGCGCGATTACAATAGTCAATGATGTTTAAAGAACAAAAAAAGAAATAAGAGAAGGATAAAAAATTTAGAGAGTGGTTTAAAAAAATAAGAAAAACAAGAAACGAGGAGAGAGAATATTGGAAAATGAGAGGGTATCCAGCTGGGCTGAAGCCGTGGGACGAAGATAAACCTTGCTTAAGATATACAAGACTCGCTCTCCTTCTTTGGGCTTTCTCGGCTGGCTTTTGCTTAGCTGCTCACTGGCAATAACTAAATATAGCGAGAAAGAAAAAAGACTTTGCCTCTTTGAGATATTGGCTGTTTTGCTTCCCCATATTTTATTGAATGTTAGTGTTGATGTCTCCCGTCGGGAAAATTTTAACTCCTTACAACCCGGCAATTTGTCAAAACTAACTGTTTGCCAAGAGTAATCACTTACTAGACTTAAAATTTCCCATGTTCCTTCCTTGTTGCAATATATCTAATACTTCCTGTTTCTGAGGGAAAGCAAACAAAAATAAAAATATTTGTATTGTTATAATACTAGAAATATTCTTAAAAAATCTATTCTTTTCTTAATTTTTAGTTTTTGATAATAAATAGGTTAAAAGTCAAAAAAGGCTAATTTTTTATGAACATTTTTGGTTACTAATTTTCTGAGGAAAACCTAAATTACTTTTGAATCGTGACCATACCCATGTTTTCCTTTTTTAGTTTGCCTAGATACTAAAAATTGCATGTGTCCATATTTGTGCATAATTTATTTGAATATTCTAATAATATCCCTACTATTGTCATCCATTCCCTGTTCATTTATTTTTGGTATTGGTAGTATTTTGCTAAAAGTAACCATGAAACCCTCAAGCATGTGGAAATGAAAAGCTTTTTTGATTTTTGAATTTTCTTGAAAGTTGTATTTGTTTTTGAAATGTACTATTTAGAATATTAGATGTTTTGGATAATAGTTTGGATGAGATCTCGAAGGGCTCTTTCGAATAATAGAAATTTTC
The DNA here is from genome assembly GCA_963681835.1 of Meloidogyne enterolobii. NCBI lineage: Eukaryota > Metazoa > Nematoda > Chromadorea > Rhabditida > Meloidogynidae > Meloidogyne > Meloidogyne enterolobii. Next base: position 736,174 of record CAVMJV010000094.1, read on the forward strand.
TAATAGAAGCTCGTCTCTAATAGAGCAACCCTTACGACTGGTTCAAAAAATAGAAGCACTGTGCTTCAGTTAGAAGATTTACGGTATATGTAAAATGCCATAAAAGGAGAAAAATGAGAAATTAGAAAGAAAAAAGGGGGTCTCATCCAAACTATTACCAAAATATTGCCAGTATTTTAATAATTTTTTGATTTTAGAAAGCTTTCAGCATATCTCTTTTAATTAGTATATATTCTTAGAAAGATTATAATTTTTATCTGCTTGCTATTGTATGTTTGTATTCATAAAGGACGTGATTGGTAATGCTTTTGTTGATCTGCTAATAAATTTAATTTTAATTAGACAAGAAATTCATAAAGAAATATTTTTAGGGTTTATTTCTAAATTTTCAAAAGTTTAGAGAATTCTTTATATTACATAATACCTCAAGTTTTAATAAAGTCTAGGAGTCTATTCGCTTCAACTAGCGGAAGGAATAATACTCTCGATAAAATCGAGAGTATTATTCCAAAATTTAATGTAAATTATACATTATTAGCTCTATTTCACTCATGTTTTGACTGAGACATATCCAAGTATTGAATAGGAAATGAGAGAAACTTTGAATTCTCTTTGAAGAAATTCAACGACTTTCCCTCCTATTATCATTTTTTCTAGTGTTATTATTGTTGATATAATTTTGTGTTGATTCTGTTTAATAACAATCCTATTTTAAAGATGATTTGAACGAGAAACTTAAAGCAGTTAATCAGGAGTTGGTACAAGCTATGAATACAGGCAATAATTCTAATAATTCAAATAGCAACACTGACTCCCCAACAAAACCCCAGCAATCCCCTGCTTCAACTACAATGACAACAAATAAAACAAACAATACTAGTCAACAACAAAAATTGCTCAATAATACATCCAATGCTTTAATGACATCTACGTTAAATAATCAGGTTTATACGAATGTCTGAGTTATACAAACGAGTTCATAAAAACTACAAACGATTTTTTAATAACCCTACGAACGAGTTCAAAAAAATCTTTTAGATTGCAGCTGTAGGTATTAGGGATCGGACTTGAAGAGGATTGAAATCAGATCTCTAAAATCTCATCCAGATAACTTTTTGAACGAAATCTTGTCTAGGTCTGATCTCTAGTATATGTATACGGTAACTCACCTTAAAATTAAATTCCCTAACTTTTCTTGAAAAAAGTTCGTTTCATTATTATTTGGAAATACTATTTGGAATTACATTCTTCTGCTGAATAAATTCAAAATTAATATTTGAGGAATAGTTATGCGAAATAAAATTCACCTATCTTTGAATTTTTAAAATTCTTAAATTCATAATTTCTACAGATACAATGGGTTGGCGCATATCGACTCGAAAAAACATTGGGCAAAGGCCAGACTGGTAGAATAAACAATAAATAATTAAAAATGAATTTAATTAAATTAAAGGTCTTGTAAAGACTGGAACTCATTGTGTAACGGGTAAAAAGATTGCCGTAAAAATTGTAAACAAAGAAAAATTGAATGAATCTGTCCTTCAAAAGGTTCTTTTTGGATTTATTAAGTAGATTTTGTTAATTAATTAGGTGGAACGTGAAATTGCCATTATGAGGCTAATAGAACACCCGCATATTTTACAATGTAATTATTTTACAAATATACTTTTGAATAATTTTTTTAGTATATGATGTTTATGAAAATAGAAAATATTTGTATTTACTTCTAGAACATGTATCTGGTGGAGAATTGTTTGATTATTTGGGTAATTTCAAAAATTTAAATAAATTATTTTGATAACTAAAAATCTAACGAAAATTTGTTTTGTTGTATTAATCGCCGCTTTGAACTGGTAAAATAGAAAGTTGAGGAGTTATGGAAGTGTAGAAGAGTTGAGGAGAGGAGTTAAGGAAGTATAATAACTGTATTAATTCTCTTTAAAACAAAAATCTTAACAATGCATATTTTGCTGTAAAAATTGGGATTAAAGAAAAAGAATTATTATTTCATGGTAACCAAAATTCTGAAAACGAGAGAGTTTAACTGTGCTGATAACTTTTATTTTTCATATTTTCTAGTGAGGAAAGGTCGTCTAATGGCAAAAGAAGCTCGAAAATTTTTTAGGCAAATAATTTCTGCTCTAGATTTTTGTCATGCACATAATATTTGGTTTGTTTAAAGATAACCCAAAATTTAGAAATATTTTAATTTTAAGCCACCGTGATTTAAAACCAGAAAATTTATTACTCGATGAGAGGAATAACATTAAAGTTTTTTTAAAGTTTTTAAATTAAAAATCTATTTTTTGAAGATTGCCGATTTTGGAATGGCATCTCTTCAAGTTGAGGGTTCAATGCTTGAAACTAGTTGTGGTAAAGATAAATTAATATATTTTTATATCAAAAATATATTTTTTATTAATTTAAAGGTTCTCCACATTATGCTTGTCCAGAAGTTATTAGGGCAAGTTTCGTTCAAACCTAATGAAAACCTAATGAATTATTAAGAATCCTTTTTTGTGATAAATAATTTGTTCTCCTTTATTAGAAAGTTGGTTGGACCGGTTATTAACAGGTTCCCCTAGCTTCGATTATCAGTTTTTTCGGTTCCGGTTCGGTTAATAGTATTTGGATGGTTGGAATTAATTACAATTATATTTTTATTTAGAATAATTAAGAATCACTGTTACTTAAAAATTCCTATACACATAGGAAATTCTAATTATATCTGTTCCTTGTTTAATTCTCTATCATATAAGCTTTGTTTAATCTTATTATTCCTAATTGGAATTAAGTTATGGCATAAAAAGTGTGCCATATTACTTTCTTGTCACCTTCTAATAGAGGGGGAGATAAATTAACCTATGTTATGGAATCAATTTAAATGATTTTTAAAGTTAGTGTTGTCACAAAATATTATAGAGAGATTAAGTTCAAGTTAAATTATTCAAAAATAATTTAGGGTGAAAAATATGATGGAAGAAAAGCAGATGTTTGGAGTTGTGGGGTAAATAAATAATTAAATTAGTAAATTTTTAAAATAATTTAAAAAGGTAATTCTTTATGCATTACTTGTTGGGGCTTTGCCTTTTGATGTTTGTTTAGTTCTTTAAATAAAATTTATTTTTGATTTAAAGGATGATAATCTTCGAAATTTATTGGAAAAAGTAAAAAAAGGAAGTTTCCACATTCCCCATTTTGTTCCTTCTGACTGCCAAGGTCTTCTACGCTCAATGGTAGAGGTTAATCCAACAAAAAGAATTTCTTTACAAGATGTGTTTAAACATCCTTGGTTTTTGTTAAAAAATTAATTAACTAATTTCTTGTATTTTAAGGGTAATAGGTCCAAATAAGGGTGAATTAGAACTTGAAGTGCCTATGGCTCAAGTTGTTGAGGTTGCCTAATTTTTAGCAAAATTTTTTTACATTTTTGTTCTTTTCACAGACACATGTAATTCCTAATGAAGATAGCATTGATCCTGACGTTTTTCGGTCAGTTTTTAATGTTTTAACAATGTCTTATCATGAGATCTGAACCATGACAAATTAAAGTTATCGTATTTCTGTGAAAAGTGTCATTCGATAAAATGAGTTTCAACTAGAGAGGCATCTATTAGTAGGAATACGGCATATGCTTACTCTAGTTACTACATTCAAACTAGAGATCGGACCTGGATAAGCTCTCGGTTATCGAGATTTTTTCGAGAGCTCGATTCTCGTACGACACTTCAAGTCCCCCGGTCTCTAATTCAAACAAACTCAATGCCATTAACTCTTAAATAAAAGTCAGACCGAGACACTTATTCAAAAATCTTGGTTATTGAGATAAAGATTTTTTGATATATTGGTCTCAATTGATCATTAATTTGAGTCTCTAATCACATCCTAATATATACCTAATCTTCAAAAAAATTGTTTTCCAGACATATGAACAATTTGGGTTGTTTCAAAGATAAAGAGAAATTAGTAGCCGAATTGCTTTCTACAAAACACAATACAGAAAAAATTGTTTGTTTTGATAATTTTTTTAATTTTCAAAAATTTTTTGAAGGTTTATTTTCTTTTACTTGACCGAAAAAGGCGGCGACCTGCAAAGGAGGAAGAACCTGAATCTGTCCTTCGAAATTCTACTTTTGATAATATTGTCGATCCGCCTCGAAAACGGGTTGATACAAGCAAGCCTAGATTGCCTCCTTCTAGAATATCTGACGGGTCACCAATGAATCCAAGAAAGAATAGGTAAATCGACGAAAAATAGGACCTTTCGTATAAACTTTCATACTCTTTTAAGATATCGCCTTAGACAATCCTCTTTGGGTGGATCACCTGAGGACTCCCCACAACATTCCTCACGTTCCTTGTACCCACAATCAGCTAGAGGAAATGCTTTTACAACAAGTGGGCTTTTTCTATATTAAAAAAAGCTTTTCCTTGATTTTAGGCCAAAAAGTAGAAGAAGCATTACTTTCTCTTTCCTCTGGAAAGCATCGAATCTCCCTTGGAAGCAATCATTCCCGAAATTCAAATAATTCAAATTATCAACAAAGTCGTCAACAAAATCACCATCATTATTTTACACAACCCATTAATCCTATAATTGTTCAAAGAGCCTCTAGAAGAGACGAACAGAGTGCCAAACAAGAAATACAAACACAACAATCGAATAAGTCGAATGGTACAAATATTCCCCCATTGTTGTTGCCGGCAAATAAACCAAGAGTGCCTATTACAACTACAAATACAGGTGAAGAATACAAGAATTGACAAGATTATTAACAAATGGAGGGGGGGTGAATATCTAGTAGATATAGGTGTGAGAATTCTGCCCTGGTATCACTGGCAACTCTGCCCTTGTATATAGCCCCGTAATTCACCGTAATAGCCCCATAATATAGACCCGCTCGTAGCCCCGTAATATCCCTTTAATTCTAAATATTTTGCCCATATCTGAGTTGAATTTTTGAGATATTCCCATGTTTATTTAATTTGTAAAGGTGTTGTTGTTACAACAACAACTACCCCAACAGCCGTTGCTTCTTCAGCAGCTTCTTCTTCTAATTCCATTGCCTCCTCTTCGGGTATTGTTTTGATGAATTCTCCATCAATGAATGCCTCAAATAATTCCATTACTGCTGTTTCCTCATCTTCAAATTCTTCAATTATTGGCCCATCAGGACCCTGGCACTCTAAAATTTCAACAACAATTAAAAACTCCATTTTGGGAACTCCTCGTTTTCACAGAAAATCTGTTGGAGGAAGTAGTAATAATACAAATAATGGATATAATGCTGGTAGTAATGAATCTGATACAGAATGCAATGGAGGTGTTTCTTCAACAAATTTGTCTGACTCAACATCTGAGTAAGGAGAATTTAAAGGATTATTTTTGAAGTTGAAATAAGGACTATTCTAATAAGTTAACCCTCTCTATGGAGGCACACTTTCATAAACTGCACTCGTTTAGAAGCTCATCAAGTTGGAGTGTCCAATGGCCCTTGAGTTGTAAATACGTTTAAAATTTTCGAATCCCGCATTCCCTCGACGAGATGCATCAAATTATACTAGTGATTTCAGGATTTTTTATTGGTATGCCCCTTCCTTCCGTCTATAATAGCAAAACTAACTCATTCTTTGAAATATTCTCTAAGGTATAGGTCTTGCAAAAATTAAAATTTTATTTAAAAAAATAATTTTCAATTTTAGTCTCGTCAAAAAATCATTTTTCGGTTCATTATCGATGAGTGGAGCAGATAGAGACGATACTCCCTGTATTCCTGTTCAAAACAAAACTTTGCCAGAAATTAAAGCTGAATTAATACGGCTATTTTTAACAGTAATATTTTTTAAAAAATTTTCTTTTTCCAAAATTTTTTTTTAATTTCTTAGATTCACGAACTTAGCCATTCTGTTGTCGGCCAAAATTCGTTTAGAGTTGAATACAAACGTTTGCCTTATTTAGGATTTTCTAGGGGTGTAAAATTTCAAGGTTTTTACGAAGGAAAGTAATTTAAAGTGGAAAATTAATTATTTTAGTGGATATTCTAACACCTCCAAATCAACGAAGAGACTCTCAAAACTCGATTAATTGTTCTGAAATAACTGATTTTTATGTTGTTCAGTTTACTTTGATTTCCGGTAGATTTCTCTGACACCTTATTTTCAATATTGTTTTTAGGACCTCTTCGAAGATTCCGTCGATTATTCGAACATTTTTCGACTGTTCTCCAAAGTTCACAAAGGTAGCCAAAAATATTATATATGAATAGAAATTAATTATTGTGAATTAACAGAAATGGAGATCAGAGACCCTCAGCATCCTCTGGTTTCATGGTAAAACCGCGTAAATTGTCTTCACAGTCATCTGTCGGCTCTGAAGATTCTGCTGCAGCTGGCTCTGTGGACAGACATGATTCTGATCAATTAAAGTATTCTCAACAATTTAGACAAAAACAGTCTTCTATTCAATCACAAATTAATCCACCTGTATGTTTTTTCATGTAATTTAATAGAATATTATTTGTCTACTAGTACAGAGATTTATCTGTTTAATCCTCTATTAAATGTAGAGGATATTATCTAATTTAATAAGATAAAGTTAAGAGATTTACCCTTGGATTCTTTGTGTTAATTTTTGTCTACGATTGGTTTTCTAGGAGCATTTATTTGACTTTTAAAATATTATTTTTCTCCATATCTTATCGAATAATTACCCCGTATAATTATTTCTTCGATATTTCATTGAGGCCTCGCAATTTTAGAGGGCGATAATTAGTAGAGAAAAATCTTTTATTAAAAATCTGAAAATTTTTTATTAAGCTTGCTGAAGATGAGAGTGGTTTCTTTGCGGATTCTGTCAGCAATTCAAAGACAGGTAAAACATTTTTTGTTAAAATTATTTATCCCTTTTTGAAATTTATTTTTGTTTTTTACAATTTTTGCTGTTTTTACCCATTTTGCTAACAGCTTTGAATTTATTTTTAAAAAGCTAATTTTTAACCCTCAATTTTTTACCCGTTTTTGCTTTAATTTTTTCTTGTCCGCTTTTGTTTTTTCGTTCTTTTTAGTTTTACGAGCAGCTCTTTCATGTTCAACTGCTTCCCCAAGAATAAATTATAATTCAACTAATCAACAACAAGAACTAAACGAATCTCCCCCTCCTTCTGCCCGTAGCAGAACCTCTCGTAAAAGTGATGCTTCCCTTCTTGGAGTTGTTTTAATTAATCGACAAAAAGCTTCGGTTGCATCTTGGGGTAGTCCAGCAACTGCTGGGCAAGAAATGAGAGCTCAAAGAGAGGCTGATAGTTTAGATAATAGAGGATTAGGTAATTTATTTATTTTGAAGTTTCGGAGAAAAGAGGTTTTGGAATTTGTTTAGACTAGATTTTGGGTGATTTTTATTTTTTTTTGACGATGTTTTTTCAATTTAATACTAGTTTTTATTTTTATACTAATGATTTTGGGGATTTTCTAGAGAAATTTTATTGTAATTCTCTAAAATAGGTCCTTTCTACTAACCAGAGGTGGGTCGGAACAGTCAGAGGTGTCGGAACTCGGAAGAGTCGGAAATCGGAACTGGCTCAAAAGTCGGAACTCGGAAATCGGAAATCAAAATTTTTCGGAAATAGGAAGTAAAAAAAACGTCGGAAATCGGAATTCCGACCCACCTCTGCTACTAATGAACGTGTTTAGTCCTTTTAAAATGAGAGAATTACTACCTATATTTCATTTAATCTTTAACTAAAACACAAAATTCTTGCCTAGTTTAACCTTAAATTTTGGTCCTATTAATTATATCAAATCCCTCTCTAAAAGGTATTGATGATGTCCCACGTCCAAAAACAGCAATATCTAATATAATACAAATTCAACAACAACATAAAGCGAGTGTTTTCTCTTGGAGTAGTCAATGTTCGAATACTTCTGTTAATTCTGATGATTCTCTAATTTTTACAAATAATAATGTACTAAATAGTACCGGTATTTTTTGTGATATAAATAAAAGAAAAGAGGAAGAATTAAATAATAATATAAAAAAAGATGAAATAAATAAAGAAATAAATAACAACAAAATTAAAGAAAATTCGAAAACATCTCCAGAGGAAATTTTGGAAAATAATAAAAATTTTGGAAATAAAAACAATTCAACATAAATATTTCGGTTTTATTATTTTTTATTTAATTTTTGTTTGTTGTTTTTGACGAATTTTCTCCTACAAAAATTTCTCCCTAAAAATTTGGATAAAAAATTTTCCCCAAAAATATGTATATTTTCCTTTTAACAACATAAATCCTTGTATATTTTACAGTTTATAAGTTTTTGTTTGCTTTGCTTTTTTTCGCAATTTGCTTCTTAACCTAACTTTTTTATATTTAATTTTCCCTTATTAACATAAATTTCGGTCTTATTATTTTTATAAAAATTTTTATAATAATAAAACCGAATTTTTATAAATCCACATTTGTATAAAAATTGCCGTCTCGATTTTAAAAATCGGCAATTAAATTTTTAGTGCATAATCCTTGAAACATTACGTTAATTAAAAACAATAGCGGCTAAAGAATTTATAATTAAATTTCTGTAATTTTCCTCTTATATCAGTCAAAATAACTTGATAACATTTTTGAAATAATGGAGGACACCGTAAATATTATAACAAAATAGCTGATTGTTAAAATATTTCTAAGAAACCTATAAAATTTATTTTGAATATTCAGAAAATCCTTTCAGACAAACTTATTCTCCCAACAAATTTTTAACTTTCGAAAATTTATTTTTTTAATTTACAGATATATTAGATTCAACTGATGTTTTTGTACAAGAAACTATGATAATAACTGAAACAAAATAAAAATTTTAGATATATTTTATTTACTCATTTACGTTTGTATTTAGTTTTATTTTTATAAATATTTTTTAAATCTCTTATCAAAATGTTTAAATCCATATTGTTCCTATTTCTAGCAGCCTATTGTTTTTTTCTAATTTATGTTGAAGTTCCTAAAATTTCAAAAAATATATCATTTATCTTTGGATTAGACTCGAAACATTACCATCTATTTGTTTCAGTTAACTCAGTCGACCACTCCTTACAAGCGGAAATGCTTGTGAACCGTGATACGGAGACCTGAAAATCGTAAAACTATAAGAGGGGCCAAGCTTATTTTTGAGGTGAAGATCCGAATCAGAGTTGCGTCGTAATTATGAATTGCGATTACGAATTAAGGCGTCTTTTGAGTTACGAATTAAGGCGTCTTTTGAGTTACGAATTAAGGCGTCTTTTGAGTTACGAATTAAGGCGTCTTTTGAGTTACGAATTAAGGCGTCTTTTGAGTTACGAATTAAGGCGTCTTTTGAGTTACGAATTAAGGCGTCTTTTGAGTTACGAATTACGAAAAAAAATTTCGTAATCGTAATTTTAAAAATTTCGGAATCGTAATTCGTAATTTAAAAAACGCCGTAATTCGTAATTACGACGCAACTCTGCGAAAGCTCCTCCTCTTTAATGCTTAGCATAAAATGGCATGAAAAAATGGAGAAACCACATTTTAATTTATTAAAAAATTTTTTTTAATTTTTAAACTCCGAAATTTTCAAAATTTTATTTCGAAATTGGTAATACCTCGATAATTCAAAAACGGAGCCAAACACTATTTTAAGCATTATTTAGTCCAACTTCCTTTAAAATAATTTTAAATTGTTATAATTTTAATTTTAAATATTTTTATTTAAGGAAAACTTTTTTTCCTTAAATAAGAATGATAATTAATTTATCATTCAACAAAATTCTGCCATTATTGGCATTAAATTTCTTTTTGCTGAAACATTCCTATGGAATGTTTCCTCCCCACATCAACCCTCATCATCAACAACATCATTCAAATCCAAACAATTTGGTTCATAAACAAATAGAATTAATCGAAAAAACTGAAAAAAAATTCAGCAAAATGCTAGAAAAAGTCGACAAATTTAAAGGTCCTTTAATAATTCAAATAAATATTTTTATTTGTTGTTTCAAATAATTTTTCTATCCTTTATTGAAATTTTAGAAACATGTAGACAAAAGAGTTGTAGTTAATTTTTCAGTAAATTCTCTAGAAAAAATATTTTCTAGAGAATTTTTCAACATTTTTTAAAATTATTATTTAAACTTCTAGCTAGAGAAGGTATTAGTTAATAGGGAGGGGATAAATATTTGAGGGATGGTAATTAATTGAGTAAATCGGTAGGGAATTTGAAAAACTGAAGAGGTATTAAGATAACGTTAGAAAAATTTTTCAAATAATTTTATTTTTATATTTCACATTTTTAAATTTAAATTAAAATGATTTCTAATAATTCTTAAAGATATTTCTCCAGAAGAAAAATTAAAAATCACACAGGAGAATTTTTTACCCATAAAAAAAGTTGAGAAATTTATTTCAATTTTGGACAAATTTATTCGTAAACAAGAGAATTTAAATTTTCCAATTTTGGAAATAACCTTGAATTTTACATATGAAGTAAATACAACAAATCCGTTTTTAGATAAATACATTGAAATTAACCCTAAATTAATTTTGGGTAATGTATTGAAGCAATTTACTGAAAAATTGCCAGGAGAAGCAATTGTCTACAAGGAATTATTTGATAAACTTAAATTGTTTTGGTTTGATAAAGTGGAAGAGGATGTTCGTTTTTATTTTTTTAATTAAAAAAAAATATTTTGTACCTTCTTGTACAAAAATTTATTTTTTAATTAACTTTTGAGATTAACTTTTTTTTCGATCATTTTTAGAATATATTAGAATTGGAAGATATTAATAAAAATATTTCCGATAAAAATGTTGAAAACAAGAATTCTGAATTGCCCCTAATTTCTTTGGAAACGTCACAGAAACAAGAAAAGAGTAATTTCGCGCAAGAATGGGAGGACAAAACTTTTCAGGAATTATTTGGTTAGATTAATCCTTTAAATTTTGAATATTTTTGAATATTTAAATTGTTTAAATAATTTCAGGTGACCTTACATTTAATCAACCATCAGAACAATCAGCACAAATTGTTTCATCACAACATACTCAACACGATGGTAAAAATTAATTTAAGGATTAAGTGTACAAAATGACACGATATTTGTTTATTCATATAGGAATAAGCGAGCAGCCAAGGACCTTTTAGTTTGGAGAATTTTATAAGACTCGAGTATGGGATATAACTCTATCATAATTTAGCCAAGCTCGAAGTTTTGATCGATTCCATAGGGAAATGCATAAGAATGAAACTTTGAAATATGTGTATAAATTATTAGATCGGTGAATATACATATGTATGTATAATTATACCTAATTATACCTACCTATGTATTTTTTCTGGGAAAGTTTTCCGCCTTACGATAATTATGCGAGTCGTAATCCTTTTTAAGAAGGTTATACCTATTTCCTTAATAATATAATATGAATTGATATCTACAAAAAATTTTTTTATAAATTTTAGAACAAAGTATTGTTGAACACAGCCAACAAAGTCCTAAAAAGGATGAGGATTCACCTCTCTACAAACATCTTTTAAAGCTTCGAAAAACGGTTAACAACGTTTTGAAACAAATTTTTACAGAATTTGTTGTTGGACTTGAGTATAATTCATTCAAGAAAATGGGAGAGGAATTTGAAAAGACTGAAGAATTAATTAGAGAATATATGCTGGATAGATATAAAATTTCATATAACCAAATAAAGGAAATTAAACATCTTCACAATTTGTATAACGAAATAATTGAAAAAAATGTGAATTTGAAAATAGAAAATTATTGGACAAAACACGTTCTCGATTTTGAAAAGACTGAAAGGGGATTTAAAACAGTTGTTGGAAAGGTACATGATTTTTTTGAATAAATTGAGAATATACTTTACAGAAATCCTTTGATAAACTGAATGAATCAGTTCTCTTAAGATATAGCTAAAAATTATTTGAAGTTAAAAGGGTATCGAGATCTCTACATTGAAACGAGATTGTCTCTAATTTTTTTTTTATTTTTTCTTGGTAATAATATAGTTGGTGGAATTGGTGGAAATGTTTGGTGGAATTTTAGTAGATTTTCCCTAATCTTAGAATTCGAAAATCCAAAGTGTTGTGTATGGGCGTCAGCCCTTAAAGTGTTTAGTATAAAAGCCCAGCCAATAGTTAGTTCTCGCTCCCAGTTTTAGTTCTTCTACCACAACCTTCACCTTCATTGTATTTCTTTGTGCAATAAACGTTTCTGTTAGCTCCTCTACGTAGGCGGGGTCTCAGATTTGGCGCGGTCGAATGAACACAAAGTGAACACAAAGTGTTCATTTGGCGGTCGAAAAATGCAAATTTTTTTAAATTTCTTTCATAGACTCATCCCCAAAAATAAAGCTAAAGAGAATAAAATAAATTATTAAAATTAACTTTAGCTTTATAAAAGTATTTCTTAAAATTTTTAAACCTAGCGAATAACAATCGAACTTGAAGACATTAAAGAATTAATTGAAAACGATTATGGCGGTTTAGACAAGGAACTTACTCCATCCCGAATTCTTGATGACAAAATTTCGAAATTAAAAAATAATAATGATATTAGAAATATTATGATAAAAGTTTTGTGGAAAAAGAATAAGAAGAAAGTACCTTTACTTTTTAATTTGAAACATAATGAAAAAATGGAAATTGAAATATTAATTGGTGACTTGAAGGAATTTTATGAGCAAATAAACGAATTATCTTCTGGTGTTTTAAATACTACAATGAAAAAAACTCCATTTGTCAGATTTTTTTAAATTTATATTTTAAAACATTCTTTCTCATAGACTTTAATCCACCATTGGTAGAATATAAAGTGAATTAAATTGAAACCATGTTATGTAGCTCCGACTCATCGAGAGGGAATATAAAATTCTAGGAGAAGAAATTTATTAGTCACGGGGCAGCTCAATTCTAGGTCTAAGCAACACTGAAATTTGTTAAAGATAGGCCCACAATTGAATCTTAAATTCAGAGAACTCTCCAAAGTAATTCCAAAGTAATAGACTCCTAATTTAATTGGAGTCTAAATCACAAGTTTACCTATATTTAACACGTCAAAATTTTATCTTAACACTCTCCTAATTTAATTTCTAATAAAATATATTAAAACCCTTAAAATTCAGCCAGTTTACAAACTGTGGGATCTTCACAATTCTTTGTTAAATGCAAGTAAGAAAGTTTACAAAAATTTGAACAAAATGCTTGTTAATTTTGACAAAACTCGTGATTTGGATGTTTTAGAAAGCCAAAATTACAAGGTATTTAAATTAGAGTTGTGTCCTTAGTCTTGTAATTACAAATTTATCTACCGTTTTTATTCAATAAATTTCTTAATACATATACAAGTCTCGCGGCTTTTTTATAATTAAATTTATAGATGAACCAGGAGGAAATTGAAATATTCGGAAAACATCAAGATGGAGAAATAAATTTAGATAAAGAGCTGAAAAGTCGTTTTGTTCATTTAAATGAACGCTTTGAGACGTGGATTATTGCTGAATTTTGGCTGAAAAAGGCTCTTAAAGATATTTCAAAATTTTTTGAACACAAAGAATACTACAAGTATGAACACGTTCTTTTGAGTTCACTTGCTGATAATATAGAGAAAAATATGGAATTACCAAAGGAATGGCTGATAGAGGAGAAGAAATTTCACGATACAATACATCAAGTTCGTGATAAAACTACGCATAATATGCTCGAAAAATCATCGGTCAGTTTGATTTTCCTCGTTGTTTATAAAAATTCAATCAGAATCATCGTAGTGATAGTTGGGAGTTAAGAAAACCCCGAGAGTCGAGACCGAGACTGGGAATCAACAACGAGACCGAGACCAAACCGAGTCTCGCCATCACTAGCTCATAGTGATTTAATCGGTCTCCTTTCTTAGCGGATCGAAACACAAACCTATAAATTTTCCCATGGAACAAAAAACAAAAACATTGTACAGAAAATTAAAGCAAAAAGTGGAAAGATTTTAGATATAGCGCCAATGATCAAATTTCTTTTTCAATAATACCTTAAGCATGAGCTTATATGTATTTTTTACATATATTCATGTCAAATCTTATATAATTCAGCGAGTTAATCTGCCAAATCTTGTTAATTTTAATTCCTTGTCAGAATTCAAACCCATTAATTTTAAGCAAATTTAATTAAAAAATTCATTCAAGGTTTTAATCCGTATCAATGCCGGAAAAGTTTTATTAGCCTATACACGCATGAAAAAAATCTTCAATGCCTTCAATTGCGACGATTTTGATAAACAAAAACCTCAAATATTGGCTGAAATATTTGAAACTAACATTAAAAGTGAAGCTGACAAAGTTATTCAAGAGAAAATTCATGAGCGTATTTTTGAAAATTGAGATAGGTGAGCAATGTGTTTTACGAGAAACCCCTTTAATTTAACAAAACATTTCCAAATACATATAAGTTCTTCCAAATTTATTTTTCAATTTTATATGTTTGTGTATATAATTGGCATGATTTCATGTAATTCTCTTCAAAATATGTTATCATTGTCTCCAAGAGCGAAAATTTTCAATCATTCGAACCCAAACATCAGAATCAGGCTCAGGCCGATGAAAATTCATGGTATCAAGACCAAGAATCTCGGACCTCTAATATTCACAGTTTAGTTCCCATAGATTCCTACGACTCCTAAAATGGTTGAATAATAACTTTCAAGGCAAGATAACTATGAAAATCAAATCATATTAATACACAAACATATCATCTAAATTAAGGATCAGACAGATCGAGTACCCGAACGATTATTTAGCTAGTTTTACGTACTTGCATTTCTCGCGAGTACTCGTTTCTGTTAAATCTCAATTCATTGTATATAAACTATTTTATATTTACTATGTAAATTCCCATATTTATCAACAAAACAAGAAAAAACCAAAAAAAATTTAAAAATTAAAAACCCAAAAAATCCTTATTTAAATTTCTTTATGTATAATTTCTTTATGTATATATCTCCCTTGTACGTTTTATTTTATTTTCAAACATTGTAAATTTTCTTTCATTTTATTTTTTAGTTTAGAATAAACTGTAAATACTAGAGATCGGAATTTTGTTCCGTACCGTATTCCGTACCGTAATACCGAAAAATACCGATACCGAAAAATACCGATGAAATTCAAAATGTTGCCGTACCGTATTCCGTACCGTATTACCGACTGTAATACCGATAAATACCGAGAAATACCGACAAATACCGATATTTTTCATCGGTACCGTATTCCGTACCGTATTTTTTTTTTAAATTTTTCCGTACCGTATTCCGTACCGTACTACCGATACGGAATACCGATAAATACCGAAAAATACGGCCGTAGTACGGTACGGTCCGATCTCTAGTAAATACCCCCAATCTTGATTTAATTTTTAATAGTGAGGCAACGCACCGTGATGGATAACAGGCCGTTATTCCCCATTACTAGGGCTAGGATTTTTAGGCACTAAAAAGTCAAAAATAGGCGCCTATATAGGCACTAAAAAACTGCCAAAATAGGCACCTAATTCCGAAAAAAAAGGCAAAATAGGCAAGCAAAATATACAAAATTTCTTAAAATTTGAGCTTTATCTGCAAAAATATCGACTAAAATCTATAAAAATGGTTGAATTTAAGCAATAAATTAATTTATATTAATTATTTTGCTTCCGAAAATAATTTGAATAAATTTTTAAGATGAAAATTTTTTGACAAAAAAATTCTTTCAAAAAAAATTTTTTTGTGAAATAAATTCTACCAAAACTAATTTTTAGTCAACAAATTTCTTAAAAAATGCCCAAAAATTCGTAAATTTTAGTAAAAATGTGCAAATAGGCTGAAAAAAGGCAAAATAGGGCACTTTTTCAGAAAAAGCCAAAATAGGCAATTTTAGGCAACGATAAAATTAGTTAGGAAGAAGATTTCAGTAAAATAACACCTGATTTGGACGTTTCAGCATCAGGCCTATTTAGGAAAAAAACAGGCATTTTGCCTAAAATCCTAGCCCTACCCATTACCATCACCTCAATCGGAAATTTAAGAATTTTTTTCCTCTTTTTAAAACGCAAAGAAAATTTTCGTGTTTACTAGAGACACTTCGGTACTTACCTGTTATGGGCCCGACATTAAATATGTTTAAGAATCATGTATATGGACAAAATTCATGTGTATTATTCGAAAGGCTCGTCGAGCTGAGTCGAAGGACAGCAAAATTATACTGGATCGGTATGCCGGGCTGAGATATTGGGTTAGAAATAGTCAAAAATACACCATTCCGAGCCCAATATCACAGCCCAAACTTGTTCGATCACGGTAATTTTGGTGTCATTCGACTTAGAAAACAATTCTTTTAAAAATAAAAATTATTTATTTAATATTTATTTAATTAACATATATTTTAATTTACATCAACTAACACTTTTACAATTTCTCCATTTAATTAAACATCCCCTCTTTTCAGAACACTCAGAAATTAATAAGGAGGCGGCTTCTTGGTTGGTTTTTTAGGATAACCATCAGCATTTATAGCAGGCACAAACACCATAGAGCAAGCAATCAAAAAAGCAACAAAAATTGCCATTAACTAAATAAATTTTTTTGTTAATTTTTAAATTAAATTATTTACCTTCATTTTTAGTAGTAGAGAGTTATTAAAGTAGTTTTTAGTTAAAAGAGAGAGGAGAGAATGTTTTTGAATGATTTGTCACTAAAATTCAACAACTATTTATTCTATCCAATTTTCAATTTAATTTTCTTCCTTGTTTACGTGGCATAATTTAAAATATTTTCTCTTATTGTTAATATATTAATTAAACAATTGAATATCATCAATGTTAAAGTTGACATGAGTCTTTTTTCGATCTCTAACTTTTTTTGATTTGATTCGCTCATTGAAACTTCCCTGTTTACGTGGAATACTTGATTAAAAAAATATTTATTTTTCCATAATATTTTCACAATATTTGTGATAATTATCGTGTTGTCAACATTTTATCAATTTCTTGAATTCTCTAATAAACACTATTTAGATCAACAAATATTTTACAGTCATGATTATAGGAAAGATAACAATCGGAACAATTACTAAGCAAAAATCGCCACGTTAAAGGAAATACCTATTTATTTTTCAATGTTTATTTAATAAAATTCATGTGAATTTCAAAAATATTAAATATCAAAATGAAACAATTTAAAAAAATAAAAAATATTATTTTAGATTAGTAAGACGACAATTTATTTTTAAAGTGTTGGATATTTTTTTAAAAATAATATAAAATTGATGTAAATTTATTTTTTGAGAAATATAAATATAAATGATATTCAATTGTTTAATTAATATATTAACAATAAGAAAAAATATTTAAAAGTATGCCACGTAAACAAGGAAGAAAATTAAATTGAAAATTGGATAGAATAAATAGTTGTTGAATTTTAGTGACAAATCATTCAAAAACATTCTCTCCTCTCTCTTTTAACTAAAAACTACTTTAATAACTCTCTACTACTAAAAATGAAGGTAAATAATTTAATTTAAAAATTAACAAAAAAAATTTATTTAGTTAATGGCAATTTTTGTTGCTTTTTTGATTGCTTGCTCTATGGTGTTTGTGCCTGCTATAAATGCTGATGCTCATGTTAAAAAACCAACCAAGAAGCCTTATTAATTTCTGAATGTTCTGAAAAGGAGGATATTTAATTAAATTGAAATTGTAAAAGAACGTTACTTGATATTTAAAATAATTAAAATAGTAATTTAAAATAGTATATGTTAATTAAAGAAATTTAAATATCTCAGCTTCTATCAGATTTTATGTCAATTACTATTGTTGTTTACTAGAAATGAGTCGGAACAGTCATAGGTGTCGGAAAACGGAAGAGCCTGAAATCGGAACTGGCTCAAAAGTCCGAACTAGGAAATCGGAATTCCAACCCACCTCTGTTGTATACTACCTAAGTTATTAGGTTTATAAGTTTTTATTTCTAGTTTTAGCAAAAAATATCGACTAATAGTTAATTAATTTGAAGTTTAAATTTTAAAATTTAAATTTTAAAAAAACTCTCTTTAAATTCATATATTAAATTTGAAAATATGCTTTAATTAACATGTTAATTAAATTTTTTCTTTTAATAACTGTTTTTTAAAAAAAAATATTTTAATTAATTATTCCCTGTTTTCTTGTTATTTCTTATCATCCAATTCTCTAAAATATTTCTTTTTTTAAACTAAGGGAGAATTTGTTGCCTTAGCTAAGCTGTGATTACCGAGACTGTTTAAAGTTTTTAACTTTCTCAATAATTTTTTAGAGTTCTCTAAAATATTTATTTTAAAAATCGTTTCTGTTTAAAAAAAGCTAGCAAGTCATAAATATAAATTAAATTTCTAATTTCAATTGTTTTACAATGAAAAAAAAATAAAATAAAATTTAAAACTGGGTAAATATGATATGTATATGAGAGAATATTGAGAATATAAAAAAAATGTTTTTGTGAAGTAATTGATTAAAATTTATTTTTCAAGAAAAATTAATTATTTGATTAAAATTAAATATTTTTATTCAAAATAAATTTTGTGAATTTTTTAGCCTTTAATCTTTAGCTATTAAAGTGAGTAATAACAAAAAACGGAAATGTTTATTTTGTGCCAGTTATTTTATTTTTTTTGTATTTGAGTTTTCTTAGTAAATAATATTAATTTTAATTTCTGATCCTACAAATTGTAGAATAAAAATATTTTTTCGAAATTTATGTACTTTACCAAATATATTTTTAAATTATTAACCGGAAATAATAAAAGTCATTTTCTTATCTAAAAATATTCTGTTGAGTTGTCAATAACTCGAATTGAAATACCTATTGGGCAATCAAACATGATCGAAGGATGATTGAATATTTTATTTAAGTTTTCGTTACATCTATTTATTTAAAAAAACATTTGAATATGTTTGCCCCACCAAATATATTCAAACAAGGATTATTAAGTTTAATTGTATGTATATGTACATACCTCTAAAATTTACATATTTAATTTTTATTTTGCTGTTACAAGCTAGTTAACATCCGGCTTTAAAAATGTATTTTTAAGCACACAACAAACTATAAAATAATTGAAATATATTTCTAAACATTTTCTTAGAATTATGAATGTACTGTTAAATATATAAAAAGGCTTTATTTTTGTTTAAGCGGACAATTAATTCTTTTATTTTTCGAGAATATTAAAATAAATTTTATTTTCGAGAATTAATTAATTATTTAATTTTATTTATAATTTGAAATTTTTTGTTTTTATGCATTGTATGATTTTATTTATTTATATTTTTATGTAACTGTTTATGAAATACCTATGTTTGTTGATAAATAAATAAACTTTTATTGTTTGATTAACCCAAACACTCAACTGATTTATTCAATTGAAAGTAGAGGACAAGGATTAGGTACTCGGTTTTGTGTTATTAATTTCAGTAAAGATATTGAATTAAATAAAAATAACGGGTTATAGGGTGGATTGAGGTGCAATCAAACTTTCTCTACATTAAAGGAGCCACCAAAAAAATTTTTAACAAATTTTAATATTCTTTGAAAATTTCTTTTCTTCTTTTTTTATATAATCATTTCCGCTTTTTAAATTTATACAAAAAATCTCTTCTTCAAAAATTTAATTTTTAATTAGTAAAATGTCAAATCAAATTAATTTTGTGGTATTTTGAATGAAACACTAAAATAGTTTTGAAGATAACTTTTATCTACCGGTTGTGCACAAGGTGAAACACACAGATAATAAATAATTAAAAATAGTCAATAGAGAATATTTTTAATTGTTAAAAAATTAGGTAATTCTAAAATTTATGGTCTATATTTCTGAGAGTGTAAGATTATAAATAATCTAACCCTCATATGTCACTTTTAGGGTTGTCGGTTCTGGATCGCCCGAACCGAAGATACAAAAAATCTAGTCACTTTCATTCATATGTAGTTATAATTGTAATAAATTTTGTCCCAGGGGTGATATATTAGAAAGATTCCACTCTGATAAATATAGAATTTCAACTATATCAAGTTTGATGCTTCAAAACCCGTAAAATAATAAAGTTTTGATTTTAACTATTAATCTCTCATAAACCACCTCCAAGAAACAAATCTTACTTAATTATTACAAATTCTTTCATTTATATTACACAATTTAATGTTCTTTATTATTCCAATTCTCTAAATCTACCTACAATTTAGACATAACCCATCACTCTTTTAAAAGTTGCAATGCTTAGAAGCACCCTCACCAATTGCTAACTAATAAAGTTTTGATTTTTGTTTTTATTCAAAATAATTTTGAAAAAATTTTTTATACATCTCCCAACTCGTTTTATCGCTCAATTAACCTTCAAAAATCAGTATAAATTCATGTGAAGATAATTTATTCTAATTTATTTTTTATTTTAATTTCTCAAAATGTTGCGTTTTTATTTTGTTGTGATTAAATAAACGACAGACTATTTTTTGAAAGACTAATGGTTGTCAGATGGGGTTTTAGAAAAAAGAGGGGTATTTCCTTGAAAAGGGCGAATTTTACAAAAAAAAATGTTAGGGGTTAGTTAAACAAATTTTTAAATTAATTAATTTAATTAATTATTATTTAAATCTCTGAAATTATCAGTTTGGAAATCGTTTGTAATATAATTCTTATATTTTAACTCGCATTCTCGCTATATTTGATAATCAAAAAATCCAAATTATTCCTCGCATCGAAACTGAATTTAGCTCCAAATCAAATCACTAAAATGTTAGTTGATTAGTATGGTGGTTTAATTAACTATTTTTCAATTGATTACCCTTCCTCGAATTTTTTAATAAATCATTAGTTATTTCCTCCAACGAAAAGGATTAAGTAAATACGCAAACATTATTTTACCAGAAGAAAATTTAAAATTTTTAAGATTATTTTTCTTTTTCCCAATTTAAATATCTCTTTTTTAATTTTATTTAATTAACCACAAAAAATTAAGATAAAAGATAATAATAAAAATATAATAATAATAATTGCTTTCGCGCAGATTAAAAACTTCACCACCCCCCCCCCCCATTTTTGTCTCTTTTTCTCTCAATAATCATTGATTATATTTAATAAATTATTTTAGTATATTTAATTATTTATTATTGTCTGCAACCTTTACAGTCATTTAAAGTAATATTTTAGTATATAATTTGTTGGTTAAACAACAAAATAATTAAATAAATATTTTATTTTGAGAAGCAATTTTTAATGCAAAACTTAAATAATAATAATAATTTTTATTTAAATTTATCACCTCAATTTCTATTTAATCTTGAATGTTTTTTTTTTCATTTACAGAAATTTATACATAATAGAAATACAATTATTAATAAGTTTTTGCGTGCCTAATAAAATAATATATTCAATAAAAAGTACATTAATTTAGCAGAAAGTGTGTTTTGGCATTTTAGAAGGAATTAAGGCTTTGCTAAAAACATAGTAAATTTCTTTCAAAAGTGTGTGGATTATTTGTTCCGAAAATAGTTTTTTGAGAGTTAATATCGATAATCTCAAAGAAAGATTTGTGATATCTATAGAAAAACTCGATTATTACTCTGTGACAAACTCTGATAAATTATGTTATGAGGCGAGAATACCCCATTAAATTTTTAGATTCTCCCATCACTTAATTTTTTTGTTGATTTTCTTGATTTAAATTACAATCCTTTGATTCCTTCATTTTCATCATTTTTTTCAATTATTAATCGGATGTTACAACTATACTTGTTTTAAGATCAGATTGAATTAAAAATCAAATTCTTTTGATATTCGTTTTTTTAATTATTGAGTAAATTTACAGAAACATTTTAAAATAATGTGTCACAAACAGAAAAAATAGGTCAAGACAAATTTATTTTTAATTTTACAAAAGTTCCTTTAAAATTTTTGTTCGTTTCCCCGAAAATAAATAAATTGGTTTTAAATATACATATTTTTACGTTCATTTCCACATTTTCTTTACAAATATCCCTTCCCCTCCCCCCTCTCCTTCCTCTAAATGACCGCGTGGAGGTCACAATTATACTTCCCCCATTTTTCTTTTTATTTTCAATATTATTTTACTATAATTCTGACCTAATAAGAAAATATATTTTTTGATATTTAATGTGATTTTTCATCAAAGTTTAAAAATGGTAAAAATATTTGAGATCTGTCCCAAAGACATTAATTAGGCAATAATGAAATACCTATTTATGTATAGTAGCGAAAAGAGATTTATCGAAAAAAATAGCAGATAGTATGTTTATGCTTAAATAATTAAGTTGGGTAATTACTATCTTTGAAACGGTTAATCGAGGGATGTCACTTTATTTAGAAGTGAGAATCTTGTTACCTATCTGAAAATTGGAAACTTCTCATCAATTTTATGGCAAGCTTTGAGACGTGTTTTCGGTATTGTACCGAAATATTAATATACCGGGAAAGTCATTTTCTGGGCCTATATATTGGTCAAGATTTGCTTGTAAATAGATGTGATGCTATCCAGATTTATAGTCCAAGTATCTGAGACAATAATTCCTTTTTTATGTCAACCCCTATCTTTATCTGGTGTACAGAATTTTGGATACTGGAATTTTTGTCACCATTATTTTTCGCAACTTTGTTTACCACTTTTTGGAATTTTGGTCACCAAACGAGAAAACGAATCTTATCTAAAACTGACTCACTCTCCCGGAAAAATTATTAGCCGAGAGAGTGATCAACATTGAAATTGATCAATTGGGGGTTGAAAAACAATTTTTTATTACTTTAATATCAGTTTTAGATAAGATACATTTTTCTCGTATGGTGACCAAAATTCCCGTGTCCAAAATTCTGATACCAATTTTATCTTGATTTTTTTACTTTCTACGTCAATATTTTTATTCTTTTTCCCAACAGTTACACTTGCATATACACGTGAAATTAGTTAATTTAATTTTTATTTATTTTGTAAATACAAAATTAATTGATAAAATGAAAAAATTTTCTTTTTAAAAAAAGGAAGAATTTAAAAAAACCTGTCTGTTTTTATCTTTTGTATTTATATTAAATAAAACTTGAGTACTTTTTGTGAAAAGATTAATGAGAGAAAATGAAAAAAGAATAAAGAATAATTTTTTGATAGAAAAATTTTTTTATTTTCTCTTGTCTGGAAATTTATTTTTAATTTTTTGACGTGATTTTATGCAACTTGAAAATAAATAATTACTCTCTCTTTAACTCGATAGTTTATGTATTTTTATAAAAAATAAAAATGATTAACACGAAACTGAAACTAAAAACACTTTAGAGATTTCTGTTAAGATTAACTAAATTCTGTAGAATTAACTAAATCTGGCAACGCAGAAAAAAGTTATGGATTTTTAAAATAGTATTTCTTGTTGAAACACCCTGTATATTTCGTCACAATCATTATCTCGCTTCGAGCATTTCTAATGTCCTGACAACTATAATCTTTTAGATTCATTTTTACATTTAATTTTTGTTTAATCTTAATACAAGCCTAACAATTTTTTACAAATAAGAAAGTCATATCTTGAATAAAGAGAGTATAAATTCACACAGTAAATATCGATAATCGGCATTTAGACTCCGTTACGTCACTTTTTCTACTTCAAGGTCTCTAATATTTTTATACAAATATCAAAAAATAAAAACAAAAAAGAAAAATGCCTCTTTGTTAATTAAAAAAAGGAATTTAAATTCTCCTAAAATTGACTTTTTTTAATAGTTTTTTTTCAAAAAAGATTAATGTGATATTTCTGTTACGCAGTGATATTGGATATTTAATTAACCAATCTCTGACTACTTCCCATTTTTATTATCATTTTTATATTTTTATATTTTTGTAATTTTAAATTAGTCAGCTGTTTAATTTTTATTTCCTTTGATTTTGAACGAAAAGTTAAATAAGCCTTCTAAATAAGGTAATTAATTAATATTGTTACGCGTAGTTTTGTGAACTTTTCTTTTGTTGCTTCCGATTTTCTGATTTTCTTTAATTATTTTTTTATTTGTTCTGATTTCTTTTTCCGATTAGTTATTCTGATATATTCTGAATTATATTGTGATGATATGTATATTCTGGTTTTATTTAGATTTGCTATTCTGATTTTATTCTGGTTTGATATTCTGGTTTTTTTCTGATTCATTATTCTGATTTATTATTCTGAATTTTATTCTGTTTTTATTCCGATTTTTATTCTGATTTTTACTTTGATTTTTTATTCCGAGTTGATATTCTGGTTTTTTTCTGATTCTGATTTCGTTCCGATTTTTAATCTGATTTTATTCTTCTGATTTTTATTATGAGTTTTAATTTAATTTCGTTTATTCATATTCACATTTACACAAAAATTTTTAACCCTAATTAATAACTAAACTTTATTTGTAGATAATTATTATCTGAACATATTGTCAAATATATCTATACATAATTAATTTCTGTACAAATGTCACTTTTCTAATTATTATTTAATTAAAATATTGGGGAAACAACACCTTTTCCTCCTTCTCTCCCAAATATTTTCCGTCGATGCTCCAAAGGTTTAGAGAGGGCTTCGAAGTTAAATTAACATCAATATTCAATACTCAACATTTATTCTCTAATAATTTTTGGATTTTTATCGGATTAATTTCAACATTAGATTACTGTAATGCTTCTGTTTCTGTTGAACAATGCTGCATTCAGGAAAGAATACCAAACATTTGTGTTCGGACTCTTTGCAACCCTGTAAATTTATTTTTGTTAATTCATTTAATTGAGGGTTTTAATTAAAAGACAAAACACAAATTTCCTTATTAATTTGGAGAATAAAAGATAAATTTAAAAAAAGAAAATTTTCTATTTTCAAGGCTTCCCCGCCCAGTGATTTTGATGTCTATGACGTATTTGATAGGCGCAACAACTGTTCTAGATATTTAGATTCAGTTGCTAAATGCCTTGCCGCTGGTCGCGATCACTCTCCTTGTTGTTCGAGGGAGGCTAAAGATTTGGAAGAAAATGCCTGTTTTGGCAAGTTTTTTTAAAAAACTAAAAGAGCAATGGAAATTAAAAATACAAAGATACCCTAAATTATTTTGATTTTAAAGAAGGGCATCTTTCTACTAATTATTAATCTATTAATTATCATGAAAAATAATAATTATTGTCAAATTATCTCTTTATTATTTACCCTCTCCAGCAGCTGATTAAAATACTATTTAATAATATATTCGAAGAATTAGGATACATAGTAGTCTAATTTAATGTTTTCAGGTCTTTGTCGAGGGGATGGCCATTTTCACAGGGCAAGTGCCTATCAGACCTGTATTGCTTTAAACCTTGCATCAATGTTTTCCTGGTTATCTGATTAATATTGAAAATTATTATTAAATTATAATTTAGTTTTGAGAAGGGATATCAACAAATTCCATCACCACCAAGGAATTTACTTATTGGTCAAGTCAGCTCTACTGAGGTGAATTTTAAGACTTTTAACACTTTTTCTCGTATCTCGTATTGAACTTTTTTCCTTTCATCCTAATACAAGTACGAATCTTAGTATCTTCTTCCAATCAACGTTTATAGTTTGAGGAGATCTCATTAAAATTTTCTCTCTCTCTGAAAGCAGAAAATTAATTTTTTTTCCTTAGTTAACGATCTCTCTTTTATCATTATCATTTATATTTTAAGCAAATCAAAAATATTTTATTCTAATAAAAGGCAGAATTGAGTTGGCAAGAACCAGAACACAATGCTAAAATAGTTGATCATTATCTGCTTTATATATACGAATTGGAAACTGGTTCAGAAAAGGCTGATTTATCTACAGAATTAAGAATTGAAACGGTGTCTAAGGAAGCTAGAATTAATCAATTGGAGCCTGGAACACGTAAATTATTATTAGATAATGAAATTTTGGAAGGAAAATTAGAAAAAGAATTGTCGAAGTTTGTTCGATAATCGAGACCGATCTCTATTTATAAACCAAACCGGTTATACCCTCTCCTTTTGGATTGGTCTAATAATCGGAAAATACTTTTTTTTATTTTTAAAATTTTATTTCAACAAGGATTGCCTAAAAATTTTCTAGGTTATCTACTCCAAATAATAGCTCTCGGCCTTGGAACTTCTAAAGATGAAAACGAACTTCCACGTTCTTTACCTACTGAATTGAGATTTAAGGTGCTTATCTCATCCTTAGATTTTTTCAAAAAATTATCTTCTCTTTTTCAAAGACATCTGGAATTGCACCACAAGCTAGACCTTTCAAAGATAAAATATACGCGGCTTTATGTTCAGAAACTTTATTGGCTTGTAAAATTCGGACAAGGCATTAAATATTCTATTATGAAATATTTTAAAAATATTTTTAGTGGAAATTCAACGAGAACCAGTCTTAAAATAAAATGGGAGCATCGACAAGAGAAACAACGACACGGGCATTTTCATGTTGTTGAACCAATAAATGGTGAATATATTTTAGTATATCCACTAAAGCTTAAATTTATGTTCAATTAAAATTGAAAATTTGTAAAAAAATTTTATGGCCTAAATTTATTCTTTTAAGAAAGAATATCACAAAGCCATTACGTCTTTTCAAAGTTCAGACCGAGGGAACTATTAGCCAAGCTACACATTAGAACAACAAAGCCTGAGGATTATGGACTTTACAAATGTAAAGTGGTAGGAAATAAAAAAGAAAACTCCGAAAAAAACTTTTTTTAAGTCAGACGATTTTGGAGAGACAGAAGCTACTGTCCATTTAGCAATGAGTACAGTACAGATGCCTCTAGCTTCTCCTCCAGAAATGCCCCGACAGTGTTGGTGTGTGATTTAAATTTTTTTCTTTGAAATGAATTAAAAAAAAATAATTTTTAAGTGCCCGTAGTGGTGTAAATAAACGTTGTTTGTTAATGTGTGGTATGACTGATTCAGAAAATCGTCGTTATGTCCCTAGACCATTTATGAGACAAAATTGTAGTGGAGAGATTTCTAAGGTTTTTGATTATTTTATTTCAATTTAAAATTAATAACATTCAAAGCTATAGGTACTTGCATGTGCAATGCCTTTGGTTGATGAAAGCGCTTGCTGCTTGATTAAAGAGGTTTTTGAATTATTTTTGTTGATGGGAAACTTTGACATGTTAAAAACTTGACTTGAGAGAGTGTCTAAGGATCTCTCTAAATTGGGAAATGAATGGAAACCCAATACCATTTTCACTTAATCACTAATTTTTAAATTAAAAATTGATAATTTTAAATTCATTTAGGTGCCTTCTCAATGTCTTTACCTTTGCGATCATCAACAAAAAGCACCTAATTTAATGCCCTCACTTTGCTTGGATTATGTTGCTACGGCTGAGGTATTGAATAAATTTAGGGCAAAATACCTGGGAATTCGGCCCTAGCTGTTCAGCTCAAGAAAGCTAGAAAAATGGGATTGGAGAACCTTCAAAATATTATCAAAATTTTATTGCATTAAATTAAAAAAATTTATTTCTCTAAAGCAATGCCGTCTTTCTGGAATTCAAAACAGGCCAAGTGTTGTTCGCAACCTGAAAGCACAAATTACTCAAGAAAATAATTTATTATCAACTTCAATTTCTCTTTTAATTAATTATGACAATTCTGATAGAGCTGATATTTATTATATTTATTGGCGGTCAGAAGGGGGGTTTTGGCAGCACAGATCTTCAAATGGGACATCAAAGAAATTAATTTTAGCCTCTTCCGTTAATGAATTAGTTGTTGTTGCTGCTAATGCTTTTGGCTTCTCACAACCTTCACAGCTTTTTCTAAGAGAGGGAAATTGGGTAAAAATATAAAATTATTGGAGCTTCCAAATCCTTTAATAGAAGCCCTATAATATACTTTTATTGGAGAAGGCTTTTATTAGTTGATTTGTAGTTTGGGTTTGTCTTTTCTCGGTTGAATCTTTGATTTTTCTGTTAGGTTATTCGGTTCTGTTTTGGATATCTGAAGAGTTTCCTAGAACCGACAACTTTATTTGTTTCAATATTTTTTTTAACTATAGCATTTATTTTAATCAAACCTAATCGAATTAAATAGTTTAATTAAATAACTAATCAAATTAAATAACCCTCTATACCTACATATCCCTTCAGACATTTTGAACTGAGAAAGGATGAGTTTTTCAAAAACTCGAAGATTTCGAAAATTTTGACATTTTCGATCAGAACTCCCTGAATACTTAATCAAAAATTCTCAAATTCTAGGATCCTTTAGAAAAGACACTAACAAATGATACGAAAAAAAAAAATAAAAAATATTCTGAAAGAACTTAATTCTAAAAATCCAAATTAAAAAACGGCCACTAATTATGTCCGCACCTAATATGTATAAGGAAATCTAGTTAAATCCTGGCTGATCTAATATTTGATTAGCCCTCAATTTTCTATGGCCTTATAAAATATTTAAATTGAAGATACTTTAATTTATCTGAGAGCTCTGAGTCTGATTAACATTAATTAGGTTTGATTAAATTTATTTTGTTTTTTGTTCTTTTTTTTCAAAAAATAGTGCAAATTTTTATTTTCTTCAAAAATAATTTCTTCGAATCATTCCTTTATAAAAAACTAATTCCTATAATCTATTTTTCCTTAATTAATTTCCTATATTATTATACAAATTCCTATATTCTAACATCCATTCAAATCCTAAATATTTTTATTTTCTCCTATAAATTTAAATCTTAAATGTAATTTTAGTGTATATTTTGTTTACATTTATTGTCGAATATCTACTATGGCACATCTAATTACCGTATTTATTCTAATAGTACTACAGTGGTTCTATTTTTCAACCCTTCGATTTTTGTGGTTATATTAGAGACTGTGGTTCAAATAGAGACTGTGGCTTTATTTTTCAATCTTTTTTAGGAAAAATAGGAAAAATATTGAGAATTTTTCTTGTCATATTCTCCAAAAATAATTATAATTTTTAATCAATTTGGTGGTTTCTCGATTCAAAATTCTCTAGATTTTCGACTGCGGCGCCAGATTTAACAAGAATGTCGATTTTCTATAATAAGATCTAACCCTCAACTCGGTTTCCTAGTAAGAGAACCTAAGAAATTTACTAAGAACTCCTACCTCGTTGTTATATTAAAGTTTTGGAATGGAGGCATTTATAAGGGAACAATTAGAGTTGATACACTGGTATAGCAAGAGAATTGGATTCCTATTAATTCTGTAAAAATTCACAACCTCTTAATTTATCTTAATCATTCTCAATCCCCCAAATCCTCGTATAGATCAAATTCTCCTCATCTTCTTAGTCCTCCCAAATCTTTCTATATTTCCTCATAATCCACTTTATCTCATTTTCCTCATAATCCCCCGACACTTTAGCTCTCATAAATTCTCCTACTGAATATGCCATGGGCTTTCCTGGATTTGTTAAGGTTAACGAGAATTATAGTACTTATGTATTTAAGAGTATGAGAGATATGTGGTTATATTAGAGACTGTGGTTGTATTTTTCAACTCTCCATTCGATGTGGTTATATTAGAGACCGTGGTTCAAATAGAGACGTAGTACTATTAGAATAAATACGGTATTTAAAAATTAAAAACTAAAAAAGATATCTTGAGATCTCTGTGATTGTCTTAAAAAAGATTTTTGAAAAATTTTAAAAATTTTCACGAAGCGAGAACCCAGAATATCATTGCTATAGAGATATTTTTTAATTTTGTTATTATCAAATTATTTTTTGAAATGTGATCTCATTTATTTATATCTTGATATTTATTGTATGATTTTTTTAAAAATTTTTTAAAAAATATTTTAATTTTTCGATAAAATTTTGTTTCAAATTTTCTTGAAGTGAGAGAGACTTTAAGACTTCATCGCACTTTAGGATCAAGTGATAGCTAGAATGGTGATTTTAATTTGGGTAATTACTATATAAATAGCGGCATGCTATCCCATTAAAGTACTTACTATTGAATGGACAAAATAACCAAAAACCCTTTGTATTTTGGTCATTATCAGGTTAAGACCAATTTCTAAATCAAAAAGTTGCTTTTTTATTAAAATTTAACTGCTAAAAATTTAAACTGAACACAACGATTTCTTTAGAAGTCTCCCCATAATAAACCCGATATTTGTTTATAACCCAAAACATTTTTAGACCATTTTTGAAAACCGAGTAACCTAAATACTTTTAAATCGGTCGTCATGACTTTATTATCAACTTGTTGATTTTGTGAGATTTGTTCTTATATTTCTATATTTTCTTTAGATCCCTTTTACAGAACCCTCTCGAATAAGTTACCGATATTTAACAGAAACTGCTGACAAACTTTTCTGATATACACAAGATAATTACATTATTTATTTAATTAACATATATTTTAAATTACATCAAGTAGCGCTCTTTTACAATTTTCAATTTAATTAAACATCCCCTCTTTTCAGAACACTCAGAAATTAATAAGGAGGCGGCTTCTTGGTTGGTTTTTTGGGATAAGCATCAGCATTTATAGCAGGCACAAACACCATAGAGCAAGCAATCAAAAAAGCAACAAAAATTGCCATTAACTAAATAAATTTTTTTGTTTAATTTTTAAATTAAATTATTTACTACCTTCATTTTTAGTAGTAGAGAGTTATTAAAGTAGTTTTTAGTTAAAAGAGAGAGGAGAGAATGTTTTTGAATGATTTTAGTCACTAAAATTCAACAACTATTTATTCTATCCAATTTTGATTTTAATTTTCTTCCTTGTTTACGTGGCATACTTGATTGAAAAAAAAATAATTAGTATTTAGTCACATTATTTTCACAATATTTTTGATAATTGTCGTGTTGTCAACATTATATCAATTTCCTCAATTTAAAAAAAATTGAAGAAATTCTTCTTTAAAAAAATAAAATCAAAAGGAAAATAATGATGTAAGAATAAAAATATTGTTTGAATAATTTAAACAAAGTTTTGATTTTTGATGCTAGTTTGTAGCATTTTTAATTGTTGGAAACCTAAACATAATAGATAAAAATTTGGTAAATGAATAAAAGAAAGCTTGCTTTTTTATTTAAAGAATTCACATGAATTTAGAAAATATTAGAAAAAAATTTAAAAAAATAAAATTTTATTTTAGATGAGTAAGAATATTTTTTCTTAATTACCCCTGATTTTTTTAATTTTTAGAAGTGTTGGATATTTCTAAAGGAAATAAATTTTTTGATAAATTAAAAAATAAAATAACATTTACAATTAATGGGATGTGTGTCTTTCTATAAAAAAGACAACAACTAATATAATAACAATTGTGTATGACAAAATACTAATTATTTTTTTTCAATCAAATATGCCACATAAACAAGGAAGAAATTTTAATTTAAATTAGAGTTGTAAGGTTCTTTGAAAAAACCAAGACCGAGGATCACCGACTGGAAAAACCGAGATCGAGGGGCCTTATTAATTCCCTCTTTCACTATTGTTTTGACACGTAAACAAGGAAGAAAATTAAATTAAAAATTGGATAGAATAAATAGTTGTTGAATTTTAGTGACAAATCATTCAAAAACATTCTCTCCTCTCTCTTTTAACTAAAAACTACTTTAATAACTCTCTACTACTAAAAATGAAGGTAGTAAATAATTTAATTTAAAAATTAACAAAAAAAATTTATTTAGTTAATGGCAATTTTTGTTGCTTTTTTGATTGCTTGCTCTATGGTGTTTGTGCCTGCTATAAATGCTGATGCTTATCCTAAAAAACCAACCAAGAAGCCGCCTCCTTATTAATTTCTGAGTGTTCTGAAAAGGGGGATGTTTAATTAAATGAATAAATTTTGAGTAAAATGTTGAAAATTAAATAAAGCTTTACTCTTTGTAAATTAAATAAATGTTAATTAAATAACTGAATAAATTATCTAAAGCTATTACTATTGTCTTGTCTAATGCTTAGAGTATAACATAAAAGTTTTGTCAGCACAACGAAGATTTTTCGGAAAGTTGGTCTTCATTTTTTGAAATTTCGGCCTCAAAGTAAACAAAATATCAACAGAAACTAACAACGGATTTGAGCTCAATTCATCATAAATATTTTTCAAAAAATAGAATGTACCATAAAAATCCGAGCCCTAATTATTACCACTCCTTTCAACATTTTTGTTTTTTGATTATAAAAAATTACTCTATAATTACACAAAAAATATTTTTTTTGTTAAACTAAAGAAAAATTTGTTGAATTAGCCAAGCTGTGATTACCGAGACTGTCAAAATTGTGAATTTGTTCCTCTATTCTCTACAATATTTGCTTTATAAAATTATTTGTGTTAGCAAAAAGCAAGCACACAGCCATTAAAATAAACTTAAAATAACAAACTTATCCTAACTAAATATGTATGGTGAGTAAAAATAATGTGAAAAAATTAAAATAATTTTGTTTTTTATCATCTTTATATAAATTATTAGGATGACGATATGAACAAACCTCTTAGTTCGGGATATAAAAAATTATTTTATTATAATTTTAATTAAGGAAAGCTAGCGTTGTTTTCAATAAATTTTAAATAAAAGAGAAAATTTATTAAGAAATTTTGGTAAAAATTTTATAGAAATATTTAATTATAAATTAATTTAATATTATTTATTTATTCATTATAAGAAGGATTATTAGTTGAAAAAGAAATGCATTTATTATTGTCAATTGTTCGTTGATGTTTTGAGCGATTATTGGAAGCAAAGTGAACAGAAGTAGAACTACCCAATAACTGGAAAATTAAAATTCTGATTTTGTAAATTAATAATTTTAAATAAATTCTGATATTAAATTCAGAATTATAAAAACAGATTCTGATTTAAAATTAATAATTCTGATTAAGTGAAAATGAAATTCTGATTTTAATTTATTTTTCTGATTTTTAAAAAAAAATCAGATATTCTGATTTTATATTCTGATTTTGTAAAAACAAAATTCTGAAATAAAGAAATGTCATATTCTGGTTTTGATAGTTTTTTAAACAAGAATTCTGATTTTAACCAGAATTCTGAATTCTGACCAGAATTCTGTCAAAACCCAGAATTCTGAATTCCAAATTCTGAAACCAAATTCTGAAATAAACCAGAATTCTAAATTCTGGTTTTTTTAATTCTGATTTTCTAAAAACAAAATTCTGAAATGAAGTAGTATATTCTGATTTTGATAGTTTTTTAAACCAGAATTTATATTAAAAATCAGAATTAATATTACCTACCTAAATTAAATCAGAAAACTTGCTATAAATTCTGAATAAAATTATTTTTACTTGATTTCTCCCTTCTCCTCCCCCTTCTTCCTCCTCCTCATTTTCATTAAACATTCTAGTCCACGCTGTTGGAAATAATTGTCTAAAAATATTTTCAATTGTTATAAAATAATTGTTTGTTGGATTTGAACGAGCGACAATAAACAAAATTCCAATAACCGCAAATAAAGTAAAGAACATAAATAAAAATAATCTGTGAGGGGATGACGAATTATCAGACGAAGATAATTCTGTAGATTGTTGTTTTTGAAGAAATTCATCATTTTTGACTAAAAAATAATATGTAAATATTATGATTTTATTTAAATTTTGATTTAAAAATTTCTGATTGAAAAATTCTGATATTTTTCAAAAAATATTCTGGTCTATTCTGATTTCACAAAATTATTTTTCCGATTTTTAATTCTGATTTTAAATAAAAATTCAAATCAATCAACTTGCCAGCTCTGTACCATATTGCAAATCCTCCCATTTGAATGCTAATATCAGAATTAAATAATATTGCCATTATATTTTTTGTACTGTGTATTGTATTTTTAAATGAGATCATTCCAGAAAGCCTTTAAAAAATAGTTTCTTTTAATATTCTGATTTTTCTTTAAGAAATCAGAAATTATTCTTTCCAATTTATTCTGATTTATTTTTCATTTTATGAAGCGTTAAAATCAGAATTCTTTTTTTAAAATATATTTTCTGATTCTTAAAAATCAGAATTCTGATATTTTTAAATAAATAATTAACATTTCCATATGTTTCTGATTTGTATCATTCCCATCAAAAATAGCTAAAAAATCATGGTCTGCTTCCGTATAGAATTCTGAAATATTAACAACTAAATGATAGCCTTCTGGAGCTTCTAAAAGCCATGAACAATTCATTGATGGGCAATAATTTTCTGGATGATCAGGGGAATATAAAACGTTCCAATTGTTTTTGTCTGCTCTTAAATGAACCTCTCCACACTTACATTCTTAAATTTATAAATTAATTTAAAAAAATTAATTAATAAAGGGAATTTTTTAATTTAAGAATTCTAATTTAGCATTCACTAATTTTATACATAACAGAAATCAAAATAAATTTTTTTCTAATTTTTTCTGATATTTTGATAAATAATCAATTAATTACCTCCTCTCCACTCATAATTAAAATTAATTTGTCTTGGAATATTAGGATTATTAATCGCTTCTTGAGAGCTTAATGGAGAAAATTCACGATGATACCAAATATATACTGGCCCAATTTTATCAAGATAAGGCAATCTAAAAAATCTTAGAAAAGAAATTTTATTTTATTTTTTTACCCAGGAATTTGCCAAACAGTAAATTCAAGTTTATTTTCACTTCCAACGTTGCTTGAATCTAATCTAGAAACAAAGATAAAGATTCTCTTTAGTGTTTATTTATATAAGAAACACCTATGACATTGAGGATTTCTCATTAGAAAATTATCAGCACAAACTTCAACAAACTCTGTACTATCACTTAATGAAATATTGAGTTTAACAAGTAGACGGTGATTAAATTCTGACGATTCCTATAATTTTGAATATTTTTAAATTCAGATTTCTGAATTTAACAGACTTTTAGAGGTTCAATTTTCCAAAAGCA
Source organism: Meloidogyne enterolobii (assembly GCA_963681835.1). Lineage (NCBI taxonomy): Eukaryota > Metazoa > Nematoda > Chromadorea > Rhabditida > Meloidogynidae > Meloidogyne > Meloidogyne enterolobii. The sequence goes on from CAVMJV010000094.1 coordinate 771,100, forward strand.
ATCCATAAATGAGCACTTTTTACTATCAAAATTATTTTTCAGTGAATTTTTCTTTCCATTCAAAATTTTTAGGTTGCTATCAGTTCCATGACATAAACATTCTTTAAAAATTTTTAATTTAAAAATTCAATTTTTTCCTCAATTCTTGCCTTTATTCTTTTTAATATATCCAATTGTTAAATTAAATCCAGAATCAAGTTCTGTAGCATCTGTTGTAAAATTTAAAACAAAGTTTGCTGAATCAAATGTAAAAGATTTTATTCCCTTGGCCTCGCCACCAAAACTTTAAAAAAATAATTTTTAATTGTGTTGATACGTTATGGCGCGTAATGTTAAAAAATAAATTAATAATTCCATTAATTTAACGAACTACGGCTCTTATGTTGATAAAGATTTAATCAACTTTTTCAAGTTCAAAACCAACTGTTAGAAAAGTACCTTCCAATGATCTTGCTGCATTCGCATCAGCAAATAAACAAATTAAAAATTATCTTTTTCCCAAAATATAAAAATAAATAAATAAATGATAAACTCTTGACCTTCCAATTTTACAAAAGGTTTACTGAGTTTTCCCGACTTAATGTTTACCCAAAAATCCTTATCTTATATTTTGTTTTCCATTTTATTTAATTAATTCTGACCTGTCCATTCACAATAACAATCCCTGTTTACTTTAGGATCACTATATATACTCCCCCTCAATTTCTCATTTTTCAACTTGTATTGAACTTATGTTTTAAATTTGACTTATTGAATAAAAATATTTAAAACTAATTTGACCAAGGCTTAGAACCGAGGTATTTAGAGTGAACTTATAAATAGTTCAGATCTCATACATATTAGTATCTGTATATTTTTTGCCATTTTGTGTGGGCGAATTTCTTTGGCAAATTTGGTGCTAAGTTTCCAAGATAAAGTACCGGTCGATGCCTTTTTTTAATTTTCGAGTTCATTTGGGCGAGTACAGTTGAGAGGTCTGACCGACCTACCCCTGGTGTACTCCGATATTCTCATAAAACTTACGATATAAGCTCTCTCTTTTCATCCCCAAAAGGTATCTGCAGTAAATGTAAAAGGTCCATATCTAGTTCAGTTCGGAAAGAATTAAATTGGATTTGTAAACATTCTACATCGTTTGTATTTAGAGGATTTTCTAAAGAAATTTGTGTAGAACAATTAAGATTATCACAATATTCTAATGGGAAGCCTGGTGAGAGTAAATTTAGTGGTTGAACACGACTAACTATTAAATTATTTGGGAAGCATTCACAAACTGAAAAAATTTTGAATAATTAATTTTATTTAGAGAAATGTTTTCTAAGGAAATTTGTATAGAACAACACCTCTTACTGTTCCGCCCATAAAATACTTTTCAGAATTCCTAGATTACGTTAGTATAGGAGATCTAAATTCCCGATTACGTTTCTCCCAACTCGAATTCCCCAAAACCTTTACCAATAAAATATAGCTTTAAAATTTTTAATCATTAGTTATTATTAGATTTGTAAATGGAAAAAATATCATATAATGTGGAATTAAAAAATATTTTTTAAAATTATTTCAGTAAAGCAGCTGGGCTATAGCTATTTCTTTCCTTTAGCTAGTGCAAAAGGTCATTCGGCGGCTGGGAGCGAACCAGCATCTTCAGTAGACCGGACTGATGTGTTAGCCATTACACCACGCCGCCTACTGCTTAGCCTTAGAAAATAAATAGCTATATGCTTTACATTTCTAAATAATAACAACATTATTTTTAAATAATAAACTGACTAAAATAAAAATAAATTACCGCTTTTAACAGCAATAAATTCAATTATATTAGAATCTAAAAGTTCGTATGCAAAAGAAGTAATTAATATACTCATAGAATTCGTTCTACTTGTTACAATTAAAGGAAATGAATTGAAAGAATGCCTTTCAATTCTAAAAAATTATTTAATTTTTTTTATTATTTTTCTATTAAACTTTGCTAATTGTCCTCCTTGACGTTCCACATAAGGTTTGGGAAAACTTTCAGTTTCGAAAACCTGAAAATTTTTTGTATAATTTTGAACTTTGGGGTCCCCATTTCCATTTTTCCCTTGTCTCGTCTCTTTTACCAAATCCTTGGTATTTACCAAATCCTTGGTCCAGCTCGCATTTTACCTTCCTGAAAGACATGAAAAATTCTGCAAAAGGCATTTTCTGCACCAATCTGTCAACAAATCATTTTGATGACCTTAAGGAAATTAAGGGAAAGAAGAAAAGGAGTAAAATGCAGCAAAAATGCCTTTTGCAGAATGTCTTTGCGGACTGTATTTGCAGAAGGTAGATGCGAAATGGCCATTTATCCAAATCCTTTGATAATAATGAAAAACTATAATATATTTAACGCGAGGGGAGGAAAAGATGATTTTACGAAAAAATCATACATAAAAAGAAAAGTAAACTGTTACGGTTATTAAAAGGAGTACCTCAATTTTATTTTTTGAACTGTCGAATCCTTTGATTATAAGCTTTACTGCTTGTGTAGAATTTATAGAGAAGATGCATGTTTGTCTGTTATTAACAGCAGTTGAAGGAAGATATTGAGTAGAATTGGATGCATAATAAAAAGGTTCTGGACATGGAGTAGGATAAACATACAAACTTAAAAAAATTTTGTAGATAAAAGCTATAATAAATGATGTTATTTAGTGTTTTTCAGGTTCAAAAAATCAAACGGTTTTAGAAATTTATAGTTCCGTTTCCAAAAATTGAAACCGCGTTTCTATCCGCTTCCGGAATTAAGAAAAGAAATTCGATAAAAACATCAAATAAAACTAAAAGTTCGTTTAATATTACATATTCTAGGTTATTTTGGCGTAACAAGTTTAAGATTCTCTCTATAATAGAACTGCTATTCGGTCAAGAACTAAAATCAAGAACCGATTTAGAAAATTTTTAAAAACAATTTTTAGAATATTTAATTCATTTCGCTGGAAAACTTTTCCGCATATGTCTGTTCCGATTCTGGTTACAGTTTATTGCAAAGTTCTGGTTCAGAATCCGATTACCGTAAATCCTCTAAAATAGGCCCCGGGGCTTATTTTTTTCAATCGACCTCTAGAGGGGGCTTATTTTAGAGGGGCGGCTTATTTTGGAGGAGGCCTATTTTAGAGGATTTACGGTATATTTTTTATCCATAATCTAATCAATATTTTAATTTTTACATCTATATAATTTTATAAACTATTTTAAGCAATAGACCCTCCTAAACTTGACAAAAGATTTAACTCATCTTTAGGATTCCGCGTAAAACTAATTTCAAATCCTCTGTTATGATCATGACCGTCTGTTACAAAATGGAAAAAAAGTCCCCCGCCAATAGAGGATGCATAATTACTCCTTTCCCATTCCACATCCACAAAGGCTTCTCCGCTGACACTGAATCAGAAAAATAATTTTTGTATTAAAACAAAATAACTTTTGACCTTGCGTGTTTAACTTTCATTAACTCTGAACCATTCCATCTTGTTTGATAAACATCCAAAATGTCGTATCTTTTTTCTGTCTAAAACTTGATAAATATAAAATAAAAAATTTGAATCACCGAAAATAATCCTCCCAATTTTGCATAAATAAAAGCATTTTCTTCTGGCAGAATATTCCACCTACAGTCGAGTGAACCACAATATTCGACGGGGACTGATAAAAAAATATACATAATATAGTTTTAAATCAGAATTCTGATTTTTTAAATAATTATTCAAATACTCACATCCAGGACTTTTAAATACACCTTCTTTTAAATTACTATCAAATGTCTCCTCAATAGGACAACTACAATCTCTGTTGCTACCAACTGTTTCAGCTGTTTCGGTTGTAATATGAATTAATTGTACTAAGATGAAAATAAATATTTGTTTACAAAGCATTTTTAAAAAGTATTCTGGTCAAAGAAATATCAGAATTATGCTTAAATTTTAAATTGATATTTTTACGAAATTATAACAATGAGGAATTAATAAAAAATTAAAACAAAATTGTGCTTAAATCTTAAAATAGAATTTCTTAAACTTGAATTATAATTTAAGTTGAAGTTAATTAATTCAGACTTAAAACTTAAATACAAGCTTTAACGTAAAATAAGGCGTAAACTTAAATTTGTGTTTGAATTCAAGTTTGAACTTGAATAAATTCTGTTTTAATTATTTAATTTTGGTTTTCTAATCAAACGAATTTAAACGGAAATTCTGATTATTTTATAGAATTAGACTTAAAAATTCTATGTATATTTACATATTTGTAATTAAGCCTTACTTAAAGCTTTTAATAAAAATAAAAATTTAAAGTTTATTTTTGTGTAAAAAATATGTAGCTTATGTCCATAACACAAATTATTCAATAATAATCTTTAGCTTTTTGTAGTTAAATTGATACAGATCAAATAAATATATAATGAATCATTATTGACAGATCGAAAAAATGATTTATTTTGTGCTAAGGAAGTAGGGAGAATGAAGGAAAGTCAGCTGCATAAATTATTTATTTAAAAGTAGCAATGTAGAAAATATAAACAAAACATTAAAAAAACAAAATAAATGTATTTCTTTTTTTTACTGTTCAGAGAATAGTTTTTTGGGCAAAAAATAATTTTTTTGGGTAAGGTCTAGGGTTTTTGGGCAAAACCCCCCTAATCCCGATACACCCTAGGTCTTACTCCCTAATCCCGATACATGCCTCAGGGTCAATGTAAACAACAAATTTTAAAAGGCTGTTTCTGCTTCTAAAAAATGTTCATAATAGTTAATAGTAAATTTTAAAATCAGAATTATTTAAATTAAAAATCAGATTTCTTTGTAAAATCAGAATAAACCCAGACAATTGCTAAAATTAAAAAAGCAATTTTAATCTAAAAATCACAAAAGTGCTTTACCAAGGAAATATTTAAAAAATATTTAATCTTATATTAAATAATAATAGAAAATATTAAATGACTAAACGCATTAAATTAAAAAAATAGTAAGTAGAAGAATGCCTTTTCTAAATTAAATAGCCATTAATCTGTAATTTTATAGAAGGAAGAATAAACAAATAAAAAATTATTTTATAAACAATTGTGAAAAAATTAAATAAAAATGTAAAAGTATAGATTTATATTTTTTTAAATTACTTCTCTTGGAAATTATAGTCCAGTATGAATTCTTCACAAAATTTCCATAATCTCATTTAAAAAATTTAGAAACTTAGTAAAACATTTTTCTTTTAGCATTTTAATTCTTCACATTATGAATGAAAATTCATCATATTTTTTATTTCGAGTACATTTTTATTTTAAGTATAATATTAGCTGTGTGATTGCGTTTTGCTAACAAAAAAATTTTATAAAGCAAGTATGGGAAAGAATTGAGGAATAAGCCCGGAATTTTATCAGTCTCGGTAATCACAGCTAATTCAACAAATTCATCTTCAGCTTAACAAAAAAGATTTTTTGTTGAAAGTTATAAACCTTGGATGATGCAAAAATATAAAAAATAATAGACGAAACTTGGTTATTTTTTAAAGAATTGAAGGAAAACAATAATTAATTTTTATTTAATATAATTTAATTTACAAAGAGCAAGTATTTTTTTAATACCCAACATTTTACTCAAAATTTCTCCATTTAATTAAACATCCCCTCTTTTCAGAACACTTAGAAATTAATAAGGAGGCGGCTTCTTGGTTGGTTTTTTAGGATAAGCATCAGCATTTATAGCAGGCACAAACACCATAGAGCAAGCAATCAAAAAAGCAACAAAAATTGCCATTAACTAAATAAATTTTTTTTGTTAATTTTTAAATTAAATTATTTACCTTCATTTTTAGTAGTAGAGAGTTATTAAAGTAGTTTTTAGTTAAAAGAGAGAGGAGAGAATGTTTTTGAATGATTTTATTCAACAACTATTTATTCTATCCAATTTTGAATTTAATTTCCTTCCTTGTTTACGTGGCATACTTGATTGACAAAAATAATTATTTTGTCATACACAATTGTTGTTTTTAATATACAAACACACACATCCAGTAATCTCACATACATACATCTTATTTTTTTTATTTATCAAAAAATTTATTTCCTTTAGAACTATCCAACACTTCCAAAAATTAAAAAAATCGGTAGTAAATTTAGAAGAAATATTCCTACTCATCTAAAATAAAATTTTATTTTTAAATTTTTTTCATGATATTTTCTAAATTCATGTGAATTCTTTAAATAAAAAAGAATTCTTTTCTTTATTAATTTAACAAATTTTTATTTATTATGTTTAGGTTTCCAACAAATAAAAATGCTATAAACTAGCATCAAAAATCAAAAACTTTGTTTAAATTATTCTAACAATATTTTTATTCTTACATCATTATTTTCATTTGATTTTATTTTTTTAAAAAAGAATTTCTTCAATTTTTTTAAAATTGAGGAAATTGATAAAATGTTGACAACACGACAATTATCACAAGTTTTGTGGAAATATAATGACAAAATACTAATTATTTTTTCAATCAAGTGTGTCACGTAAACAAGGAAGAAAATTAAATTCAAAATTGGAAACGGTTTGGAACCGGGCGAAATTGAAAAATCGGTTCCAGAACCGGAACCGGGACATTTTGGAATTTCCGCATCACTGCGTGGCATACTTGATTGAAAAAATAATTATTTTGTTATAATATCTTCACATTATTTTTGATAATTATCATGTTGTCAACATTTTATCAGAAAAAAAACTGGCAACTTTTTTATATAAAATAAAAACATTTAGTTTGGAAAATTAAGGAACTGAAAATAAAATAAAAAGGAAAACAATGATGCAAAAATAAAAATATTGTTAGAATAATTTTAAAAAAATTTGATTTTTGATGCTGGAAAAAAAATAAAATTTTATTTTAGATGAGTAAGAATATTTTTTCCTAAATTCTTTTTTAATTTTAGAAGTGTTGGATATTTAAAAAAAATAAATTTTTTAATAAATAAAAAAATAAAATAAAATGTATGTATATTACTGGATGTTTGTGTTTGTATATCAAAAACAACAATTGTATGACTAATATAATAACAATTGTGTGTGACAAAATAATTATTTTTTTCAATCAAGTATGCCACGTAAACAAGGAAGAAAATTTAATTTAAATTAGAGTTGTAAGGTTTTTTGAAAAAACCAAGACCGAGATCGAGGGGTAAACCTCTATCACTATTGTTTTGACACGTAAACAAGGAAATGAAATTAAATTAAAAATTGGATAGAATAAATAGTTGTTGAATTTTAGTGACAAATCATTCAAAAACATTCTCTCCTCTCTCTTTTAACTAAAAACTACTTTAATAACTCTCTACTACTAAAAATGAAGGTAGTAAATAATTTAATTTAAAAATTAACAAAAAAATTTATTTAGTTAATGGCAATTTTTGTTGCTTTTTTGATTGCTTGCTCTATGGTGTTTGTGCCTGCTATAAATGCTGATGGTTATCCTAAAAAACCAACCAAGAAGCCTCCTCCTTATTAATTTCTGAGTGTTCTGAAAAGAGGGGATGTTTAATTAAATTGAAAATTGTAAAAGAGCGCTACTTGATGTAATTTAAAATATATGTTAATTAAATAAATAATGTAATTGTCTTGTGTATATCAGAAAAGTTTGTCAGCAGTTTCTGTTAAATATCAGTAACTTATTCGAGAGGGTTTTTCGGTTTTTAAACTAATGCCGATTTTATTAAAAGGTGACTTTTAAACAAATCGCTGTATCCGGCAATGATTTTTTTAAATCAGTTTAATTTTAATAAAAGATAGAAAACTTTTGATTAAAAAAACAGTCTAAACCAGTTAATAACTAAAAGACTTTTGGTTAGTTTGATGGTTACCGTATTTGCTCTAGTAATCCCCCAGGGGGATTATTGTTTCAACCCATCTCCAGGGTGGGGGATTAATAGAGCCTGGGGGATTAATAAAGGACTGGGGGATTAATAGAGCAAATACGGTAGTTATAAAGATCTAATATTATTAAAAATTATATTTTCGTAAAATACATAAGCTAATAATTTAAAATGTTATTATATGTAATAGTTTAAAAAGAAATCTCATTTATGTATTATTATTGCAACTATTTGTTTCTGTCTGAATTTTGCTTCAAGTAGAATAAACCATCAAAGTAAAACTAAGCATCAACTTAAAAATTAAATTCTGATTTAAAATTTATTTTTTCTGGTTTTTTAAATTCAGAATTCTACAGCAGGATTTTATTCTGAATTTTAAAATTCTGAACTTAAAAATATTAGTGTTTGTATGGTTCTGGTTTTTCTGAACAGAAATTCTGGTTAAAACTACAAAAAATCCTGATTGATAATTCTGGTCTTTTAAAACCAGAATTTACATTAAATTAAAATTCTGATTTTTAATTTTAGTTTATTAATTCTGATTTGTTAAAATTTTTAAATTTAAATCTTCAGCTTACCAGCTTTGTACCATATTGCAAATCCACTCATTTGAATACTAATATCAGAATGGAATGAAATTGACATAATATTTTGTTTGCTTTTTATTGTATTATTAAACGTAATCATTCCAGAAAAGCTGAAAAAATTATTTTTATTCTTTTAATTTTAAGCGAAAGATTCTGATATTTATTCTGATTTTTATTTTAGAAATCAGAATCTTTTTGAAATTCTGATATTTTTCTCATTTTTAAAAATCAGAATTTTGTTTTTAAAATATATTTTCTGATTTTTAAAAACCAGAATTCTGATATTTTTAAACAAATATTAACATTTCCATATGTTTCTGATTTGTATCATATCCATCAAAAAGTGTCAAAAAATCATGCTCCTCTTCTGTATTAAATTCTGAAATATTTACAACTAGATGATATCCTTTTGGAGCTTCTAAACGCCATAAACAATCCATTGAATGACAATAAGTTTCTGGATAATCAGGAGAATATAAAACATTCCAATTGTCTAAGTTTGCTTTTAAATGAACATCGCCACATTTACAGCCTAAATATTCTAAATTAAAATTTAAATAAAAAAATTTTTTTTAAGATTTTTAGAAATTTCTTATTATAAAAATCAGAACTATTCGGTGTTTACATTCTTCAGTTTTGTTAAAAATCGAAACATCGGTTTTTACAGGGTGCGCCATAAGTAACCGGACACTTTTGAATTCCTTATAACTTTTTTTGTTATCAATATTTTTAATTGATTTTAGGCTTATTTTTTAGCTCATTCAATTCTCTATTATGGCTAGTCAACGTGATTCTATAATCTCACTTTTTTGGCAAAAAAATTCTGTCCGCAAAATTTCACCTCATTTGGATGTCCCAAAAATCACTGTGCAATACACTTTCAAAAAATTCTGGTGAAAATTTTTTGGGAGAAAATTTTTTTGAAATTAATTTAGTAATGATGGCACAACTAAGAACTTACAAAAAAGTGGAAGACCTCGTTCCGTAATCACTTCCAAGAATATCAAAATGATCAAAATGTGGGTGCATCTCGATTATCGACCCTCCGTAAGAAAATTGGCTCGTGAAACCGGAATAAGTGAGATGACCGTCAGACAAATAGCCAAAAATGAACTTGGGTTAAACCCCTACAATATCCAAAAAGCACAACTTCTAACCGAAAAAACCAAAAAAGTTAGGCTTGAAAGATGCAAACTGCTCCTCCAGTGGCACGCATGTCCGGACATTTTTTTCACAGACGAAAAAATTTTTACAATAAACAGAATCTCCTCTTTCCGATAAGCTTATCACTCATTCCCAACATCCCCAATCTGTCATGGTTTGGGCTGGTATTTGGGCGTAAGGCAAAAAACCCCTTATTTTCGTGGATCCTGGGGTAAAAGTCAACAAAGACTATTACTTGCAAGAAATCTTGCAGCGTGTTGTGAAGCCTTGGTTCAAGAGACATTTCGGTCGCAGGGTCTGGATTTTCGAACAGGACTCTGCTCCGGCACACAAGGCGAAAGAAGTTCAGGACTGGTGCAAGGCCAATTTTCCTGGGTTCATCAGCGCTCAGGAATTACCGCCCCACTCCCCGGATTTAAACCCGATGGATTATTCTTTTGGTCCATTTTGGAGTTCAGACCCTGTGCTAAGACGCACAAAAGTTTGGAGTCTCTGCGCCATTCTCTCACCCGAGAGTGGGGCTTAATTACACTCAAGGAGGTGCGTGCTATTTGCGAAAATTTTTCCTCGCGCCTTCGCCTCTGTATCAAAGCCAAGGGTGGGTATTTCGAAACTTCTTGATTATTTTTGTTCCTTATTTAATTCTCTATCATCTGATTGTATTTTGATTTTATTTGATTGTGTTTTAATAAAGTTATGAGAGAAAACAAGTGTCCGGTTACTTATGGCGCACCCTGTAAATCAGAATTAATTTTCTGGTTTATTCTGATAGTTATTCTGATATTTTGAGATTTGTTCTGATAAATAAGGAATTAATTACGTTCTCTCCACTCATAGGCAAAATTAATTTGTCTTGGAATATTAGTATTATTAATTATTTCTTCAGATTCACGATGATACCAAATATTTATTGAAGCATCTTTTTTAAAAAGAAGAGTAGAAACTTTAGAAACATTAAATTCGATTTTATTTTCAGAACCAACTTTTCCTGAGTCTAATCTAAAAATAAATAAATTCTGATTTTAGTTGCTCAACACTTAATTTATTAAATACATTTGACAGTCAACATTTTTTCCATTAAAATTTTTGGAACAAACTTCAACAAAGTCTCTATTGTCAGCCAGTGAAAGATTGAATTTAAGAAAGAGACGGTGATAAAATTTTGAGTCCTGGATAAATATTTGTGGTTAAATATATGTAGTTTAAATCTCTCACGGAAGGGGTAATCTATAGAGCTAAGAGGAAATACGATATGAATACCAGGGATAGGACGCGTTACCCGAAACACGGCTTTTTTCGACCCGAAACTCGATCCGAGAAAATTTCGAAAACCTGTCCTGAAATCTGTCATTTTTCCTCTCCATAAAAGGAAGAAATCTAGCTTTATATCCCTACTTAATCACTATATCTTCCGATATTACTCCCTGATGTATACTATACTTTAATTCAAAAATTAATTATTATAGTATTCTAACAAACATTTGGAGGTTCAATTTTCCAAAAGCAATCCATAAAAGAACATTTATCACCAAAAAACTTTTTTTGCACTGAATTCTTCTTTCCGTTAAAAATTTTTAGATTGTTTAAATTATCATGACATAAACATTCTTTTAAATAAAAATTTTCTTTAAAAAATTAAAATATTTTTACCTTTATCTCTTTTAATATATTTAATTGTTAAATTAAATTTAGAATCAACTCCTACAGCATTAGTAGTCAAATTTAAAATAAATTTGGGTGAATCAAAAGTAAAAAATTTTATTTTCTGTGCACCACCTCCAAATCTTTAAAAAATTTAATTTTTTAATCAAATATTTTAATGATAATTAAAGGAATAAATTCTGATTTTTTACAGTATTTCAAAATTTATTCGAAATTTATTGTGTAAAGCAATAGCTATTTAATAGGGTTTCGCCGGAACCGAAATTTTGACCGGAACCGGAACCGGATCCAATTTGAGTTCCGGTTCCCGGAACCGGAACCGGAACTTTTCAAAGTTCCGGCCCGGAACCGGAACCGGAACCGGAACTTTTAAAAAAATTTTTGCTAGCAAATTTTTAAAAATTTGTAGTTTAAGTAGAGTTGACTGTTCACCAACTTCTTCGGTTAACCAAAACCGAACCTAACCGAGACTTTTGATTAACCAAAACTGAACCGAAAATTTGTCGGCGATAAGTGATATATTTGGGTTAGAGAGTGGTGTATAACGGATTTTGTGGTATAAGTGTTTGATATCGGACGATATAAGGAATCAGAATTGTAATGGGGTCCACATCAAAATCCACATTAATCCATCCAAATAATCCGTTATACCATTCAACTTTCTTTTTCAGCGCCGCAGGCGAAAATTTTGAAAATTTAAGAAGGCTGTAAGCAAAAAAATTAATTACTTCATGTAAAAATAAAATAATTTTTAAAACAAAATTAAACTCATAAAATGATTTATTTATTAGAAGAAAAATTTGAATATTTATTGTCCTACGATTGGGAAGCGAACCCAACTTAAAATCATTAACACATTGAGTGAAGTTGGGCTTCACTCAATGTGTTAATGATTTTAAGTTGGGTTCGCTTCCCAATCGTAGGACAATAAATATTCAAATTTAACCACTCGGACACACGCTCATCAGAAATTAACTGAAAGAAAATAAACATATTTCTTTCGATTTTTTTATTACAAGTATGAGAGTACTAGTATTTTATTAATATTTTTTAAAAAAAACTAATCCTTAGGGGTGTAAAAAAGTTCCGGTTTGGCCGGAACCGATTTGTAAACCGGAGCCGGAACCGGAACCGGAACCAATTTGAGTTCCGGTTCCCGGAACCGGAACCGGAACCAAAAAAACACCGGAACTTCCGGAACCCGGAACCGGAACCGGAACTTCCGGCGAAACCCTACTATTTAATTCCTAAGGCTGTGCAGTAGGTGGCGTGGTATAATGGATAACACATCAGTTCGGTCTAATGGAGATGCTGGTCTCCCAGCACCCAAATAACCTTTTGTACTAGCTAAAGAAGATAATTAGCTATAGCCCAGCTGCTTTACTATCGAATGTTTAGTTGGTTGGCCCCATAAAATCCCCATAAAACATACGATATAAGCTTAGTCTCTTCTTCACCAAGAGGTATTTTTAAATGTAAAAGGTCTTTATCTACTTCATTCAAGAAGGAATTAAATTGAATTTGTAAACATTCCGCATAGTCGTTTGTAATGAATGGACTTTCTAAATAAATATTTGTAGAGCAATTAAGATTGTCACAATATTCTGGAAATCCTGGTGAGAGTAAATTTAATGGATGAATTCGACAGAGTGTTAAATTATTTGGGAAGCAGTCACAGGCTGAAAAAAGTTTAAATTAATCTTACTAGGGTTGAGGGCCCAATCTGGCCCGGTCCGAAAGATCGAGTCGCGCATTGAATTTTGGCATGAAGACTCGATTGGGTCGGCCCGATAAAAATGATTCGAACGTCGGCCCGACTCGAAAACCCTAACCCTATTGTTTAGAGTTATGTATAAAGTATCCTCTATCAAAAACTTTTCAAAATTTGCTTTAAAGCTAAGATAAATTATGCTAGTATGTTTGATCTGCTCAGTTGCAAAATGAATTAATTGTGGCTGTTTAATTATCATATTTAAGAATTTTTATTAACATAACGAAGACAATAAAGTCAAAGATAGACAAGTTCCCATTCCTTACGAGGTATATATAATTTTTAGTATACATGTGTGACTGTAAAGCTATAGTCTATATATTATCCCAAGCCTTAATACAAATTTAAACAAAAAACTTAATTTTATATCTTCGAGAAAAGCTAATTTCAAATCCACGGTGAGTTGAACCGCCGTCTGTGACAAACTTGAAAAAGAGTCCACCATTAATTGAGGATGAAAAATTATGATACTCCACGGGCACATTAACATTTTTTTCGCCGCTGAGGCTGAATTATTAAATAATTATTTATTGTTTTTAAATAAAATATTTTATTTTTTGACCTTGCCAGTTTAGTTTTCATTAACTCTGAAGCATTCCATTTTGTCTGATAAACATCCAAAATGTCATAATTTTCTTCTGTCTAAAACTTGCTATAAAATTTAAAAAAATTAAAGAATCACTTCAAATGACTTCAATTCAGCATAAATAAAGGTATTTTCTTCTGGGTAAATGTTCCATTTAGAATCAAGATAATTACTATATTTATCGGGAACTGATATTTAAATAAAAAATTTTTTTATTATTCCAATACTTACATCCGGGGCTTTTAATTACCCCATTTCTATAATTACTATCAAAAGTTTTTTCCCTATGAGAGTACCAATCAGTGTCATAATAACTATTAATTAATAGTTGTAGTTGGAGCAGAATACAGTAAATAAATATTAAATTATAATAAAGCATTTTTAGGGGGTACTTTAGTCAATAAAAATCAGAATTACTTTTAATTTTAATTTAATATTTTTATAAAAAAATTCCAATTTTTTCTGATTTTAAATTTCTGATTTTAACTCCCAAAACTAACTTTTTCTAAATCAGAATTCAAGTTTAAACTTGACTAAATATTGGTTTAATTTTTTATTCTCGTTTTTTGATCGAACAGATTTAAATGGAAATTCTGATTATTTTAGGGTAAATAAAAAATTAAATTTTAAAATTCTGATTATTATATATTATCAGGAATTAACTTTTACAATTAAATTTTCTGTAGAAAATAACAGAAAAATAAATATTAAACAAAAATCATTTTTTCGATTATATATTACATTAATAATAAAAAATATTCTCTTTATTTAAAATGGCATTGGTCTAGAACACAAATTATATATCCAAAAATAATCTTTAGTTTTAATCTTCAGTTTTTATTGATACATATAGAATCTAAAAAATATTAATAATTATTGAAAGGAATAGGAAAAAATGTATAAAATGTACATATATACAAATCTTTTAAAAACAATTTTTTAAAAATTTTAAATGTTCAAATGTCTAAGTTTTCCTTTTTTTAAATGTTCACCTTTTAGTCATAAAAAGGCAGAAAATACTATAATGAAAAAAATAATTTATCAAAAATAAATAATTGAAGTTTAAAAATAAATAATAAAGATTAAGCTTACATAAAGAGATTAAGCTAATTTCTCTCCCAAGACTATTCAGCGGTATCGGGATCAGAGTGGATTATCCCAGTTTTTTGAATCCTGATTTTGCTGATACTGAAAAGGAAGGATAAATCACAATCCTGTTTTCGGCCAATCCCGATCCCGCAGTCGGTATCGAGATCTGCATCGAATCCCGATAAAATCCCGATTTCATGTCAAAATACCGTTAATGCTGAACTCTACTAAAGACTAAATTATTTAGATTTTATTGAAAAAAATTCCCAACAAAAAATAATTTTAAAATTTAGTTACATTTTGTAAAGCATTTCCAAGGCTTTGTTAACATGAAATTTATATTTTAATAATTAGTAAAAATTATAACAGAATTATTTTTTATTTTTTATTATTATTTTTTTATTTTTTTAACAATTATTTAAAAATTATTTTTTAAAACAATTCTTTCAGTTTATTATTTAATTAAAAAAATTTTTTGATTTGCCGTCATGATAGCGAGGATTGGACATTTTTATTAACGACATGCATTTCGAACAAATTTTTATTTGAGTTTTTGTTGCAAATTATTAAAGTTAACTTTTACAATAAATTTTTGAAAAACATTTTAAATTTTCGAATTTAAATAAATTTTTTAAAAATTATTTTTAATTCAAAATAAGTTCTATTATATCGACTTATGTATTTTTAATTCTTCACAATTATTTTCCTTCACCATACATATTAAGTTAGAATAAATTTTTATCTTAAGTATATCAATGGCCGTGTGCTTGCTTTTTGCTAACACAAATATTTTTATAAAGCAAATATTGTAGAGAATAGAGGAACAAATTAACAATTTTAACAGTCTCGGTAATCACAGCTTAGCTAATTCAACAAATTCTTCCTTAGTTTAACAAAAAAATATTTTTTGAGTAATTATAGAGTAATTTTTTATATCAAGAAATAAAATGTTGAAGGAGTGGAAATAATTAGGGCCTGGATTTTTAGGGTATATTCTATTTTTTGCGAGAAATAGTTATGATGAATTGAACCTATTTTAAGGTTTTTACAACTTAAAATTCCGGGCCCTATTAATAACCGAAAACCTCTAATAATAATAAAAATTGAAGGGAAACAAGAAGAAATTAATATATTTATTTCATAGATTTAATTTACAAAGAGAAAATCTTTTTTTAATATCCATCATTTTACTTAAAATTTCTCCATTTAATTAAACATCCCCCTTTTCAGAACATCAAGAAATTAATAAGGAGGCGGCTTCTTGGTTGGTTTTTTAGGATAAGCATAATAAAGTAATTATAGAGTAATTTTGTAATTATAGAGCATTTATAGCAGGCACAAACACCATAGAGCAAGCAATCAAAAAAGCAACAAAAATTGCCATTAACTAAATAAATTTTTTTGTTAATTTTTAAATTAAATTATTTACCTTCATTTTTAGTAGTAGAGAGTTATTAAAGTAGTTTTTAGTTAAAAGAGAGAGGAGAGAATGTTTTTGAATGATTTGTCACTAAAATTCAACAACTATTTATTCTATCCAATTTTGAATTTAATTTTCTTCCTTGTTTACGTGTCAAAACAATAGTGATAGAGGTTTACCCCTCTATCTCGGTCTTGGTTTTTTCAAAAAACCTTCCAACTCCAATTTAAATTAAAATTTCTTCCTTGTTTACGTGGCATACTTGATTGGGAAAATAATTATTTTATCATACACAATTGTTATTATATTAGTCATACAATTGTTGTTTTTAATATACAAATCAAACATCCATTAATTATAATTGTTATTTTATTTTTTAATTTATCAAAAAATTTATTTCCTTTAGATGTAGAAGTTTCCAAAATTTCAAAATTTAATTCTCAAATTTTTTCCTTAATTTTATCCAAACAAAAATATTTTCTTTTTTTTTTTAAAAATTTATTTTTCTGGAGGAAATGAGTGAACAAAGACAAAATTATATCTTTTCTTTTTTAATTTTTATACTCCCATTAAAATTCTCTTTTTCCTTCTTTATTTTCAGCCAATTGTTCAATTAAATTAAAATGTTAATGATAAACATGGGAATAGACACGAAAAAGTCTTTTCATTATTGTTTGAGCAATGTGTCTGAAATTGGGTGGAAATGGTTTTGCGTGGGCTAATTAATTGCTTTATTTACACTTAAATTCCTTATTTTACTAAAAATCTTTTCTTTTAAATTTATTACCCTAATTTTCCCTAATTTTTACAAATTTTATTATTTTGCACTTTAATGAAACAACTGTTTCAATTTTTTATTATTTTTATTTTCCCCTTCTTCTTAACTATATTTTTTGTATTTTTTGTGTTTTTTGTGTTTTTTTGTATTTTTTAATTATTTCCCATATATATTTACTAGAGCTGACCGAGACTCTTGGTCTTGGAAAAAATTTTGTCTTGGGTCTTGAGTCTTGGAAAAATTTCGGTCTCGGACGTCTCTAATATTTACCTATTTTCGGGCCGACGATCGTCGGCCCGTTACATAGACGATCGTCGGCCCGTACCTCGTAATCGTATTACGTACCTGAGTACGAGTACGAATTTTGGTACGAGCTTATAAAGTCTAAGAAAATCTCAAGAAAAGAGATAAAAGATTTTGATTACAAATTTTGATATTTATATTTAAGTGAATTTTTTCTCTTCTGTTTTTTCATTTTTAAAAAATTTTTTCTTATTTTTTATAAATTTTTTCATAATTTTTATTCTTGCCAATATCTTTTCTTACTTATTTTCTTATATTTTTCTGTATATTTTTTTCATTTATTTGATTTCTATAAATTTTTCCAATTTAACTTTGATAAAAGATTTTGATTGCAGATTTTAAATTTTATATTTAAGTGAATTTTTTCTCTTCTGATTTTTCATTCTTGAAAAATTTTTTTCGATTTTTTTTATTTTTTGTTTTGGTTCTACTTGACTTTATTTTTTCACAAGCGCCTCGCCTACGCTCCATAGGTCTTCACTTAAGCTCGACGGCTTTGACAATCGATGACACGATTGGATCTTATTGACAATCGATGAAACGATTTGATCTTGCATAAAGTTGGGTTATTCCGGATCCCAACGTATAATTCAGGGGTTTTCTCCGGTTGATACTCCCCGTATTACATACACTGGTATGATCCAAGTTACTAAAAGGATTTATTGGTTAGATAAATCTAACAACAAAAAATTTATTTATTAAAAATAATAAATGTAAATACTATTACCCAGGAAAGCGGGCCCTGCTCTCTAAATAATAATAAGTACGCGATCCATTCATAATATTTATTTCATTTATAAAAATAAACATAAAGGTGTGATAAAAGGGAAAAAGCAACTAGAAAAGTAAGCATCCATAACTGATCATTGTAAGGTTGGAAAAATGGATTTATATACGTGGGTGGGACATAAAATATACATGGGAAAATACAATTGTAATAAAGATAAAAATGAGTGAGAATAAATGGTAAATAATTAATTTATAGTTAAAGTCGGATATGCCTTACACACCCCTCCCCATGAAAATGGTCCCCATATTAAGTTTGATGAATTTCTTTTCTTTTGTTGTTTTCTTTTTTTCTTGATGATTTTTTTTTCAAAAAATTCCTTTTCTTCTTTTTTATTAAATTCAAGTATTGATTGCTCTTGTTGCTTTACTTTTATTTATTTCCTTTTTTAGAATTTACTTAACTTTTCTTTTTTTAATTCTTCTACTTCTCTCTTTTTTGAAGTTTTTGATGATTATTTTTTTGTAGTTTTGATTCTTGTTTCTTTTCTTTTGTTGTTTTTGGAGGGATGAATGGAATGGAAAAATTATGTAGTAGGGAAGGCATTTCTTTTTGGAAAAGTAAAAAGTAAAAGATAAAAATTGAGGTGATTAAAAATGAAATAGATATTGTGGATAATAAAATTGTTGGAAAATTGAGAAATAATTAAAGTTTAAAAAATTGGTATTGGAATATATATGTGAAATAAAAAAATATCACTATAGAGAGAAAATATAAATTTGAGGTAAACAGAAATTTGAGGTAAAAATAAAGTAAAATATTACTATATATAAAAAATATGTAAATTTGAGGTAAAAACTACAACGTAAGTCTAACATAAATTTGTGTAAAAAATATCACTAAAAAATAATTAAAATACAAATTTTGAGGTATGATTAAAAAATACAAGTAAGGTGAGGTATTAAATTTAATTAAAATCATTTTTGGGGAAATTAATATAAAATTTAAAAAAATTAAAGTAAACGGGGGTCAGGAAGCACTAGTGCCATTTTCAGCGACGTCCTTGCCTCTTCCTCGTTCGTTCCTTCGTGGTTGTGAGTTCTCCAAGCAGTCTTTGGCTAGGTGTCCAGAACGTCGGCATCGATGACAAAGTCGGGCTTGTTGTCCACTCCTTCGGCTTGTTGACGGCTGTGATGTTGATGGTTGTCCAAATCTAAGGTTGGCGACGAATTTACTTGATGGTGCTTCTTGACAGATGTTGCTGTCATGTTCTTTCCATTCATCATAGAAGTTTGATGCTCTGACAGTTCCATTTGGTCCAACAAGCACTCCATTTTCATATTCTGCCTCCGGTTCTGCCATCACTTCAATGTAGTCTGGTGTCACTGCCACTGTCTTTTCCAAAGCCTTCAAGAAGCGGCGCCAGATTCCACCTGCAGTCCACAGCATTTTGAAGTCGCCGATCACAATCATTCCAAATTTTCCTTTGCTCAGCGCCACGTTGACTCTTCTTTCATCATTCCAAAACGCACCACCTCCATAAACTGTTGTTAATCCTGCCTTTGTTGTCTCGATGATGGCCAGGTCGGCTTCGTGTCCTTGGCATCCATCAGCTGTCGAAACGATCACGTCCGCCATTTCACGTTCAGCCAACGCAACACCAACTTCTTTGGCCTGACCTGCGTAAAAACAAATTACTCTTACCGTACCTGTGAACCCAGTCCGCAAAACCATGAGCAAGTCCACCACAGTTCGTGTTTGCTCCGGGTTGTTGGCCGAAAAAGAAGTTGGGTACTGGACCATCGGATCAACTTGATGGATCAGAACCAGTGGCATGTTCTTGCATGGGAGGTTGATCGGTGTCTGACGAGTGAGTCTATCCATCTCTGCTGCAGTTCTTCCAGGAGTTAAGCGCTCGTTGTGTACCACTTGTTACTTACCACTTCCTTAAAAAAGTGCCAAAATTTCTTCGGCCAACCTGTCCGTTCCATAGTACGCACCATCTCCTCACGGCCTTGGCCACGGCCACGTCTTCATGCTCCCTCAGGTAGGCAGCAATTATGTCTGCCGAGGCTTTGGTCTTCCCAGTCCCAGGGGCTGCCTGCATAAACAAAACCCTGGGCTGGCTGTCGAGCATAAGCATGGCTGCCTGCTGTTGAGCACCTACTAAATCATTTAAAACGGGATTATGAGCCTCGAAAAGCTCAGCCCATCCGACTCTCGGAGCCGGATGCTCCTCTGTGCCAAAAGCACAGACATAATTACACCCAAACCTGTCTTGAGTCACGCACTCACCCATGGCAAACTTAGTTGCCAGCTGCAATAATGTTCTCTTGGACTGAAGAGGCTACCTCAGTAGCAGCCCCATTCATCACCCTCTCGCAGTCTTGCCAGGCATCGGTCCTCCTTCCTTTCAACCACGTGCCTCACTCGAACATTTGCGGTACCAGCTGGAGCGGCGCCAGGCAACACTTCAAGCTGAGTGATGATCGTGAAGCGTTCAATTTCTGTCTCCACCGGATCAGCACAAGTGATTGCAGCCGAAAGCACAAGTTCCATCTGGTCCAAGTCGTCTGGTGAGTCATTGGGCCTTGTGGGAAAACTAAATTTCAAATTATCATTTTCAATACCTAATGCCACGAATGGCTGATGAGCCTTATGCTCATTGGGTTCAGATAGAGTTATGTGCTATAATTTACCTGCTGTTCAGATAGAGTTATGTGCTATAATTTATGCTTTAAGGGGTTTAAACCAGATATTTTAATGAGCGATATTGAGTTACACACGGATCACAAACCTTTAGCATATCTACTTAAAAAGTCAGAAACACACCCTCAT
This sequence comes from Meloidogyne enterolobii, assembly GCA_963681835.1. Taxonomy (NCBI): domain Eukaryota; kingdom Metazoa; phylum Nematoda; class Chromadorea; order Rhabditida; family Meloidogynidae; genus Meloidogyne; species Meloidogyne enterolobii. The sequence goes on from CAVMJV010000094.1 coordinate 791,892, forward strand.
TTAGCTAGATGGTTAATAGAGCTTCAAAATTATCAAATAAAATTAGTACACATTTCAGGCAAACAAAACACCCTAGCTGATGCATTGTCTAAGATGCGGAAGATGTCTCTATTCAAGAAGTACAACTACCAGAAATGGAAGATATTGTTGAATTCCCAGTCTGCTTTGCAATAACAATGGACTCAAGAATCGTATTAGATCCTTTCGTAAATACATTAACTCTAAGACATGCCGAAGGCAACTCTTATCGAGTGGACTCAACAAAAGAGCAAATAGATGACCCGCAAATAGCCATTTTCTTATATATTGAATAGATCGATTCTGATAATCCCGGACAAATACTGACGTATGAATCAGAGCTTGGAGTTTTCGAGCAGTTTCTTTTAGTAGACAGTGGAGAAGGAGATAGATTTCATTAAAAATGGGAAATTTCCGGAGGGATTTGATAAAAATGAGTAAGAATAAATGGTAAATAACTAATTTATAGTTAAAGTCGGATATGCCTTACAAAATAAATAAAAATTATATTAATTGAAAATGAATTGAAATAACAAAAAATCGGTTAAGCCATTTTCTTATATATCGAATAAGTTGGGCGGTCATCTTCTTTCTTCTGTCTGGGAAAGTGGCTTGGCTTTTTGACGATCGTTATCTTCCTAGACTGCAAAAGAAAGAAAAATGACTAAGTTTAGTGTAAAAACCATTTATTTATTATTGTATGGGAAAGGAATGGCGCGACGGCCAATGAGAGATATTTCGCGAGAGAACATTGTACTTTGTCTCAATGTGCGCTCGCGACACCTAAAATTCAATCGGTCTCAAGTAAATTTCCGCTACTGTAACTGCGGAATATCCTAAAAATAGATCAATTCTGATAATCCCGGACAAATACTGACGTATGAATCAGAGCTTGGAGTTTTCGAGCAGTTTCTTTTAGTAGACAGTGGAGAAGGAGATAATGATCGTATTCTGGTTTTTGGTCGTCCGGCTGGTACTCAACCGGCTGGTCAACCGGCTGGTACTCAACTGACCCCTACCCCTTTTACTTTTATTGGCAAATTTCAAGGATTTTGCCCTTATTGGCAAGATATGGGATTTTAGTAGTATTGGCAAGATATGGGTTTTGAGCCCTATTGGCAAATATGGGGTTGGCAAGATATGCAGTTGGCAAGATATGGATTTTTGCCCCTATTGGCAAGATATGGATTTGGCAAGATATGGGGGAGCCAAAGTTGAATGTCTAACGTCTCTCTTCACTTAAGCACACTATTTTTCAATCGCTTAATTTTCCGGCTCCCATACAAAATCTCTATTCCTTAAAATCGCTATTCCTTAAAATCTCTACTAGGGTAAAAATGCTTAAAATCTCTATTCCTTAAAATAACTATTCCTTAAAATCTCTACTGGGGTAAAAATAATTAAAATCTCTACACCGTGCAAATGGACGGTAGAGTCTCAACAAAAGTGTAAAATATGAACTATTCATTGGAAAACCCAGACTTGGTAATGGATACGGATACAATTGATTTAAAAATGGCTGCGGATATCTGCTTGTATCCGCTGTAAATATCGAAGATATAATACACGACTGCTTCGCTGCGGTCGTGTTCATTTTGCTTGCGGTGATCGTATCGAAGCGGCTGCTGTCGTTCCGCTGGACATGCCTGGGTTCATCCGCAGCGGCAAAAACAATACAAGCAAAATAATATCAAAAGATAAGCCAGAAATCAGAACAACGTTTCCGCACTGAACGTTGGCACTCAAAAGGCTTCCGAATGAAAAAATAGACATTTTATCCTATTTTTGGCCGTGTAGAGATTTTAAGGCATTTTATCCTTGTAGAGATTATGAGGAATAGAGATTTTAAGGAATAGTTATTTTAATCATTTTTAGCCGAGTAGAGATTTTAATGCATTTTAGCTGTGTAGAGATTATAAGGCATTTTAGCCCAGTAGAGATTTTAAGGAATAGAGATTTTGAGGGGATACGAATTTTCCTTAATGCTCTATCCAATGGTACAAAAACAAAAAAAGTGACCATCCTTCATAAGTAAGTGTCCGGTACTCAATTGAGGTGTGCCCCTTTTCTCATCCTTGCCAAACCTGGAATTGGAAAGTGTTTTTTTCATGTTCTTCCAGGTTGTCCTAAAATTTAATTTTTTTCAATTTTAGATGTTTAATGTCTGCAAAACAAATTATCGAAATTTTCCTTCATCTCTCACAAAATTACGTTTTCTTCATTATTCACGTTATTTAAAAAACATAAATGAATTAAAAGAATCAACAAGTAATTTAATTCCCAATGAAATTGAACAAAATATACAAAGATGGGAGAAAGGAATTAAACTTGGCTTTGATTTCTCAGAAAATCCCAATCAACTACAAAACCAATGGATGGGGTTATCTTTGGAATGTGTTGATTTTAAACAACTTTCAAGTGCATTTATTACTTTATCAACTAAAAATGTTTGTTTTTTATATTTAATAATCTGGTATTTTGTTTATATCCTCAGATTAATTTTCCTTTTGTTATTTTCTGCTCGGGAATTTTACTGTTGCCGACTATTTTTTCCTTCCTAATAATTTGCCTTATTTTTGAGGGAAATTAATGATTGTCAGCAAAGAAGAAAAATAATCTGTCTCGAATAGGAGGGGGGATATGAACAGAGTACCGATAATGTTGTTTTCGGGTGCAGGCCAGTTTACCGCAGAGTTTTAACTTTGTCCAAAATTGTCGAATCCGTGGCGCCCTGTTATGTTCGATTCAGCTGGTCGAAACGCACAAACCATGCCAGGGCGCCACGGATTCGACAATTTTAAACAAAGTTTTAGTTTGGTGGTACATTGGGCTCGCGGTACATCGCGGTGTATCCGTAACGGGCATTACTTTTGCACCCAGCTGTATTACCCATAAACTTTCAAATTTTAATTTTTCCTATCATTATTTTCAATAATTTGTTTTTAAGCTGTCAAAATCACAACTTTCTTCTTTACGTCTTTTGAATCTTAATGCTGGCAGAAATCTTGATTTGAAGATTATGGAACCAAATAGTGATACAATTATTGAATGTGCTTTTTTAAGACTATCCAATTACTATCTTGTAGTTAAAACAAATATTTTTGTTTTTGATGCTTCCAATTTGCGTGGAAATATTGAGGTTTATTTTTAAATTTTAGAGTTGTTTTTCATAAAAGTTTTTTTGGGGGGTTGGGGGATGTGAGAAAATTTTATAACATAGCAATTGTTTTAACTTTCAGGGAAAATCTTTTGACCTTCGTTTAAGCCAAAATTACTCATTGAAAAAGGCAATTAATTTATTTGGAAATCGAGAGGAATTTACTAAATACAAAGGATATGATGCAATGCTTTATGCCTTCAAATGTAAAAAAATGCCTAATTTTGGAGATGATCCGGATATTAATAAATTCATGCCTCTTTACAAGGTTAACACTTTTTGGTACTTGTGGGTTAACCAAGCCAGTTTTGCGCACAAATTTATGCGGACATTTATGTACGAAAGGCCAATGGTTCTTCCCTCCTCGATTTCACTCAATTTTCTCTGTGGCATTTCTTTAATGTGAGCATAAATGAGTCTGCAAAAACTGGTTTGGAAGAATCCACAAGTACTCTTTTTTTATTTTATATTGGATTTGTCTTATAATTTCGACAGACAGAATATTTTTGAACGTTGAAATCAGGGCCTTTAAAAATAATTTTTTAATTTCCTTTATTTTTAGAATTATGACTCATCGCAATTAACTGCTCTTTCTGCTTTATTAAATAAAAAACGTCCAATAGTTGCCGTTCATGGAGCGGCAGGAACAGGCAAAACACTTCTTTTGGCTCAATATTTGGATATTTTGTCAAAATCTGACGAATCTAAAGATATGCCTATTGCCGTTATTTCACCTTCAACTACTTCACTTTATCGACTTATTGACCTTTATTGTTCTATTGCTAGCAAAGAAATATTGAAAGAAATACCTTTTATTAGTATGATTGAATTTAACGTGGCTGGTTCATATTTTTCTATAAAAAATCAAAATGTTTTACAACTTGTAAAAATGGCTAGTTTTCATAATTTTCAAAGGATTTACAATGAAGGGACTTTAAGGATTTCAGAGGAGTTGAAAATATTGAGAAGTCGAAAAAGGTTTTTATATTAATTTTGGAATAATTCCGTCATATGTCCCGCAAACTGATTCGGACAAACAGGCCCGTAGCCAGGATTTTTTTCGGGGGGGGGGCCAAGGGGGGAAATTTTTCTGCGCCAAATTTTTGGCGCCGAAGGCGCCAAAAATTTTTAGAATTTTAGAAGGCCGCAGTCCTAAAAAAACACTTTTTTTCACTTTTCCCCAAAAATCAGCATATCCCCCTATTGTTTTTCGATTTTCGGCGACCTATATCTCGGTCCATTGGCGAGTCCCGAACAGACGTGGGCGAAACGTTTCGTTTTGTTGTTTCGTTAGTTTCGTTATGTTTTTTCCTGTTTCGTCTCGTTTCGTGACGAAACACTTTTTAATTTGTTTCGTTTCGTTTTGTTAACGAAACACCTGTGTTTCGTTAACGAAACATTACCTATTTTTTAAGCCAAAATATACCCCCAAAACTAAAAAAATTTCCCCTTTGGTGATAAAAATTAAAAAAATTTTCGCCTGCGGCACTGAAAAAGGAAGAAATCTGGCTTCTTAGCCTTCAAACTTCTCAAAATTTTCGCCTGCGGCGCAGAAAATGGAAGAAATCTGGCTTAAGGACCTATTTTCGCCTGCAGCGATGAGAAAGGACCCCCTCGTAAACCTCACACTGATGACCTATTGACCAAGAAGGCTTACAAACTTTTGATCAACACCATTTTTTGCTTTTATCTCTTTACAAGTTTAATCAGTCGATCTGTGGGATTAACGGAGCTAATGAGGGGTACAGAGTTGACCCCATTTTTAATTATCTTTAGAGCCCTAATGGGAGTATCCGCAGATTAATTTTTTTGCATATTTTGGAGAGAAGGACCTTGGCTTAATAATCAACTACTCTTTTGGTAATGCGACAATTTCGACCAATCCCGATCCTGTGTCGGGATCGGTATTACCATTCCAAAATCAGATCCCGGTTTTTCTATAAATCACGATACCGCTGAACTCTAGATTTAGGTGAGATTAAGAGAAAAATTGGCTAATGGGACCACAATTTATGGTCCACATAATTTTACGATCACTTATATGTCATAATTGGCCAATTAACATGCTTAAAATTGTGTAGTTAATAAAATAATCCAAATTTTTGAGATTTTTTTCGAAATTAAAATGTTTCGTTTTGTTTCGTTTCGTTAAATTTTGACTGTTTCGTTTCGTTTTGTTAACGAAACGATTTTTAAAAACTTTTGTTTCGTTTCGTTTCGTCCGAAAAAAATTTGGAGTTTCGCCCAGGTCTGGTCCCGAAGCTAATTTTGGTGTCGTTCGATTCAGCTCGGTGAGCTCTTTCGAATGACTTATCGTTGTCCGAATCGGTTTCCGGGACATATGACGGAATTTTACCTTAATTTTTTGTGGATAAAAGTTAGGGGTTTCTCAGAAAGATTTTGATAGTCTATTCCAGAAAAATTTGGAAATTAAAGTTTGAATGTTAAGTTTAAAATTATTTATTTTCAGCTATTTTTCAAATTTTTTTGCCTACACTTCGTTTTTATATAAATTTTTAATATTTAAAGAGAACAGAAAAATTCTTCGTTGACTCAACACATGATTGGTTTAATAGACGAGGAAATTAGCAAATTTATTAAAAAGAGGCGATTTGTGTTTTTAACATTTAGCTTTTCAAGACTACAATTTCTAGAACGAATTGGTGTTAAATTTAGTGGAGTAATTGTTGACAATGCTGAAAGACTAAATGAACAAGAGAATTGGCATGTAATTCTAAAAACGGTTTGTTTTGAATTTATAAAGGGTTTTTTGGGTAATTTTGAATTTCGTTTTCCTTTTTTCCTTCCTCGATGTGCACATTGATCAGGCATTCCTTCCTCACTTTCACTAGTACTATAAGTAATTGAAGTTATCTAAAATCCCAGATGCTGTCCTTCCATCAGAAACTTTCTCTATCTTGCCTCGATATTAGCAGTTTTAATAGGCAAAAATGAATCTGCATTCATTTCAACAACAAAAAAAGTAGAGTGTTTGAGACTCTTGTTCTAGTATTCCAAAAATACAATCATATTTTTCATGATTGGCACAAATTTTTGATTTTTAAATTGAAAAACTTCAAATTTTAATTTTTCAGTCACCTTTTGTTAGATTATTTGGAGACTATTGTCAGTATAGTCAAAAAATATCAAATGAACAATCAAAGTTAGATTATAACAAGACTCTCCTACAAAGACTTGATGAAGATTTTGGTGCTGATTCTAATGTTAATTTTCATCTTAACCGTCAATATACTTCAAATCCAGCAATTCGTGCTTGGGGAGATTCTGTCTTTTATAAAGAAAGGAAAGCTATCCCTGCCACTAAATCTGTTGAAAATATGAATTTGAATGAAATTTTGAAGCCTAACATGAAAAGCACAATAAAATTGGTGTCAGAACCTTTAGTTTTGGTTGATATTAGCAGATTGGAAGGGGAATGGAAGGAATCAATGTTTGAGGTTTTTTTAATTTAAAAATTTTGACGCTGTAGTGTAGTGTACCGGTGGTAAAAGTTCGGGATGTGACATGTGTTATTCGATTCGTCTCGACGAGCTGAGTCGAATGACACCAAAATCAACAAAATCTGACTTGATTTGACAAAGTTATGCTTGTTTGTTTTAGCTCCTTAACCATCTCGCCGACGCCCCCATAGGTTTATGTTGTTTGTTTTTCTATTGTAACTTTGTCCAAACTTTTACAATCAAGCTGATTTTGTGTCATTGGGCTCGAATATGCATGCAGATAATTTTTTTTCAATTTTTTTTCAAATCTTTCGAATGAGCTATTATTTGCATATTCGAATTTTTCACCCCAAAATGACCTTACTCCCCTCTTTTGTTTTTCAATTTTTCGGGACGGCAGGCCGAAACTTGCGGACCGACTTTTGCGGACCGAAACTTGCAGACCCGACGAATTTCTCAAAACATAGCTCATTCGAAAGAGCTCGACGAGCTGAGTCGAATGACATCAAAATCATCGTGATTGTACAAGCTTGGACAAAGTTACGATAGAAAAACAAAAACATAAACCCCTGGTCCGCAAAAGTCGGTCCGCAAGTTTCGCACTACCTTCGGGACCTATAACTCGGCCCAGAATCATTTCCTAAAGTTGAGAGTGGACCGTTCGACTCAGCTCGTCGAAACGAATCGAATGACATATGTCACGTCTCGAACTTTTACCACCGGTACACTACACTATATCCAATTTTGAAATTAATTGCTCAATTTTAGTCAGAAAAGGTTGCTATTACAAATGTCCAATATAAATACGAAGCTTTTCGAAATCGGGGAATGGCTCTAATAACTGCCCAACACATTAATCTTTTAATTGATAATGGAATTGATCCAAAGGAAATTGCTTGCCCTTTGAGCAGTTTTTATCATCATCTTATTTTGGAAGAAGTTTTTGGTAAATGTTTGATTTTATAGGGGACACTCACGAATCTGGAGAATAATCTAAAAGCCTTGTCTTTTTGGGGTGTTTTTCTCTTTTCCCCCTCAAATTTTTCCCTTTTCCCCATTTCGAGGGGGGGGGGCTTTAGCCCCAAAAGCCCCCTGGCTACGCCCTTGCCAGCTTCTCAAATTAAAAAACTATATATAAGACTTGTTATGTCCTTGATTCTACAATGTTGATTAGAGATAGAAAATGAAGGGGAGAAAAGATAAATTTATTCAAAATTTTTTAGGAATTCTTTGGCCACATAATTTATCCAAATCAAAACGAATTTGCAGTCGAGTCCCGCGAATGCTTTCTGGACTTCATTTTTCGGTTTATATTCGTGCATTTTTGGACAATGAATTTGCTAGTACGGAGAATGATTATCTAAAATTATTAACAAATTGGAATTTTGGATTATCAAAAGCAAAATATCAATTTATGTTAATTTGTGACAGCAATAATTTGAAAAATAATTGTATTCCAAGTAAGTAGAGGAGGAGGTGTTTGGGGACATAAACTTATACCCTCCTCTTTTTAAGATTAGAATTATTTAAAATTTTTTCTTGGGGAATGAGGACCTTACTATATCGTTTTTTTGTTGTTATTTTTTATATTTTTTATTTTAGAAATGGAAGAAATGCTTGAATGTTTTCAATCAACTAGAGGAGGTATAATTGTTGGACCAAACGATATTTTTCCTTTAAAGAATGGGCAATTTGAAGAAATTAAAAATTTAGCTAAAAAGAGATTAAGAGAATTTAAATAGTTTTTTAATGTTGTTTTAAAATTGGTTTTTAAATTATAATTTAAAAAATTGAAACGGGTTTTTAAATATGTATTTTTTTAATCTGCTAAAGTTATTTTTATGACTTGTTATAAAGATTTGATTTGTCTTTAATAAAAAGAGTTCTAGCCAGGTTTTCGGTACATATTTGACTTGTCCCTTTTTCGAATCCGAGAAAATTTTTGAGAACTCAACTGTGACTCCGCGTGACATCCCTGATTTGTGTCTTTATTAATTAGCCTTAAAAATCTACAAATTACGAAAACTAATTTTTTCTCATCCAATAAGCCTTTCAAAGAGGGAGGTGTTCTGTAGTGGTGGCTAATATTTAAACCTTATTAAAATACTATAAAAGCCACACTTAATTGTCAGTCCGTGTCTTTTAATTGTTATCCCAACCTTATTCTATTCAACCTTATTGTACATATTTTTTGTGTAATAAACACATTTTTGTTCTGCTACTTTATTGTTGTGCAAGGATACTCGTTACGATATTCTGAATCGCCTATCGCAGTTTCTTTTTAAACTATTCCTGAGCTGGCTGTCCGCAGTGGGATTGTAAACGAAAAGGATGTTAATCGTGCCCGTGATGTTCTTTAACGGTGAATTTTTTCGCTTTACATAAAAATTGCAAAAAATTCCGTTTTAGTGTCCGTGATGAGATTGGTAAGACATGAGCAAAAGGCGGACTATCACGGTAAGTTTTGAGACTTGTTTATAAAACAATTTTTGAATTTTTAGTAGCCGTGGCTAAGCTGCTGTGAGCATCAATAACACGCTAGGACGATACTTGTGCGGAGAAAGAGAATTATCCTGATAAATCGAATTTCTAATATAAAATTAATCTAATACATATCATAGTATTGTAACTATTTGTTTTCTGTGTGTGATACATAATTGGTATCGTCATGTTGTGATAAATTGATATATAAATACTTCTCTAATCTAAATTTATTTCACAAAATATTAATTTAGAAAGTTTTTTAAATCATGGACTTTTTAAGAGAAAAAGAAAAATAATTGAACTCGTTTCCATGGAAACGAGGAAATAAATTCCAATAAAGTCCGGCCTCTAATTATTATGTTTACCAAAAGATCCTTGTATTGGATTCCGAAAACCAAAAATTCACTGGAAATAAATTCTTTAAAAACTTCGCAACAAGTGAACGGATTTTTAATTTTGGCGGTTCCAATTCTACTTCTGGAACCGGAACCGGTTTCGGAACACGGGTCCAAACCGGTTCCAGGCATCTATCGGTTCCAGTTCCGGAACCCCGCATAACTGGGAACAACCCTAATAAATACAAAACACTATCCACATTTATTTATCGTGCAAACATATGTAAGTATACTTTAAAATAACGTACAAATGTTAACACAAATTGAAAATATAAAGATGATTATATATTTTTGAGTGAGAAAAAATCCATGTTTTTGAATTTTAAATTTTTTTAAGAAAGTTGCCGTGAATGGCAATTTTTTATTTTTAAAGATAAAAGACAAAAAAAAATACAAGTCAAAAGAAAAGGGAAAGAAGGAGGTGATGAAATATATAATATACATAGTAGTAAAAGAAAGAATTGTGTTTTTGTTTCCGAAATTTTTTTTGAAAAATACCTCTTTTTGAAAAATGGCTTTTATTTAATTCCTAATAAAAGATTAAACATTAAGTTTAAATATATTTATGTATGTGGATATTACACATAAAAAGTTACAGAGTGAAAATTACTTTTGTGGTTGTTCTTCACCATTCTGCCCGGTGAAGATCCCGCCCCCCCCCCATTTCCGAACGACTTAAGTTTTAAATTGAAATAAAAAAAACTAAACATAAAGGTGTAACGGTTTTCATCTTTGACGGTGATTTTTTGAAGAATTTTTCAATTTAATAAATTATCTAATAAATTTCTCTTTTCTGTAACTTTTAAATAAATGCAAAATAAACAACAAAAAAAAGAAAAAAAGGAAAGTTGGCCAAAAAAGAGGTAATTTTTGGATTTATTTTTTATTTTTTGATTGACGACCAGAAAATTAATTTTTCTTTTATTTTTTTCTCTCCTTTTCTTATTTTCACTCTCTCCCCAAAAAAAGTCAAATGCCAAATAAAAATTTTTCCTTTCCCCTTAACTCTTATCCTTGCAATGGAGCAGAAGATGTAACATAATCTGAAGTATTCGCAACAGAACTTGTATTGATAACAGAAGATGTGGCTGTATTTACAGCTTCCAAACCTCCTCCTGGCGTTGAGGAAGATTTTTTTCTGTTATCTAATTCTGTTGATACTCTCTCTTGGTGTTCTGAAGTTGAAGACATTTCTCCTTTTGCTTCTGGCTCTACTTTGTGGTTACCGCCCTAAAAATTGAGATTAAATTAAAAAAGAAATAAATTCAATTAAATTTTTATAACATTCCCACCAACCCCGGTAAAATTCTCCATTGAGCCAGTTGCCAAACTTGGTGTACTACAAACTTGTTGCTGTGCTGCATATTTGGGGAAAAGCTAAAAGAAAAAATTTATTAGTGAAATTAAGGAATAGATTAAATCCTAAATTTTGAAAAAGCAGTGCTTCAAAAATGCTGATCGGAAAAAATTTTCATTTAAAAACAGAGGGTGGAGAATTTTTAAAATTTAAAATTGGTTCAGGGATAGGGTCCTCCAAAATATGAAAAAGACCTCTGCCGGTCCTTTTAACAAAGAGTAATTATAGTAAAAGTAATGGTTAACTCATTGTGAGAGAATAACAAATCGTTACCAGGGTCCTTTAGGGGGCATTTCCCCCTTTTTGACTTTTTCGCCCCTTTTTTCCCTATTTTTTATATGTCACCTTTTCGCCTCTTTTTGGCCAATTTTGCCCCTTTTAATGATTTGGAAAGGATTACACTGATCGTTGCCCAAACTCTCTCCCTAAAAATTCCAAACCTTATCCTGAAGTTGCGGATCAATAGCCAATTCAGCATCGGAGAAATCAAACAATGGTGGCATTGGATTAGAAGAGGGCAACTTACAATTCGGCAGCCGCAATTCATCGAAAAACTCGTGAGCTAGTGCTTCGAACGGGCTTTAAAAAAAGAAAATTTATTTGAAAAAATGAAAATTTAAAAAACCTCAAACGAGCATCAGGAGTGTATTTCAACAATTTCGAGACTAGATCGATTGCGTCTGCGGGTGTACGTGCACGGAAAACCTTAAAAGATTTTTTCTTGAATTTTTAAATAAAAAAATTACCCTCGACCAAGGATGAGCTCGAATCATTGGAAAACGAAATTCTGTATAATTTGGATTCATTTGTTCAATTTCATCACGCGAAGGTGTTCCCAATACTTTAATTATTTCTACAAGCTGGTCAACTCCTGCAATTTTTAATTTTAAAGAAAAAACAAAAAATGAGTAAATACCAGAATCGCCAGGGAAGAAAGGCTAAAAATTGAAAGTTTAAATTTTAAGGTATTTATGTAATAATATAAATGAAGGGATAACCGAGCAAATTTAGGAAGTTTCATGTCTCACTGGGACATACGAAAACCCCATAGAATTTCAAAAATATAACAAAGATTTCGATTTATCTGATAAATTACAAACCTGCCCCAAAAGAAGTTCGGCCAAAACAGTGCCTGCTGACCAAACGTCAATTTTTGTTGTGTAGTCAGTCGCTCCAAAAATTAATTCTGGAGCACGATAATAACTAAAAGGAAAAGTTTAAATTAAAATAAAAATTAAAAACAAAACCGAGAACATATATAAGCAACATTTGGTTCTCCTGGAACAAGCATTTTGGCTGATCCAAAATCACAAAGCTAAAAATAAATAATTTATTTTTATGTTAAATCTTTGGATAAAAAGAAGTAAGAAATGAAGTAAAGATATCTACTTGAGATCGAGATTTTTGAAACGTCTAGGCCTGTTACTGGGTTATTTTTTTATTGATCTAAGTAGGATCCTCGGCGTGTAGTCCAGAAAAACCCGAGTAAAGTCAATAATGCCTGGGCCTGGACTCTGAGTACAGGAAAAACCCAGGCCTTGATCCAGACCCAGCTCAATCTCTAATATCTACAAATTTTTACAATAGGAGTATACGCAAAAATTTGTCCGCAAATCTACAGTCAAATAGGACCCAAAAAAATTTAATGAATCGAGGAACCAGAAAAATCCTAGCTGCTAATTTCAAAAAAGATTTATTTACGATGAAACTCCCCTTAAAATATAACTCAAATTAATTGAAATTAAAAACCTTTAAAACAGAAGTCTGAGCATTCAAAAGTAAATTTTGAGGTTTTATATCACGATGGCAAATACCTAAAAAACAAAAATTGATAAATAAAAAACTTTATTTAAAAATAACCAATGCTGTGGATATATCCTAGAGCACGAAATAGTTGGTACATATAAACTTTATTGTAAAGAATTGGAATTATCTGCCTTTGTTTGGCATAATGACGAGCAACTGAAAATATTTTTTATTGGGAAATTGATAAAGAAAAATCAACCAAAAGATGGGAACACGAACTAGTTTTAGTTGAATAAAAAATATTTCTTGTCAGTTTTCCTAATCGGGTCAAACACAAAGTTGGAAATATAATCTCACACTTACCTGCTAAATTTATATAAATTATTTACGGCATTCAATCAGTCAAGTAATTTAAAAAGTTATAAAAATAAGTAAATTAATAGAGATCGGGTAATCGCATTTGCAGGATCCTGTATCAGGATTGGGTTTTAAAATTTCGAAAAGGACAGGATCCTGCAGGATTAATAATGAAAATCCTGGAATCCTGAAAACTGAAAAAAGGCAGGATTTTGGACAGGATCCTGAAAAATCCTGTGCAGGGCCAGTCCTGTGCCGATCTCTATAAATTAAGAATAATTCTAGTTAACAATTTGAAAAAAGGATTAGCATTTAGGACAAGAGAAGAACAAAAAGGACTAGTAAAGAGTTTTTCAAATTATTCCTTTGGATCAGGGATGGGACGAAACCCGAACATTTTTTCGACCCGAAACCCAACCAAAGAAAAATTCCAAAACCCGACCCGACTGATTTCTCAACCCGTCCCATCCCTGCTTTGAATTAGCAATTTTTATTTTATCAAAGAATGAGACAATTGGCTGACCTATTTGGACTAAATGGTTGATTTTAAAAATGGGCCCCAACAACAATACTCTTATATAGGTCTATAAGCAATATATTTAAATAACCAAACCTCTATAAACAGTTTCAGGTACATACTCCAAAATTAAATTTAAATAAACTTCTTCTTTCTTGTCACCGGCAGAATAGAAAAAATATTTTAATTTGACAACATTTCGATGGTCTAGTTTTCTCATAATTTGAAGTTCTCGATTCTAAAAATTTGAAGAAAAAAATATTTTTATACAAAAATAAATTCAAAAAAACCTTAAACCGTTTGTCTTGTAAAACTTTTTTAATTGCAACATCTTCATTTGAATGAACCTAAAAATTGATTTAAAATTTCTTTTTTCTCTTAAGATTTACCAAATTAGCTCGATAAACAACTCCAAAAGACCCATTTCCAATAACTTTGGAGTCTGCATATTGCAAGTCTGAAAAAAATAATAAAATGAGAAAAAATGTCAAGCTAGGGCTTTAGATTTTTTGGAAATTTAATTCAGAATAGGGGCCCCCTCCGTCATTTGCCATCGCCTAAATGGAGATGGTTTGCCATCGCCAGAAAAGTCTGTTTCAATATTTTCAATGGGAAATGGCGGCTTTCTGTTCCAATATCCGCCAATTGCCAATGCCATTTTATGGCGATGGTTTGTCATTTCTGGCAAATGGCGGATATTGGAATACCCCCCCCCCCAGATCTCTTAGTGTGTAAAAAACTATAAAAGTAACCGAATAATTGTTCGAGTAGTTTAATTTTAAGAGGAATTTCAACACCTTTCAGGCAACCCAACAAGAAAAAGTTCGAGTTCAAAACTACTCGAAACCCTTCAAATTCTCACAAACTCCAATCAAAGATTTAATTTTCTAATTAACATGCCTATATTTCTTTCCGTTCCGGAAGTAGGCGTTGCTGCCCTAACTGTGTGCACATCCTTTAAAATATTATTTTTTATTCAAAACTTTCACAATTTCAACAAACTTGTGAATACTGTAATCTCTTATTTTGATTCATCCTTTTACTACAATAAATGAAATACAGAAATACCAAATTTAGATTTTAAAAAGGAAAAAAATGGTTGTTGGATCAGCTAACTGAGAAAGAAAAAATTTTTTATTTAAAGTATCACACCTTGAGGGAAATTTATTTTATAAAATAACACACACACACACAAGTCCATGTAAAATAGCTCACACAAATAGTTTTACTTCGAGAATTAATCGATTAATTAGAAACGAGAACACACAAAAAAAGGGACAGCAGGCAAAAGCCTCTTCTGCCGCTGACAATAAAGGCGTGTTTTATATCGTCAGTCGGGTAGCAACGGGCGGTATAAGAAGAAAAAAGTAGGGGGAATAGGCCTGACTTTGCGTACTGCATTTTTAGTCTCTCGCCGTAAGGGAAGTGTCGCTTTAAATCAATATACAACAACAGAAATAATGCTAAAAATATGAGAGTTAATACTGGTAATGTAGAAAATAATATGGTGTTACTAGGCCTGTAAGTGCAAAATTCTGGGGAGGAACATGTAAAAATACTTAATATATGGAAGAAATGACAACCAAGGATTTTTGGATATTTGTATAGAAAAAAAAGATTAAATTGTCTAAAAAAATTATTTTTAGATATAATGTTAGCCAAAGGATCGAAAATTCTCCTAACAAAAGATTGATAGGAATGAAAAGGAGAAAAAAAAACTAAATTTGGCATCAACATCAAAGTTTAAAGTATAAAAATGTGTAAAAAATGATGATAAGTTTTTGTGGGAAATAAATTGTGAAAAATTACTTCCTTATATTTTAATGACTATATGTAAAAGCTTTCACACACAATTTACAATTAAATATATTTTTTAAAAATCGAGAATGTCTAATAAAAAAATAGAATGAATATTTAAATTTTTAATAAAAAGATTAAAATTTCAGAACAATTAAACTGAATTTCCTCAAATTTTTTAAAAATCAAAACGCCAAAAATTAAATTACAGTAAGAAAATATAAGGCTCTTAATCAGAAAAAGATTTTTATTTATTTTTGACAATAAACAGGATAATCTTCGGAAAATTCCCACTTTCACTTAAATAAAATTGAGAGAAAAAAAAACTAAAATTGATTGGGGAATATTTTATTTAAAGGTTCAAAGCTTATAAAAATAATGAGACTCAATCAAATCTCCATTTTTTCAAAAAAAAAACATTTTACTTAAGCCATGTTAGCTTAAATTACCTTAATTATATTTTTATAACTTAAAATTGTCCCATAAATTAAAATCTCGTGGCGCGAACCTTGCGGACCAGAATCTTGCGGACTAATTTTGCGGATTCAAAATATGCGGAAAATAATTTGCGTAATGACACATAAGTAAAAAATCAATTATACATAATTCGTTTTTTTAATTTTTTGGGATTTTTTGATTAATTTTTTAAATTAACCCAGGAGAGTCAAAACATTAAAGCTCGAACCCAAAATAGGGTTGATATTTAACCCGAAGAGATTTTAAAGAAATAAAAGAACCCTTCGAATACTCGAACGAAAATCACAGTGTAAATTATTTTATAATATCGACTCGGAGTAAATGTAGATAGAAAAATTAGAGCCCATAAATTTAAATCCACAGAAGAAAACCTTTTTTAAACCTTTTTTTAGATTTCCCAAGCAAATCAAGTAAAGAATACAATTTAACAGTTAACCAGTTAATTTATTATTGACCTGACATACCTTATATCCTTTAATAACTACCCTGGGTAATTATTGTTTCGACCTTCTACTAAAAGGGGTAATTAATAGAGGCTGGGTAAATATTATAGGGAGGGTAATTAGTACAGGTTATACGGTATATTTTATTAAGACAAGTATGTAAGTGTCCATCCATTTCATTGTCTTTTTTTCTTGAATAAATATAAAATTATTTTATAAAATTTTTAATTCTTTTATTTTCCCAAACAAATCAAGTAAAAAATATATAAACAATAAAAAACAAATTTACAATTAAATTTTGTAGAATCAAATTAAAATTAATTTTTCCACAATAATTACTAATTCCTTCCTTCTCTTCTTCCACAAAATATCCACCACTTCCACCAATTTCATTTTCTCCATTTTTTATTTGCCGAATACTCAAAAATTCTATTATATTTTTATTTCTTCAAAAAAATTTTTTTCAATTTTTATCTTACTTGGTTGTTGATTTGTTGAATTATTTAGTTGGATATTTTCGAAATTTTCGTTTAAAGTTTTGTTTTGTTCAAAATTAAAGGAGGAAGGAGAAGGAAAAGAAGAAGAAGAGGACAACAACATTTGTTTTTCATTTAATAATTTTTGTTGTTTTTCTTTTTTAACTTCATCATTCAAAACTTAATACAAAGGGGAAAATTAAAGAATATATTTTAGTTGTAATCCTCAGGGAAATATAAATTTTCTGTTTTTGTCTTTTTCAGTTTTTGAAACCAGAATTTTTGTAAAAGAAAAGGATGGTGAATAAGTACCTAATTTAATTCATGGAATTAGGGTTGTTCCCCGACAGGGGGGGGGGGGCACGGAGAACAATTTTCGGGGAGGTAGCGCCACGGGGGAGGGGGGACGGGGAAATTTGTTTCTTTTTTATCCCTCGATCCGAACCTTGTTGATGGATAAGACCAATTAAATACATTTCTTGGGATTGAATTGAGGTAACGATGGAAAGAAAGCGAAAAGGGATAGGACATATCTGAATATACAGTTAAAAGTATCCACAAAATGGCCCCATTCCTTTGATTTACTTATTTTATAAAAACTCATTGTCAGTAAATACATCCACAAAATTAACGATTAATTTTACCATTAGTTGCAGAATTTAAATTTTCAAAGTCATTTAATGGTTGTGGTTGTTGTCTTTGTACCATTCCCCCTTGAACATATAATGAATGTTCTTTTGGGAAATTTTGTGTTGTAATTGGAATAATAGAAGATGTTAAATCCATATTTGGTAGTTGTGTACTTAAAGGAAGTTGTGGGGGAGAAGGTAAATGAAGCTCTAAGTTGTTGGGCGGCTGAATTTTTAATTTAAAAAATTAAAAATGTTTTGTAATTTAATTGAGAGTTTTCGGTAAATATCCAGCTCGGGGCCTACAAGTCCGCAAAAAGCTTCTGTAAAAATGGATTTTTTCTGCATTCAACTCCTTTCTCTCCCCGCCTTAATTTTCCTCAGGTAATCAAATGATATGTAGGTTTTAACTAGGGTTGTTAATCAGTACCCCTTGTCCAAATAAAAAAAAACCGATTTCCGATTTTTGAGTTTTAGGCAGATACATACCGGTTTTATTTAGTGGAAATTCTTAATAACACCACTCATTTTCAGAAGTTTTTGGTTTTTTAAATTTTTTAAAATCGGCTGGCAAAAAAAATTTGAAAATTTTCGGGTTTAAAACCGGTCGTGAACAACTCTAGTTTTAACGTAAAAGTTGCTTTTAATTTACTTCCTCACCGTTAAATTATTTTTTTCTTTATTTATTTTTAATTCTGGAAAATGTAAATTTATCGCAGAATTCTCTTCTAATTTATTTAATATTTCTGTTGTTTTATTTGGAAATTCTACCAAATTATTTTTTGGAGAAAATAAAATTTTTGTTGTTTGATCAACATTTATTTCAGTTTGTTTTTGTCCATTAATTGCTGATTTTATATCTTCATTTTTCTTTTGTTGAATAATATTGTTTAAAACATTAAAAAGCAATTTTTGACCATTTTGGCTAGTCGGTAAATTATTTGAATTATTTATTGTTCCCAAATTGTTGTTAATCTAAAAATTTTAAAATATGTAGATAATTAAGGTTTAAAATATTTTTTTGGGAGAAAAAACTCTGAATTTTAAAATTAATATTATTTTTAATTTCTTTAATTAATTTAAAAAATTAAAAAAAATTTTTTCTCAACCGTTTTGTTATTTATATTTTCATTATTTATTGGAATTGTTGAGGCCTCTGAATTAATTTTTGGTTTAATCCTTTGTTCATTTTCAAACTTGGAAGGAGCAAAAAATAATTGTTTTTGTTGTTCTAAAATATTATTTTTAATGTCACTTTCTGTTCGTTTAAAAAAACAATTTTATATCAAAAAATTTTTAATTAGAAGTTTTCTTAAAAATGTAAAGCATATAGCTGTTTAATTCCTAAGGCTATGCAGTAGCGGCCTGATGTAATGGTTCGGTCTACTGAAGATGCTGGTTTGCCCTCAGCCGCCGATTAACCTTTTGCACTAGCTAAAGGAAAGAAATAGCTATAGCCCAGCTGCTTTACTACATCGAAAAAGAACTATAGTATGATGGTAATTTTTCTTTTAGGTATCTTCCTTTTCCTTTTTCTCAATTTAAACCTCTGATTGAGTTAAAATCTTCTGATTTCTAATAAGGAATTTTGTTTTGGGTAAAAATGAATGGAATTCTCGAAAATAATTTTTCTTTTAGGTATCTTCCTTTTCCTTTTTCTCAATTTAAATATCAACCTTTTTCAGTTGATTTTTGTCCTAAATTTAAATTATTATTCTCCCCAATTTCTTCCTCCTTTCCATAAAATATTGGTTTTGTAAGGGGAAATGTTCTGTGATTTTGTGTTTGTTGTTGCTGTATTGGTGAACGCATTTCTTCATTTAATTGTTTTAATAAATCCATTTTTTCTGAAATATCTTTTAATCTTCTTTTGAGGGTTTCTAAACTTTCTTCTTGGAAAGTGTTGGGGATTTTGTTGTTTTCTGGAGGTAGAAGACCATCTCTGTTTTTGGTGACAAAATTTTTGAAGATCTGGAATTTTTATTATTTATTTATGCAAAAATTTGAAAATTCGGATTAATTTTGGGGATTTTTATATATGAGACTTGGATTTATGGTGACGGAACTTTTACATTTTTAGTCCGCAGCAAACATTAAGACAAAATTTAATTTGGAAATTTTTAAACATTTTATAATAGACCGCTGATACAAAAGTCCTTAAGTAAGAGCGAGGTAGACGTTTAATCCCATGCAGGCTTCGATCCTGCGACCTCCTGGCAGTGATTGCTAGGCACTTTCGCTCACCACGTACAGGTGCTCTACCAACTGAGGTGCTCTACCAACTATTTTAATAGATCTTAAACCCCCGCCTAGTGAGCGTTTTAAATGCTAGCCAGCTAAATCTTTCTCTTCCTTACACTTGTAACTTTAATCACTTGAACACAGACAAAAAAAAGAAAATTAGGGAGAATAAAAATTGTGGGAACCAAAACTTGGAATATCCAAATAATTAAACATGCCTCTAACGGAATTTTATTATTTTCAGGTTCTTGATGGAAAATTAATTGTTGTTGTTGTTGGTGTTCTCCTTTGTTTCCCTCTTCTTTTTTTAAATTTTTCAACAAAATATTTTGGCATTCATCACAACAATTATTTCCTCCTTCATCTCCCCCACTTTCTTCATTTATTCCCCCCGTACATTTTTCACATCTACTTTCACAATTCTCTTCAGGGACATCTTCCTCAATTATTTGGGGTTTAACAGAATTTCCTTTTAAACAATTACAACCAATTTGAGATAAACTGTTTGGCTGTACAATCAAAGCAGCAACGGGAATTGGAAATAAAAGGGTTTTTGAAGGGGAAAATGATTTTTGATTTAAATTTGTTGGATTAATTCCATTATAATCTATTTTGTAATATTTTTGTAGTCCATTTTCTGCTTCGAGTAGAGGAATTGGCTTTGCATTTGGGATAGAAAATGTTAGTTGTGGGGAAGTGGCAAAGTGGTCATTTCGGCTTTAAATTGAGAGAAAAATTTTTTCATTTAAATTTTTAGAAAAACTTTGAATTTATTTCATTTTCGTTCCCTTCAGAATATTGCCCGTTTGTTAAATGATTTGTAGAGGAACAACATTGACAATTATTACAGAAACCTGTGGCTTCAGTTAAAGACACTATTGCCTATTTTAAAAGAAAATTACATATAACAATTTTTTAAATCTAGAGATCGGAATTTTGAAAAAACCGGGTCCGGGAACCGGGTTCTAAAGGTTGACCGGGAGGGACCCGGACCGGGAAATCCCGTTCACGGTTTCATCCCGGTTGCTTCAAAAAATCGGGGAAAGGGACCCGAAAACCGGGAAACGGGTCCACTTCCGATCTCTATCCACCCGTTCCGATCTCTAATCCAATTTAATAATTAAGAGAATTACCGAAAAGTATAGAAATAATTCAATTAAAAATTTCGGAAAAAAATATTTTTTAGAATTTATTGAAAAAAACATATTTAAAAATTTTATTTTTTAATTAATATTTTATTTTTTGGAAAGAAACAAAAATTCTCTTTTTAGGAAAAAAGCAACAACCAACACCTTTTCTTCATTTCCTCATCCACATCTCGAATTTATTTAAAAGCACAATGTCCTTCTCTCTCTCCCTCTGTCCCTAATCGGGCTAATAAAAGTAGCAAATATATTATACAATTAAAAACAAAATTTTGTGTAAATAATAAAGTTCCAAGTATAGAAAAACTTGTTTTAAATAAAGGATTGTAGAGATTTGCAAATTATAAGAGAAACAAAAAATATCTAATAAATTTATTGAATGAGAAAAAAAAATTAATTTCTGTAATTTGTAGATTTTTGTGGATAATTAATACAGACACAAATCAAAGATGTCACTCGGAGTCCAAGTTGAGTTCTTAAAATTTTTCTCGGATTCGGAAAAGGGACAAGTACCGAAATCCTTGTTGGGCCCTTTTTATTAAAGATAAATCAAATCTTTATAACGAGTCATAAAAATAACTTTAACAGATTAAAAAATACATTTTTAAAAACCCGTCTCAATTTTTTCAATTATAATTTAAAAAACAAATTTTAAACAGCAAAAACTATTTAAATTCTCTTAATCTCTTTTTAGCTAATTTTTTAATTTCTTCAAATTGCCCTTTCTTTAAAGGAAAAAAAAATATCAACCCATACTTGAGTTATGGGGCCGGGACTCTCACACCGTGCCCGCTCAAAGGATAGATGAATCAAAGGATAGATACGGCTAAAATCGATCAAAGGATAGACGCGGCCAAAAGCTGCTAAAGGATAGATAAGGCAAAAAACGATTAAAGGATAGATGCATCAAAGGATAGATGCGCCAAAGGATAGATAGGGGTAGAATCCATTAAAGTATAGACACGTCTAAAATTGGGTAAAACATAGATAAAGTTTGGAGTCCAGTTGAGTACCAACTGTTGAGTGCCTGATCTTTGTTTGTTTTTTTTCAGATCTTTGTTCTGATTTCATGTTTCTGTTCTGATTTTTATTTTATTTGTACTTTAGTATATTCGCGGAAAGTTTTTGCCGCTGCGGATGAAGCCGGGCATGTCGAGCGGAACGACGGCCGCCGCTTCGCTACAGTCGCCGCGAGCGAAGCGAGCACGACCGCAGCGAAGCACGGCCATCGTGTAGCGAAGACCATGCCCGGCCTACCCTCCGTAGCAGCACAAAAACAGTTTTTCCAGCGAAGATTCAGATTATTAAACATTTTTGTCCAGACTCAAACGACCTATTCAGCTGTCTATCCTTTGATCGCTTTTGGCCGTATCTATCCTTTAGTGCATCTATCCTTTGATGCATCTATCCTTTGATAGTTTTTGGCCGTATCTATCCTTTAGCGCATCTATCCTTTAATTCATCTATCCTTTGTAGGGGAGCCCTCTCACACAGCGGGTTAAAAACTAAGCGATTGAAAAATAGTGTGCTTAAGTGAAGAGAGACGTTAGACACTCAACTTTTTGTACTTTATTCACGGTAGTTTCAGTGCCAATAATTAATAACGTTTGAGTGCCGATTTTATCGCAGAGTTTGAGTGTCACCGAGGGGAACTCTCTCTCATTAGTTAAACCTAGAGACCGGCGCGGGACAGGATCCCGCACGGGATTTTGCGGGATCCCGCGTCCGCAATCAGACATGCACGAAACGTTTCGTTTCGTTTCGTTGTTTCGTTAGTTTCGTTATGTTTTTTCCTGTTTCGTCTCGTTTCGTGACGAAACACTTTTTAGTTTGTTTCGTTTCGTTTCGTTAACGAAACATTACCCATTTTTTAGACCAAAATATTACCAAAAACTGAAAAATTTCCCCCTTTGATGCTCAAAATTAAAAAAATTTTTGCCTGCGGCGCTAAAATCTGGATTTTAAGCGCCTATGGCGCATAATTTACTATATTTTTTGAATTTCTCGTTTGATTTTGTTTTTTTAATATGATAGATTAGGCATAGAATGATCTACCTCTTAATGCCATTCAGGGCAGGCGCAAGAGTTTCAATAAAGTTTAGTTTCAATAAAAGAAAACGCAACTGATGGCAATGATCATGAATATGGTTGTCTTTTTTCGGGCCTGTTTCTATCGAGTCGGGCCAGAGGAGTCTTTTCGGGCCAAATATCTTAGCCCGCTTCGATCTTTTGGTCCGAGTCGGTCCATTTTGGCAACCCTAATCATGGGCGTTGTTATTAACAAAAATATCTGAGTTGAGAAATTCATTGGATTTGGCGGGAGCAATGGTGGTATAGGAAATTGAGAGAGAGTAAACGAGGTATCAGTGGATTTGGAGGGTTTAAAAAATTTTAAAAAATGTCGGAAATCAGGAACGGGTTTAGGGGACAGTAATTTCCGACAAAATTAATTCCCGATTTTAGGGAATCAGGAAACGGGTCGGAGGTCCCTGATATACACATATTCTCAACACATAATTCGATTAAAGTCGATTTGGTGGAATTAAGGCTGATATAGTGAATTATGAGTAGCCTGGGACCAAAATTTAAGGTCCCACTAAGCTATTAGATCAATTATAGGCCATAACTGGCCTATTAACGTGTCTAAAATCGAATAATTAAGAAAATAAAACCGTTTTTATTAGATTTTTTGAAAATTAAAATGTGTCGTTTTGTTTCGTTTCGTTTCGCTAAATTTATACTGTTTCGTCTCGTTTCGTTAACGAAACGATTTTTAAAAAATTTTGTTTCGTTTCGTTTCGTCTGAAAAAATTTTGGAGTTTCGTGCATGTCTGTCCGCAATCCCGCACTTTTTGTGATTTGCAGGATTTTGCGGGATGCGGGATTTTTGCGGGATTTATCCCGCAAATCCTGTCCCGCAAAAGTTTTGAAAAAAAATCCCGCATGCGGGATCCCGCAAAATATTTTGTATTTTGCGGGATTTTTGGAAAATGGAGTATTTTCCCTCTTGAACTCTAGAAATTCCAAAAATTTCGCCTGCGGCGCTAGAAAAGTGAGAATTTTGGCTACTCAGCCTTCCTTAAATTCTCAAAATTTTTGCCTCCGGCGCTGATGAAGTAAAAAATCTCGATAAATAACCCTCCAAAATTATGCCTGCGCCACGTTGAACATTTCTTTTTCGTCAAAACTAAATTGTCCAAATTGTTAGATCTCGATATCCTTGTAACCCCCAAATAACTTAACTTCTAATCCTTCTACCGTATTTATTCTAATAGAATGGCAGCCATTCTATTTTTCAATACCCCAAAAAATTGACATTCAATTGGAGGTGCCATTCAAATGGAGGCTGCCATTCTATTTTTCATAGGTCAAAAATTGATATTGGGATTGTTGAGATTGAGATGGGTGATTGGGAAAATTGGCAATTCGACCAACTTTTTTTTTGGAAAATTCGATATTTTAGAATTTTAATAGTGAATTTTCCTCTACACATCACTATAATATTCAAAAGTTTTTTGATCCGGGACTAATGTGTCAAATTTTGATTAAGATAGGTGCAATACAATCAAAATTTCCTGCATAGTTGGGTCCTGGTTGCTTATTAAATCGTGGAATTCTGGTGAAATATAGTGGGATCAAGTGATATTTGGAGTGATATTGGGTTTTGGAGGGTTATCGAGAGTTTGAAGAGGATGTTGGGTGATTTGGCGGGATAATTGTTAATTACTAATCTTGAGACTCAGAGTCAAGTCTTGATCTCGGGTCTTGGGGTCAAGTCTTTGGGGTTGAAAAATTTTTGGTCTCGGACATCTCTACTAAATATCACACCATAATCATTTTATTTTAATCCCAGATATCTTCGTCAAATGTTTTTATCACTCATTATCCTCTCAAATCCCTTGATATCCCTATCAAACACCACTTTTTTGCCCTAGACATGCTCAAAAATATCGGAACTATCATACTAAAAAGGAATATTAAACTAGTTAATTAAGGGAATAAAGAAATGAGAGTTAGGTAGTTAATAGTTAGAAAGTGTCATTCTATTAGAGGTGCCATTCAAATAGAGGCTGCCATTCTATTTTTCATTCATTCAAAAATGTGTCATTCTATTGGAGGTGCCATTCAAATGGAGGTGCCATTCAATTAGAATAAATACGGTATATCCTATGTACATGTGGAGGATATTATTAGTCAGATCCTCAACTCTTGAGGATCTGCTTGAGGATCAAAAGTCAAATCCTCAAGTGTCGTGCCACGGGATCAGCAAAGGTTGGATCATCAAAAGTCTCCACAAAATTCGGGTTTTTGCATTAGGAAGTGGTAATATTTCATTTAGCTCACTGAGATCGATACTTAGCTTGTTTTTCAGGCTAAACTTACCATTCGAATTTTTTTCAAAATTTTAAAAAATCCCGCAATCCCGCGCGGGATCCCGCAAATTTAGAATGCGGGATTTTGCGGGATTTTTGCGGGATTTATCCCGAAAATCCCGCATGCGGGATCCCGCAAACACGATTTTGCCGGTCACTAGTTAAACCCTTATATCTATTAACCCTCCCACCCGAATTTTTTCAAATTTTGCATTTCTGTAGGCCAAAGAGATTCTACTCAGAATGAGTAGAATCTTTAATTCTACTCATTCTGATGAGTTCGTTCAAATAAGCCTGAAAACGATGGATTTTCAATACAAAAAATTAATTTTTTGAAAATTCACTGAGCAAAAAAATTTTTTGTTGAGAGCCACCTTATTAAAGCCCCCACATTGATAATATAGGGCATTTTAAAAAACTTTGTTCAGTAATCATTAAAGAATTCAAAATAAATTTTTCTAAATACAGTCAAATCTTAATTGCACGTTTCACACGGAACCAAATTGCGAAGAAGAGAGACGTGCTTTTTGGAGACTTGCTATCTAGACTAGTCAAAAAGATTTTTTAATTATAAGATTAATTTTTCAACAATTTTTTCATAACTATATTTCCATTTTCTTTAATTAATAAAATAATTTTCTTTTTTCTTCCTTTGTTGCGTTTCGACCAATTTTCTAACGTTAAAAATGAATTACGAAAAACAGCAACAAAGACATAATTATTACAAATAAATATTATCCCAACTAAATTTATTTTAGTTCAGTAATTGAGGACAACATTAAAAAAAATAAATAAAATGTTTTCTTTTTGTTCCTAGAAAATGAAAATTAATAGAAGAAGAACAATGTTTTTTGTTCTTCATTTTTGTCTTTATTTTCTAACAAGACTATAAAATGGATGTAAAATAGAATCTTCTGCCCAATTTTAATTAATTTATTAATTAATCTAAAATGAATAATTATTTTATTTTTAATTCCTTTGTCGGACTTTTTTTTATTATTTTATCTTTTTTGTCTCATTTTCCTTGGAAAACAGAAGCAGATGGATGTTGTTGTTGTACAGGTCCATGTTGTTGTAGGTTGGAAATTTATTTTTGTTGGATAAACTAGCTGATTAGAATAAATCACCCAAAAAAAACATTTCAGAATATAGCAAAGGGTTGGAAAGAGACATTCTCTCTCCTAGGCAAGTTCCTTATCCGATCACCCAGCCATTATTCAACACCGACTGACTGATGGTTTTAATTTTTGCTATAGTAGCTAGAATGGAGGAAAATTTTGTTAGTCTTAAAATGACATATTCTTTCCTCCACTAAAGTTTTTATAATTAATGTTTGAAACCATTAAGGTAAATTAATATTAGTAACTCGTTTTTCTTCCTTAATTAGCTATTCCTAATCAGGGGTGGGCGCATTGCGTTTTGCGTTTTTTGCGTTTTGCGTTGATTTTTGGCCTTGCGTTGCGTTTTGCGTTTTGCGTTTTTCACGATTGCCTCTTGCGCCCACCCCTGTTCCTAATTAAATGTTTTTACTCTTAAAGTTTAGACGAATATTTTAATTTTTTAAATTATTTTTTCAAGGCCTTGCTGTTCTTGTTGTCTTTGCCATAAAGGGCCAATCTGCATTAGGTTTTGGCACTTTAATATTTTTTTCAATAATTTTTAGACTTCCATGTACTTGTCCTTGTTGTTGTAAATGGTAGAAAATTTAAATTTTCATAAAATATTTTTAAAATAATTTTAAAGTTGTGGGTGTTGTTGTTGCTCTCCACAATCATGTTAGTTTATTTAAAAAATACTTTCTGTGTATTAACTTAATTTAAAGGCCTTTCATGTTGTGGAGGACGACGAAAGAGACATAGCCATAATATACGTGATTTCTTACCGAAATCGAGTTGCTCTAAAAAGAATAATGATTTAAATGAAAGTAGACTTTTACTTACAAAAACTATATTTTATTAAATTTTAAAAATGTATATTTAATTTTTTTGTTAAAGAATTCAACACTTATTTAATAGCATTTCACCGGAACCGATATTTTCATCGGAACCGGAACTTCCAGTGACCTCTAATATTAAATTGCTAGATCCTTTTCTAGCTTCCTTTTCTAATAATTTTAATTCACACAATTGTGGAAACTTATTTAATTATAATAAGATTAGAATTGGATATTAATTAGTTCTCTATTTTTGATTGTCGGTCGGTTACTTCTCGGTTTTTTCAAAACTCAAGGCTTTTGTTAATTCTTGATTTTATATTTTTAGTTTAATCAAATCAAAAGAAATATTTCTGACATTTCAACATTTTAATTATCCCCAACATTATTTAATTATTTTATTTAATGATTCCAATTTATGTGGATAATCTTAAATTTAATCACAGATTATTTTTCTTTTCAGTAGACTTTCAGAAATTTTTATATCCTCTGTAAGGATGATTCACCTAGCAGCATTTAAAACGCTTAGGCGGGGGATAAACGATCTAAAAAGGAAAAAGAGAAAGCATTAGTCGATGCCCCGGTAGCTCAGAGGTAGAGCTCCTGCATATAGTGAGCGAAAGCCTAGCAACAACTAGCAGGTGGTCGCAGGTTCGAATCCTGCCCGGTGGCTAAACTTTTGCAAACTCTTTCTGGTGCCGCTAACAGGGATCCCCACTTGCTGCTGGGTGAACCAGCCGATCCACGGTCATGGCGCTTGACCGAGGGACCGGTCTGATGTAGGGATGGAGATGTAAGGATGATTCACCTAGCAGCATTTAAAACGCTTAGGCGGGGGATAAACGATCTAAAAAGGAAAAAGAGAAAGCATTAGTCGATGCCCCGGTAGCTCAACGGTAGAGCTCCTGCATATAGTGAGCGAAAGCCTAGCAACAACTAGCAGGTGGTCGCAGGTTCGAATCCTGCCCGGTGGCTAAACTTTTGCAAACTCTTTCTCCTCCAATCGATTCTCAACAGAGGCTGTTGTGGCCATTCAATGTTTTTCTTCTCTATTCGATTATTTTCGACATACTAACAAAAAATGTAGATTTATTGTTGAATTAATGGGGAAGGATCACCGGAAGGAGGGAATCCTCTCTCTCCCACTCTCTGTTTCTCTTCTTCTCTTTACACAGCCTTAGATCGAGAGTATTGGTCCAGGATATTTTGCGTGTTTAGTGGTAAATAAATAAATATATTTTTGCTATTTAGTTAAAGGCTGCAAGGACAGGCAGTTGTCAGCAGCTGGAAACTCATCAGCTACTTAAAGAGAAAAAGCAAAATCCCTCTTCTTTCAGCTAGATCCAAACCGCCCCCATTTCCTTCTCCTTTCATTTATTTCCACAAAATGATGCACTTTCTTCTTTTTTGACTTTTTTTTCTTTTATATTATTTATCTCTTTATCCTTTAAATACCTCAAAAATCCACATTTTTATATACTTATTGTCAGACGTAATATAGCCACCACCCCCCCCCCAACAACAATAACAACATTCATTCCCCTCTAAACATTCCTCTCTACAGATAACCACTTTATATTAGACAAATCACGTTGTTTAAAGCTTTTCTTGGTTGTCTTCTCGAACGACAAACATACTATTAACTACTCTTCAATACTGATCAAAATATATATTTATTTTTATATCCTCCATATCCCTCCACTTAATCGACTTGACTGTTTAAAGGAAGGAAAAGGCAAACAATTTCTTTTTCTTCTTTTTTTTTGCTCAATTTATCGTTTCTTGGAATTGCTTTTTTACTATTCATTTTCTTGAAAGGCTTATTGAAATTTTTTTGCTTAAACTTCTTTAAACATTTTTTAAAACTTGTTTATATTTTTTTGTAATTGTAATATGACAAGTTCACTTCTCTTTAGCAGAGCTCGAGTTTTCACAAAATTTAGGGAATGAGTAGTAGTACCTACACTCACTAATTCCCCAATATTTGGATTTTTCGCCATCCACTTGAAATTTTATTTTACCTATTTATTTACTCAATTTTGTATTTGCCCTTTGTTGATCTCAATATTGCGAATAAAGTTATAATATTAACACAGCAATTTAATAATGAGTTCAACCTTCGGGTACACCCCGTTGCACCGCGAGCCAATGTACCGCTGAGCTATAATTCAGTTCAAAATTGTCGAATCCATGGCGCACTGGTATGGTTCGATGCGGCTCGACCAGCTGAACCGAACCATACCAGGGCGCTACGCGCTAACAAAATTATAGCTCGGCGGTACATTGGATTCGCGGTACACTAGCCTGCTAGAATTTTAATTAAATTCCTCTATTCCTCTACACTTTTTAGATAAAATATACTTTTAAATTATATAATATAAAAAATCAACAATTCCAATTAGAGTTGCACCCCGACCCCGTACCCCGAACCCCGACCCCCGTTCCCGAAAGATTTTTCCAAAATTTCCCCGACCCGAACCCCGCCCCGAAAAAAATGAAAACCCCGTCCCCCGACCCGAAAAAGTTTCGGGGTTTTCGGGGTATACACCCCTAAAAACGCCATTTTTAAGGAGAATTTAAAGAGAAAAATTTTAGAAACTTCCTCCCAATTTGCTTTGCCTTTATTATTTTTGTAAGAAAATTGAATGAAATATCAATATTGTATTTCCATATTAACTAACCGACTTGTGGTTGAGTGGTTTAGTTGTTGGTTTTGTCTATATTTCCATTCATATAGGGTAGGGTTCGGATCCAAATAAGGAGAACCCGTTTGTTTTGTTATTTTTCTTTACAAAAACAAGCGTTAAATTTTAATTTTAAAAGTTTAATTCCATTTTTAAATATTATCAACCATAAATTTTTAGTTAAGTCTAAAAATTCTAAAATTTTCGTCTGTGGCTCTAAAAAAGGAAGATTCTATCCCTTGAACCACTCTTAATCCTTCGAAACCCTTATATCAGCAGATATGTCAGTTAATCTCTATAAATCTTCCATAATCCGCCCAAATTTATTTATTATCCCAGATAATTATCTCCCCAGATTAAAAACTAATAAAAGATCCGTAATACTTCTATATCCTTCTAAATCAATGATATCCCTTGAGACCAACAAAGATCACTCCAGATCCTCTTGCATCCCTAGATATACCATTTAATCCCTAAAATCCCACTTAATCCCTTCAGATCCGCTTATATCCCTAGATAAACTCTTTAATCCCTTCAAATCCAATTTAAAGTCTCAAAATCACACTTTATTTTTGAAAAAATTAACGAAAATAGACCAAAACTAATTATTTTTTAACATTTTTTTCTCTAAAAATTTTTTTACAAAAACCCCGTACCCCGACCCGAACCCCGACCATATTTTGGTCCCCCGACCCGTACCCCGCCCCGAAACAATTCGAAAACCCCGTACCCCGACATACCCGCCCCCGAGCGTTCGGGGTGCAACCCTAATTCCAATAAACATCCAATTAATTAAAAATTTTGAAAGTTATTGATAAATCTAAATTTCTATAAAATATTTTGACTGTTTAATTTCTAAATTCAAATTCCATCCAATTAAAATGGAAGAGGAAAATGACACAAAAGTTATTAAAAACTCGGAACCTATTGAAAATGGACATGAACCTTCATCTTCAATTGTTTCAATACCAAGCAGTAGTAATAATATTGGACATTTAAATATTAATAATAATGTGGGAAGAGGTAATGATATAATTAAAATATGTATTAAAATACATAACTAGTGTTGTCGGTTCTTGGAAAATCTTTGGACATCCGGAACCGAACTGAAAAGCCGAGCCGAAAAATCATCGGTTCGGTCCAGAACCGATTACTCATAATATTTATTAAGACATTGAGCAAGTTAATATTTTTAGTGTAAGACTGGGATTTTTTTATATGTATCTTTAAATGAAAAGTTTTATATATAATCCCGAATTCCGGGGTGTCTCTCGAAAAACTTCCATTTATACAAACTAAATTTCCTCTAATTTTAATTTATTTTCAATCGAAATATTATTTACATAGAATCCCCTCCTTCCCTTCCAATTCCCCCAATCCTTTAATAATTATTTTCTAACAGTAAGTGGCGATGATTCTAGCGACGAAGACCCAGCAGAATATTTACGCGATTTACGTAGACGTGTTCAATTTAGTGACAGATCACAACGTGTTTTGGACGATTCTGATAATTTACTTAAATCAATCAGAAATAGAAGAGCCCCACCAATACCCTCTCCTTTAGCTAATTCTTCTTCAACTTCTGCTGTTGGAGGACTACATTCTTCCTTTTCTTTGGAAAAGCGTCGAAAAAGTGGAGATTCTACAATACAGGATAGAGCAGAAAGAACGTTTATAAGAAGTAGAAGGTCTTTAAGTCCGGATAAACAACAATTAGGTGGAATTGAAGATGCTTCTACGTAAGGAATTTTGTTTAAAATGAATCCCTAAACTTTTGTTTCCTAGTGGTTAAAATCCTTTTTGATGAGAAAATCATTATTTTAATAAATAAACTTACTTAATTATCCTTCCAATAAAATTTTAAAATAAAAATTTTTTCATCAAAAACTTTCTTAGTTTTCTTAAACGCCTTTTTACAAAGGACTTTTCATTAGTCCAGTCTCGAACTACTCGAGAACTAGTATATATACATTTACTTTTTTTACTCAGATTCTCAAATCCTCTAGAAAGTCTCTTGAAATTTTTAAATAAATTTAGAAGTCGTTATTTGTTAAACACGCCAAAATTCCCTCGAATTGACTTTGATGATTGGATTACTGAAGAATTAACAGATAGGAAGCCGGCATGGCATCAATTAGAGGAAAGTGTTAAATCTTCATATAATAAAGTAAATTGAATATTTTAATTGAATTGATAAGAATTTATAAATAATTTGGGTTAAAATCTAGATTTGTAGTTTAAAAAGCATTCCCCTTTACTAGTTCAGTCAAAATTTAATTCCGTAAGTTGAGAATTTGGGGATTTTTTATAAACCATTTTGATCCCTCGATTATTTGCTATTCCTCCCAAGCTTTAATAAAAGATTTTTTTTAATTTTTTCCAAATTTCAAAATATTTCTCAATTTATTAGCCTAGAGCAACAGCAGAACGAAACAGGCAATTAAATGAATATCAAGACACCCAACTTAACCATTTAGAATTTAACCGTGCCCGTCGTCGACACCAATCAACAGATTTACCTTTCACTGAATTAACACATTTAGACTCCGAAAGTTTTTTGCCTAGAGCGCCTAGTTGGATGGCTAACGATGCTATAGCCCCTAGGGGAATGCCTAAATTGATAAATTCTGCTGGAAGTGGTTAGTGGGGAAGGAAAGGAGGGGGAGGAGGGGGGGTGTTGGGGGGATATTTGAATTAAAAATTATTTTAGGTCCTTATGCAGCACCTCATTTAAGTAGAACACAAGGAATTGAAAGGCCAGAATTAACTCGATATAGCAAAATTGCTGATGATATAACAGGTAATACATGGATAATTAAATTTGTGTTCCTCCTCCTTATCCGTGGCCCTATGGATTCCAAAGGTTTTCAATTTATGTGCTTCCTTTAAGCCCATGTGTTACATACCAAGTTAATCCTTTATTTTTTTAATTTAATTTTTTAGCTCGCCTCTTAAAAACATCAATATTGCCAGAACATATGAAAACAATAACTAGTAAAGAATTTAGAAGTGCTCCTTTCCCTTCTGCGGGAAGTTCAACAGAACAATTCGCAACAGAAGATGAAATGCTGGTAAAGCTTTTTTAAGTAAATAAACTGCCCGGTAAAATTAAGAGAAAAAAATATAATTTTTATACCCAATAAAAATAAATAAAAAAAGGATTTTGGTTGGGAATTTTTTGAAAAATTGGGAAATTTTTTGTCATAGTTCTCCAAAAATAATTGAAAGGGTGTATCGTTGGACATATTTAAAATCAAAAAAATTTTCTGCGGTTTTAACTAGGGTAGCACCCCGTTCCCCGAAACCCCGACCCTAACCCCGAAGGCTCTACCCCGGCAAACCCCGATCCCCGACATCCCGCCCCCGAAGGCTCGGGGTGCTACCTTAGTTTTAACAATAAATGGGAGGAATTGTTATCTTTGTCATTTAAAAATAATTTTTTGTTTAAAAATAAAAATTTAAATTTAAAAAACATCAGCCCAATCTTTTCTTTCAAATCTTTTAAAATAATTTTTGTTCAATTTTTCTTCACTCTTTACTCCTTACTTTTCCTTAAACTTTCAGAATTTCTTCCCGTTTTTGTTTGAAATATTTACAAAATTCTTCAAGTTTATCCTCTTTCAATTCTTTACCTTCACTAAAATAATTCTCAACTTCTTCACATTTTTCTTCGGCATTCAATATTTGTTTAAAATTATATTCCTTTTCAAGCTTCTTTATATATTTATGCAATTTCTAGAAATTATTTTAAAATATTCTTTTTAAGAAATTTTCTGATCATATCCGCATAAACAAATATCGGATAGGATTGAGGGGCACTGTCTGTGGCACAACAAAAATCTTATACAGTAAGACCCCAGTTACTCATTTATAAATTACCTAACTGGGATCTTACAGTATTCGATTTTAGCTTTGTATTTATTATATTTACCCTATCTATACTTACAAACCATTCTATTAGAATGGTTTGTCTAATAGAATGGCTAAAGCAATTATTATTGTTGCCTAAGATCAGCACTTTCGACTAAAAATTTTTTCCTTCCCAACATTCAAAAATTCTTTTATATTTTTAATAAAAAAATAAAAAAAACCTTCAATTTTCTTTTACTTATCAATTCGGCAATGTTGCACAAATCTCCAAAACCTACTTTTACCTCATTCTCCTCTCCAACATCTTCAGTTTTTCCAAAATATTTTTCATAAATTTCTTTATAAATTTCAAACTTCTCACCATTACTACTATTTAACTTTAATTCATTTATTTCCTCCAAAATTTTTTTCAATCCTTTTTCTCTTTTTCGGTTACTTAAAACGGCATAAGCATCTGATAATTTGTATACAAAGCCTAATCTATCTATTTTTTCACCACCTAAATTTAATTAATTTTTTTCAATAAATCAGAATAATCCCAGATATCCCCCCCCCATACTCTACATTTAATAGAAATCCCTCTATTGTTAATAAAGAAGGCAATTCATTCTCCAGTAGGATTCTTCGGTTCTGACCCGAACTGAACAGATACCTGAAAATTTCCCGTACCTGAAGATAATACCTGAAGATTTACCAAGAACTAACAACCCTAAACTCCAGTGTAACTATATAGAAATACCCCTATAAAACTTCTATCAAAAAAAACTCCTCCCTTTTTTAGTATCTTCAAATTCATAAAAACTATTCTTTAATTCAGTGTCTACCATTTGCATACTAAATTTATTTTCTATTTTCTTTTCTTTTGTAGATACCGATAAATTTAAAAGAAATTGGTGGACGAATAAATAAAACAATAAATTCTTACAAAATATTTTCATCTCTTTAAATAAAAAAATATTTAAATTAAGAAAATACTTATTTTTTAATTCAAAGATTTCAAGAACTTGCAACCCCTAATTGAAAGTAACATGAAGTTAAGGTCTATCCAGCCTTAATTTAAGTTAAAGAACCTCCTCTCTAATGTTGTTTGGATTTTAAATATAGTAAGAAAAACTCCCCCTCCTCTATTAATTCTAACTGACTTGTTAATAAATTAATAGTAAATTTTAAATTTTCAATTACACGCTCTCATATAGTAAATTTTAAATCAATTAATAAATTATTAATAGTCGCTCATTTAAATTTTTAAATTAATTTTTTACCATTATGTATTATTGATTGAAACTTAAGATTCGATTTTTTAAAATTTAATTTTTTCTTCTTGTTTTGGATTTTTCAAGCCCAACTTACAGAAACAAATTTTCTTTTCAGCGTTAAAAGGGAAAACCCGGAAACGAAATTTTATTAGAAAGCCGAGTTATAAATCCTAAAACCAGGTCGCGAGTCCGAGTTGAACTTTATTTTTTGGATAAAATTTATAAATTCTGGAGATTGATTAAACATTATATTAAAAATAAATATTAACTAATTAACATTTAATTAACTTTTCTCAAACACAGCTTTAAATTATTTCCAGTTTTATTTGTTAATATTTAAAATCGGAGGTGGAATTTTAAACCCGATTTTAAATTTCAATCGGAGTCAGAAAAGTGTCAGAATTATTGCAAGTCCGAAAGTTTAAAAATTTTCTTGAATCGGAGAAAATGTCTGGAATCTTCCTCCCACAAATGCCCTTAAATAGGACTTTTAGACTTTAGTCTAGATTTTATTAGAAAGAATTTTCGAAAAAAGTTCTTAAGAGTTAGAACACAATATGTCCGTAAACTCACAAATACAACCTGCTACTAATGTGAGGAGGGTAATTGCTAAGGGGAGTAATTAATCGAGAAAATACGGTAACTTGAGTAAACATTTTCGATTGTAACTGTTGGGAATAGTGTCTGAGAATCTAAAGGTTCCTCGATTTTACATAGAACAAACCAAAAGTATTTTTAGGATAAAAACTTTAAAAATAAATATGTATTTTTTAAAATTATTTTAGTTATCAATTCCACGGTCATATTACAGTAGACCAAACAGAGACGATAAGGATTATTTTGATTTTGATCTTCAACACTCTGTGGACATGTAAATAAATATTTTGATTAAATAATTAAAGTTTTCTAATTAGCTAAATAATTTCCAAACTTTTTAGACACTCAAATTTTAAAAAAAATGTTCGGAAAATTTATAATACCTAATTAGAACAAAAATTATTTAATTTAAAAAAATATGGGGAAAACGAACAAGTACATTATTACAAAATAATTAATTACCTATTACAAAATGCCCCTCTCAATAATATTTATGAAATAAATAGTATACTAAAATTAATAAATTTTGAAAAAATATTTTTTCCCTTTTGCAGGTATCGCCGCCCTGAAGGAAAATACCTTCCAACACCGTAATTCAACTTTTTAGAAAATTCAATTAAAATTTTTTCTTTTCAATTTTTAAGTCCACAACATTGGGAAACAAAACTTTTAAATGAATATAAAGCAAAGGGAGAAGCACCACTCTCTGGCTACATGTTCACAAAAGGACCGAGTGATTACAGGGCTGCGGGGACTAGTTATTTAAGCGCTGCTTTGAGGTAAATGGAGAAATTGAAAGTAGTAATGGACTTTTATTGGGAAAAAGAAAAGAATTAGAGACTTTTTAGGCTCGAATCATTTTTGAAATTTCAAAACTTTCCCTGCATTTATTATTTGTTTGGCCTTCGTTCCCATCCCGGAACGGATTTTTCAGAATCATCCCTTACCCACTCCCTCCTCCCTTTGAAATTTTAAAACTTTCCCTGCATTTATTATTTGTTTGGCCTTCGTTCCCATCCCGGAACGGATTTTTCAGAATTGCCCCTTATCTTCTCCTCTCTCTCGCAACTATTTAAAACTTATCCCTATTTGAAGAATTTTTTGGTAATTATATAATTAGGTAATCGTGTAACCCTTTTAGATGTTGAAAATTTTTATTTTAAAAATTGAACTTTGATGTTTTAAATAAACTTTTAAAGAACTCCGAGTTTCTGGGAACACCGTTTTGCTCAAATTGGTAAATTTATTTATTTTTTTATTAAATTCGATAAGTTATTTACTAAAAATAAATACTTAAATAGGTGCTTCTGTGCGTGAAGCGGATCCTGTAAGCTTCGAAAGTTTGGAAAGGTATTTAAATTTTAGGGTTTTTTGTTGGTCTCTCTTTTTGTTAAAACATTTTCAAAAGAGTTTTAACCCCAAAAAATTGTCTTCAATTCATTCGGAGCGCTCTTCGAGCCGAGTTGATTGAGAACAAAATTCAGATTTATCTATTTATTTTGAGCAATAACAAATTTAAAAAACTTAAATATTTTAATTAAAGAAATAGACCACGACCTAGTCGATTCACAACATATTCAGACCCAAATTTTGAAGATTATGAAGATCCACGAGCAGACGACACTTGATATTTTAAATAAATTTAATTGTTAATTTTCTTTAATCATTAATTTTCTCTTTAAGTTTGTATATGCATATTAAATATATTTTTTTGGATTTTTATAAAAATTTAACTTTGATACGGATATGTAAAAGTTAAATGAATTAATTAATGATCTAAGACAAATTAATCATAAATCCTAAAACCTAAAGATTTTATGGAAGGAGGCAAAATGTAAAGGTTAAAATAGAGGAGGTACATATATTAAGGAAATGCAAATTTAGTGGAGAAAGTTCTAAATTACAATTTTATTCCCTACTACATGTTAGGAATCCTGCTGTCCCAATAATTGGGATTTTTTCACGTTTTTTAGTCGGGCCAAAATGGGAATGGAAAGAATTCGGCAGGGGGCATATTGCGAGTTGATCCAGATTATGTGATCCGATTCACTAGAATTTGATAAAGAAATTCTAATCCTACCAATAACAGTTGGACAAATAAACAAAGGGAGAAAAAAGTGAATAAAAAAGTTCGGAATATCAGAACTTTGCGCATCTACAATAACGTCAACTGACTTTTTTCGAATTTTTTAATATTTTTTTTCGATTTCTACATCAATTTTCAGAAATATTTTCTATTTGAAACATGAATTTCAACTTTTTTGTTTCGAAACAACCATGACTGCGAGTCAGCATGAATTGTAAATTTTTATTCAAAAAATTTTTCAGATTGCCGTATAATTTGTCACAAAAGCTGTCACCAACAAATTGACTGGAAATGTAAAAATTCAACAAGTATTTCGAATTTACATGTAGAAGAAGTTGATTGGGCTGAATTTCTTCGGCATCATCAATTAAGGGAATTTATATCTGTTGGGAATATTTGTGACAGAAAAAATAATTTTAAAAATATTTTAATTTTCCCTTTCTTTAACCTAACGATTTAATAGAAAATTTAAAACAGAAAATCAACTCTTAAGAATTTTTGACAAATTTTCTTTAAAAATCAAACAAAAACGCTCTAATAACGACTTTAAACAAAAAGTGTTTATCTTCTATTCTTAATTAAAAATTTAATATTTTCTTCTAAATTGACTTTTAATAAATTTAAATGTAAAGGAGAACGGTCCAATAAAATAAATTTAAAAAAAATAAACGAAAGCAAGAATAAAATTTTCAGAAAATTTAAATAACATTTAACGTTTTTAAGATTTTGTCTTTGTCCTTTTAGATTAAACTTTTTGTCATTTAACCTAACTTTTGAAAATGTTAAATTGTTTAAAGCTGAAATTTTTTTGAAATTTTTTACCAATCTATCATTCAACCTCAATGATGTCATAAATGTTTCATTAGTGCGGCGCTACAAAATGAAGAAATCTGGTTACTTGACCTTTCTTCTTGAGCTCCTTGGTCTTCCTTGGCCTCTAACAATTGATTTAAGCAATTTTCGGTGTTTGATAATTTTAGTGTTTGATAATTGCGTATACAGTGATTTTAATTTAATTTTAGTATTTTTGATATAAAATTGCGGATTTTAGAAATTCGAGATACGAACCCTGAATTAAACGAAGAAATACAGTTAATTTTTTTGGTAAAATTTATTTATTTTAAATTATTTTTCTCAATTTCTACAGGGTGAGGGGTAAAACTAATTCCAAAACACGGAACAGACAGAACACGGAACGACAAAACGAGGAATTACCAAAACACGGAACGGCCAAAAGGCGGAACGACCAAAACACGGTCAAGAGAAATAATTTTTTATGATTTTAAAATATTTTAAATACATATGTATTAACAAAAAAATGATTATTCAAAAATGATAAAAAAATTTAAATCAAAATATTTTTAGAAATCAGAATTTTCAGAATTATTTATGTTCTGATCTTTAGAATATTTCTGATTTTTAAAGAATTTTTATTTAAAAACGGTCCAGTGAAATAATAATTCTTTATAATTTTAAAATATTCTAAATATCAAAAAAATATTTAAAATACTTATAATAGGAAATATTCTTAAAATCAGAATTTTTTTAAATCAAAATATTTCTTTAAATCAGAATTTTTAAAATCAGAATATTTCTTTCAATCGGAATTTTTTAAATCAGAATATTTTTTAAAATAAATTTTTTAAAATCAAAATTCTTTAAAATTCAGAAATATTTTAAAAATTTATAAAAATTCTGAAAATTCTGATTTCTAAAAATATTTTGATTTAAATTTTTTTATCATTTTTGAATAATCATTTTTTTGTTAATACATATGTATTTAAAATATTTTAAAATCATAAAAAATTATTTCTCTTGACCGTGTTTTGGTCGTCCCGCCTTTTGGCCGTTCCGTGTTTTGGCAAGTCCGTGTTCTGTCTATTCCTCGTTTTGGTATGGTCCGTATTTTGGTCGTTCCGTGTTTTGGTAATTCCTCGTTTTGTCGTTCCGTGTTCTGTCGTTCCGCGTTTTGTCCGTTCCTCGTTTTAGCCCGACACAATTTCTACATTACTAAGTAAACAATTAATGCATAAGTCCTTTTCTTTCGCTAAATTTAACCTTGCGAACTATCTTTTTTAGACATTTTTAAAATGCCTTTTTGATATTATTTAAAATTTCTTTTTTCCTGAAAATATTTTCCCATTTTCTTCAATTCTTTATTTATATTTGAATGTCACTCCCACAATTACATGTATATTTATTAACCCCTTTTAACCAAAACCGTCATTCCTCCTCATTCACAAATACGTTCATAAATAGAATATGTAAAAATTTATAAATAAAATTCCCAATTAATATTTAGAGAAAAATAATAAAATATAAATAAACACCTTAACCTACAAAATCATATTAAAAACAATAAATTTATCATTCCTAAATTTAATGGAATCTTTTCAGATAGTTGGATTTTTTGCTTCCATAAATGTTGATTTTATAAAAAAAAAATAACAGCTTTTTTCAAATATGTACTTATACATAAAATCATTACCCAAATTTTAGTTTTCTTTCATTTTTCATTTTTAAAAATTTAGATTTTTTCCTATCGTTTCTTTTTTAGATACTGATTTTAGAATGAATTCTTTACCAATTGAAGCAAAACTTGATGTTTTAAAATGTCTTGATTTTAATCAACTATTCTCTTTTAAACAAACTAATTTTTATTTTCTCAATTTAATTAATAAATACAACGAGGAATTGGCACTAATTAAATTCAATACATTCTCAATAGTAAATATTTATTTAAAGTACTTTTCCGTTATCCCTACAAACTTTTACGGACACATTTTTGCTTTTTTATCATTTATTTGACAGAATGCTCAGTGTTCTTGTTTAGGAGGAGGTATTTACTTTGGAAGAAAATTATTTGCGTGTATATTTAAAAATCGGTCATTTATATTTGAAAATAGTCTTTCATATTAATTACTCAGCCACAGGGAAAGATAAAATTTAAGGAAGAAATATGAACCATTCTTTAGTCCGCAAAAATTTGTAGGGATAACGGAAAAATACCTATAGTTACATTTACTTTTAAATTTGTATTTTAGACTGACGAAGATCGAGAATTAACTTCATTTAAAATTATTGAAATTGAATCTGGAATTTTTGATATTTCTTTGAATGAACATATTTTGAAGAAGGTGTTAAATTAATAATTAATTAAATTATAAATTTATTTTTTTAGTGGCAAGCAGCACTAGATAAATCAATTCCTTTGTTTTTACATGATTTTGAATCAAACAAAAAATTTATTGTTTGTTTGGAGAAAGAACTTTACCGTGTGGACGATATAAATCCTCATTATCGTCTTTTAAATTTGCCAAATTTTCCAAAAAATATTGAAGAAATGATTGTTATTCGGTGTTGGTTAGAACAACTTTTTAATTGTTCTTTTACTTATGCTTACTTTTCTCTTGTTGTTTTTAATCCTGAAATGATTGATTTACTATTTGACAACGATAAAACAATTGCAACACAATTTCACATTAAAACACCTTATTTAACGGCTGGAAATAATATATTTGAGAGTGTTTTCAAATTAGTTTTAAATCATTTCTCAGTTTTTTTATCTCCTATCATCAATTTTAAAGACGACATTTCTGAACAACATATAGACATTTTGTTAAATATATTAATAAGCGAAGGCAAAAAATTACCTAAGATTTATTTAGGATGTTCTAAGTTTATAACGCTTCATGATCTTATTGTAAAAGTAAAAACAATTAAAAAATATGGAATTAAATTTAAATTTTAGTATGTAGCAACATCGGCAGACTGTTCAAAAATGGTGGCTTTTGTTGTTCTGAATTATTTTTCAGTTCCAAATTTTAAATTGGATGCGAGAGCGGAAAATGTTGAAATTACAAAAATTAACGACTTAGAAACTACCAGTTATCAAATTGCCAATATTTATAATCCAGGAGTGAAATTTTTAATTCAGAATTCTGACACATTAACGTTTATAGAAAGAATGTAATAGAAAAAAGGTGAAATTTAGATTGTGTTCCTTATTTTTTTATTTTTCTTAGAATTACCGCTCCTTTCCTTTTGGTGTTCAACTTGCACTGTTATGGCATTTCTGCTTCCTGCTTAGAAGTTTAAAGATCTTGGAGCCATCATTATTTGTGAAGGGAAGTGAGAACTTGTTTTACAATATTCATTGTTTATTGACTTTTGATAAATTATTTTTCATTTTATAAAATTTGAATTGTTTTTTTAATTGTTAGAATTCCACTGATTTCTTTTTACATTTTCAACCTTTTTAATTTGCTTATAAAAATTTTAAAAATTGTTTTCCATTGATAAACTTGATGTTTTTTTTATTTTAAAAATCGTTTTATTTTTAAATTAAATTTGTTTAAGTTCGATAAACTTTTTTAAATTATACTCTTTATAAACTTGTTTTCAATTTTTGATAATTTTTTAGCAAACTAATCAAACTGGGTATAAACATAATGCTCTCCTTGCCAACTGAAGTAAAAATCGATATTCTTAAATTTCTGAATTTTAATCAGTTATCTGCTCTCAAACTTACTTCTAAATTTTTCCATGAATTTATCAACAAATTTGTAAACGAGTTGGCACAAATGAAATTCAAAAAAATAACCATTGTACATTTAATTATAAACCTATTTAACTTATTTTTTCTTTAATCAGTTTTATGCGGATAGTCATCAGTTAGTTAAATACAAATGTATTAAAACTACAAAGGATTGTTTAATCCTTCAACTGAATGATGGACAAAAGAAGAATGTATGATTGTATTTAAAAATCTAACTAGAATTGTTACGATCAGCTTTAAGGATTGGCCTGTTAAATTCACCACCGGCCAATTTTTGTCGCAAATTAAATTGTCGAAAATTTAACGATTCCTATGAGAATCTATTAAAAGACTAAATGTTTTCAGGAAATGATTTAAAAGATCCCTCTTAAAAATTTAAGTAAAAAATAAAGATAAAGCCGATATTTTAATATAAATCGAAGACGAAAGTATTATGGTAATTTTTAACTTTGTAAGACCCCTCTTTATTTTTTCTCAAATCTATGCAATAAGTAATCGGACCTAAGGCCCAGGACTGTTAATGTTTACCATAACTCTGGGTGGATAAGCGGTCTCAATTTCCATAAAAGATTTTGAGAGCCTATTCAAAATGGTATTGGTACACTCACCAATTTTTGCATATGTAGGCAGAGATGGGTACATATCACAATAAATTCTGGGAGAAAATAAAAAGGGATCGAACAAAGTTCTAAAGTATCAGTATAAATTCCAGTAAAGTTCTAAGTATTACTACCCGAATATCAAAGGTGCCTCTTAATAACCGGTCACGAACAACCCTAATTTCTTATTTTTTAGTGGAACGAAGTGATTGAAAAAGCATATCCAGTTCTTTATTGTTCTCAAATTATTGATAGCGGTCAAAATGTTGTTATTGAATTACAACAATATGGTGAAGGTAACTTTTGTACTGATAAAGGACAATTGTTCGGGATAATATAGAAATAATGCTTTAATAAAGCACAAAAGATCTCTTTTCGAAAGTTTGGAATCGGGAAAAAAATAAATTTTCGAAATTGACTATCTTGATTGGTAGATAAAGATTTTACAGCATGTTTTACTTTCCTTTTGTTATTTTTTGGAGATTTGGTACAATATGGGTATACGTAATACTTTCCTTCCTTCGTTTTATTTCTGGTTGAGAGGCATTATGGGCAAGCAAAGCAATAACAATGACTTTCTTCTACCCAAATTGACATAGATTTCGACTTCCGTGCACGTTTCCAAACGATTTATTAGATTTTTCCCTTGCCCATTTCAAACCTATTTCGAAAATAGATGAGGAAAAACAAAATTGGGTGCTGTTAACTATGCTAATTATTTTTAGCAAAACCCTATTATTTGATAATCAAAAATTACCCCCAAACAATACAAGAACTTCAATTTATTTATTTCTGCCTGGATCAGCTTTTCAAATGCTCCTTTGAATTTGCACAATTTGATTATGTAATATTTAATTCAAAAATGATCAAATTATTGTTTGAAGAAGAAACCCCCAATTATTTAAAATTCGTTGGCTTACACCTTAGGCCTACATATGACACTATTCTGCATTTATGTGAATTCGCTACAAAATATGGGATGGTTACCGAATGTTTGAGCATTTATTTTAATTGTTTCTATGATTTTGAAAATGAAATGGGTATTTTATTCAATATATTGACGAATGAAGGAAATAGATTTAACTCCATTAATTATTATTTAATTAAAGTGCCAGAAATTTTTGGGTGGATCATACAAGTATGAAAATATTTTAAGTAAAATTAGTGGTTTCCTTTCTTAAATTCCCTTATATCCCATTCCTCTCTAAAATATTTTATTCAATTCGGAACCTGATTAAATCGGTACTTTAAACTCTATGTCTCCAATAATTAATATAAAAAAAGACATGAAATTAATCCGGACAAATTGTCTGCAAGTACCTAATTTTATTTAAAATTAAAGGTTGACAGTAACTTATCAAT
This sequence comes from Meloidogyne enterolobii, assembly GCA_963681835.1. Taxonomy (NCBI): domain Eukaryota; kingdom Metazoa; phylum Nematoda; class Chromadorea; order Rhabditida; family Meloidogynidae; genus Meloidogyne; species Meloidogyne enterolobii. The sequence continues at coordinate 835,910 of CAVMJV010000094.1, forward strand.
TAAATTTCAGCACATAAAAACAGCAACAGATTTAAGAAATATGGTAAAGAATATTAAATTTCTTAAACTTTATTGGCATGATTCTGATATAAATAAGGAGGGGGAGACTACAATTGGAAAAAATAATAATGAATTTATTAAATATGAGATCGTCAATGAATATAATCGCAGCATAAAATTCTTGGTTCAGATTAAATTTTACAAATGTCCATACGACATTGAAATCAATCGAATTTAATACTAACATATTTTGTATATAATTTTTTTAATTTATATAATGGGTGCAAGTTATTCAGATTCTCTTTTATGTAGATATCTAAATAAAATGAAAATTTTGTGAGAATTTTGAGAAGTTAAAATTTAAAAAAATTTCAATACTTGCAAGCTAAACGGGAACATTTATACACAAACAAAGTTAGCTTTTATGCCAAACTTTGCGGCTTTTTATGAACAAAAATCGAATAAAATATTTAAATATTTTGTTTATTTATTATCTGCCGCTGTTTCAAGCTTTTATTACCCGCGTGCCTCCTCTATTCCATTCTTTAAATATATCTCGCATGAACAAATTATCCTACCTAATTGCTCAAAATTTTCTCTCGAATTTTTCATTTTATTAAAAATATATGCAACTGCCATATTTGTTTTTAATTTAACTTGTGTGTTGATTCTCATTTTTTAATTTAAAAAAAAATTTTTTTTTAATTTATTACAGTATAAAATTTATATATATTCAGTTGGTTCTGTTTATTAGTGATGTTCGGGAGTTAATAAAAAAGCCGAGAGTCTAGACCGAGCCCGGGATCGAGAGTGAGAACGAGGCATTTGATCATTTCAGCTGTTCAAGTTCACAAGTTTCTATCATACATATGTGTATTTACTGGATTTAATAATCTAAGACAAACTGATCATAACCTAAAGATACATATTATGGAAGGGGGGAAAAAGTAAAGTTTGCTGCTGTTAAAATAGAGGAGAAATATTAGAGAATTGCAAATTTAGTGGACAAAGTTCTAAATTACAAATTTTATTATCTACTACATTCTAGCTATCCTGCCACGTTCTTTTAGTCGGGCCAAAATGTGAATGGAAAAAATTCGGAACTCTTCATTTTAAGAAATTTAAATTATAATAAGCTAACAATCAGAGGTGGGTCAGATTTCCGTCGTTTTTCTCCTTCCGATTTCCGAAAAAATTTTGGTTTCCGAGTTCCGACTTTTGAGCCAGTTCCGATTTCCGACACCTCTGCTAACAAATTTAATAAATAATTTTAATTTATTTACCGTATTTTCTCGATTAATTCCCCTGGGGAATTATTTTTTCAACCTATCTCTGGCAGGGGGAATTAATCGAGGGAGGGGAATTATTCGAGGGAGGGGAATTATTGTTTCAACGCATTCCTAAATTTAAAAAGTATGAAGTTTTGGCATTCTTTTTCTTTTTTTATTTATCTACTATTTCATTATATTCCCTATCATGCATCCATATAACTTGCATGTGTTTACTTAGTTCTTTATGTACTCAAAAATGTGTATATAAAGACTATAGTACCACATGATGGGTCATTGTATGATACGATACTAAGGGATATATATTATATCACCAAGTATGGAACCATATATACTTACCTACTTTATATATTATTTTCTGTACTATCCCATTATCCCACTATTTTGAATTAAATTCCGACCTCTTCAAATATATCTCTTGATATCCCTTCAATCCTCTGATATTTCCTGATTACGTTCAAATCCATTGCTATCCTCTAATACTCTGTTATCCTTAAATCCTATACCTTGATATTTCAGCTGTTAAATACTACTTTGATCCATGTCTACTTTTTTAGGAGAGGGGAAAAAGGAGAAGAAAAATAAAAGTGGTAATTCTTTTGAGAGGGGGGAATTATTCGAGTTTTGAGGGAGGGGAATTATTCGAGGGAGGGGAATTATTGTTTCAACCTATCTCTGACAGGGGGAATTAATCGAGAGGGGGAATTATTCGAGGGAGGGGAATTAATCGAGAAAATACGGTATTTTTCTACAAAATAAACAACAACAAAAAAATAAATATTCGTATTTAATTAATTTATTTATCCTCTAATTGACCCAACATTTTCTATTTTACTCAAAGCAACTAAAGAAACTGGTCTCTCATCTAAATCGTCTTCAATACTTTCTTCTGTAGTTGTAGCCTCTCTGCCGTCTCTTCTATCAGAATTTGACTCTTCTTCACTTCTATAAGAATCGGGTATTGTCACTCCCTCAGCATACGAACGTGTTGCAATAGGTCGAAACTTCGTTCCACTTCCAACTCGCCCCGCTAAGGCTGTCAACGACCTTGAAACGAGATTTTCCATTGGTGTAAGCATTGCTGTTCCGGGTGTTGGCGGGGGTACTGGAATTGTTGGCTGTAAGTGGTCGTCGTGTTCTTTTTTGTCTGCTGATTTGGTACGGGTTTTGCTCTTGCTTCGAGAACGTTTTAGTTGTTGGTGACGAGCCCGTGCTTCTGCTTTTTCTTTTTTCCATTTTTTGTAGCGGCGGACAGACCAAAACTTTAAAAAGTTAATTTTTTGAAACATTTTTGAGGGGAATCCGCAAAACTAGGGAAACACCCAGAAGATCACCACTTCCCCCGTCACTTCCCTCGTGTTGATATTCTGGGTTTAGTCTATTTTTTGAAAACTCACCATTAGACAAGCACTTAGAGCTACCACAATAAGCGGCAAAATAAACACGTAGCAAAACCTAAACCAATTTGTCGGTCTTACGCGCCTTTGAGCCTTCTTCTCTACTAAAGGCAATCCCCTCTCTTTAAAATCCGTAAAGTCTAAATGGTCTTGATCCGTGTCATTAACAAAATGTGCATCGCTTTCTGTGGTTGTTGTTTGAGAAATGAAAGAAGTAATTACAAAGAAGAGCGTTATTAGAAGAAGAACAATTTTTGTATTGAACATTTTAACTGAAAAATAAAAATGAATTGAAAAAAAAGAAAAATGATAATTACATTTTTAATTAAGTGAATGAAGAAATGAACTTGAATAAATTTAAATCAACTCAATTTTTGTTTTTATAGCATAATTGTATCAGTTAGATGTGTTTCCCAATCCGTCCTTAAAAGTTGAGGACTTTTAGTTTTTTCTTAAAGAGTTTGTGGCTTTTCCTTCCCCTGGTCTTGTTCTGTGTCGTCCACTGACACCGCTTCCGAAAAAATTTATCTCAAAATGCCCTCCTCCTTCTCAGGAAATATCACCTTTTCAAAACTGAATTATTGAAAGTTGATAGAAGAGTTGATATATGTATAGGGGTTGAAAGTTGCCCCAATTTTTTGCAACATACCTTTTTCTTTTGATTTAATGAATTTTTTTGTTAAATTTTTTTAACTTTATTTTATAATTCTTTTTTTTATTTAAATTTAGATAAACTTTTTTCCGATAAAATTTTGAATAATTTTAAAAAAATACATATGTTCAATTAAATGAAATGAGGAATTGGCGGGGTTGAATAGAATGGGTGGGATTTAATTGATAACATTTTTAAAATTCAAACACCTCCTCCTCTGTTTGTTATTTTTTTCTTTTTAATTTTTTCCACAAGTTAACAATTTAATGCTTCTTATTGTTTAATAAATTTTAAAAAATTTATTATTTATTTATACCAAAAAAATCCAAAAATGGATCAAGTTTTTATATAATCAAAAAAAATGAAGGAATGGGAAGGCTTGTTTATGTTGTGTCAGAACCAGAAAAGGAACATTTAAAAAAGATTAAAATATAAAAAGGTTGCAGTGAAAATTGTTAAATTTTTCGTAAAATAAAATTATGTTGTTCACACCCCTTTTTAAATATCCTTTTTTTAATTTTAAATTTCACTAGAGTTGATTAAATATATATTTATTTGGAATTTTTCTAATTTTTCTGATCCTTTTTTAAAATAAAAATAATAATTACAATATTTTTACTTTTAACAGAGAAATATTCCAATTACAGTCAGATTATCAATTTTATGTATATCCTTAATATATTCATTATTTAGGGAATTGCTTAATAAGCTACACCCACCCAGATTTAAAAAGATTTACCCTAAATTGAGGATTGGATATACATAAAATTAAATTTTGACTGTATACATGGGGTACACCCCAACTTACCGCGAGCCCAACTCGTCGCAGAGCTATAACTTCGTTCAGAAATGTCGAATCCGGGGCACCCTGGTATAGTTCGATTCAGCTCGTCGAGACGCATCGAATCATACCAAGGCGTACCGGATTCGGCAATTCTGAACGAAGTTATAGCTCTGCGGTAAGTTGGGCTCGCGGTAAGTTGGCCTGCTCCCGTATACATGGTTTAAAACAAGTTTTTAAAATGAGCGATTTTTATATATATTTTGTGCAAAGGCAGATGGCTCGAATGTTGTTTGTGATTTTCAAATGAAAAAAACTTTAAACTAGTGACCAATTCTTTTAAATATTTTTTGAAGATTTCTTTTAAAATATTCTCTAAATTTTTTGTCAAAATATCTGGTCACGAGTTTTTAAATTTATATTAAATACAAGAAAAGTATTTTTAACAAAATTTCTTGTCAAAATTAAAATAAACGAAATTTTGTTTAAAAAATTTTAAAAATTTTAGAGAATACGAAAATGAAAGTAAAGCATTAATTGGATTTTTTGAAGGTATTTTTGATTAATTTAAATATTATTTTACCGAGAGTACCGAGAAATTGTTCTCTTCAATTTTTTTGTTTTTAAAAATTAAAAATTTTTATTGAAAAATTAATAATTTCCCAAATTATAAAAAAAAAATAAAATGCTTCACTTAAATTATAAATATAAAGAAAAAAATTATTTTTGAGTTAATTCAGTCAAAGGAAAACAATTATTTTTTTTAAAAAATAAAGCAAAAAACAAGGGAAAAAATTTTTTTCCACCCCCCAAAAAAGCAAAAAAAAATTTTTTAATTTTTCTTTTTTTCATTCCCCTCTCTCTCATCTACTCGTGCTTTCCCCTCCACCATCTATTAAAGGTTCAGGTGTTGTTTTAGTTGAAGTATTACTATTACCATCGTTATTCCCCCCTCCATTCTTCCGGAACTTTGAATTTAACCACATGGCAAAACATCCAGTTATTGATGAGGAATTACCGCTTTTACCTTCTAAAATAAGAAAATAAATTTTTAATTAGAAAAAAAAAAGAAAAGAGGATATGACGAAAGAAAGATTTATTTGAATGATTTTGAAAAAAAAATTATTTGAGGAAATGACGTTAGGAACAAAACAAAAAGGGACAAATATAGACGATCGCTTGTATGTCTGTGGTGCAGTTGGATAGTGCTGCGTTTGTAAGGGAATAGTCGGAGGTTCGAATCCAACTCAGGCAAGAGGCTTTTATTTTGATATTTAGATAGAAAAAACGTTAAAAAATTTTTGAAGATGATAAAAATTTAATTTTTATAAAAATTATAGGCGACACTTTATCCCACCCTCTAAAATTAAAATCCTCAAGAATCCTTTCACAAAAAAATTTCAATTTCCCAACCTTTCTTCTTCCTTTCCCGTTCAACACTTTGAGTTCTCTTTGATTTCTTCTCTTCATTTTTTGTATTAGTCTTATTAGATGATGACAAAACATCGTCATGGCTTGATCGATGTGTAAAAGGTTTTGAAGTTTTAATTGTTTTTGTTGTTTCACTTTTACTGGGAGATTGGATATCCGAACTTTTAATTTTTTTATTTTGAATTTTTGTTGTTTTTTGATCTTTAGATGATGAATCTTGGGCAACTGAAGAAGTGTGGGCAGATAATTCAACACCTTTAAATGTTTTCATTTTTTAACTAAAATACGAAAAAATTATAAAAACCTTCAACAATTGCATCCAATGGTTTACGCAACGAAGCTGAAATTGGTTTTAAAAAAATTAAAATTGTAATTTTTATTATCAAGAAAAAAATATGTAGAATACCAAGCCTCTAAAATATTTAAAAAATCATTTTTGATAAAGTGGATTATTTTATCAAAAAGATATGAGGAATTCTAATCAGGAATCTGCTATTCTTGTTTCCTTGAGTAATATTACCTAGTATTACCTTCATAGTAAAAAGGGTTTGAGATAATACGGCGGAATTTTTCGAACACGACACCCCTCGGTACCTAGCTTAAAATTGGCTGATATAAGGGAAAATGGTATTCAAGGGGGAAACAAATAAAAGTCATCCTAGGACCGAATTAAGCTGGTAGATGAAGGGAAGTGATGTGTGGAGGACGCTAATTAGAGAGATTCGATTGAATTTAATTTGTTTCGAAAATGGAATCAAAATATCAAAATTTTTATTTAAATAAAGTTAACCTGAACTTGTAGAATATTTTGGAGGTGTTTTAGCAGAAGGAATAACCATAACAGCATTGTTTGTTTGAGCGTTTTGAAAAGAAGTAGCGAGAACTGAATTTGTTGGAAGACTTCCAATACTTTGAGAATTCCTTGCTCTAGCAGCATTTGCTGTAATAACTAAATGGGTATTTGAAGAAACTGCTGACGAGGAAGTCTTTAAAAAATAAAAATATTTTTTATTTAATTATTTTAAAAATATTTTCGAAATAAACAAAAAAATTAAGAATCAAGACTATTGGTTCCGAAAAACTCACAAGAATATCGAAAGTTTTTTCTTGGAAGTGATAATTTCCTCCCATATTTTATTAAAAAAAATACGGGAGGAAATTAGGGAATACCTATGTCTATTAAAAAAATTAGAGATACTAATATAACAAGGAAAAAAATTTTGGACATTGTCAAGCGAATGTAAAATTCAGATAATGTGATGGGATTGGAACAAAATTTACTAAAATAAAGTCAAAAAAAAATTTAAATTACCACATGTATTGCATTTCCATTAGCAAAATCCTGCAAACTTTGTGCTCTAGAACGAACTAAAAAATACAAATATTTTTAGAAAAATAAATTTAAAAAAAAACCATTTTTAATTCGTGCCGGTAATGGCTGGGAAGGAAATAATTTCATATCTTTTGTTACTATTGGAGCCAACATTTTTGTATTTTTAGGATTTATTTAAATGTTTAATTAAAATCTGAAAATTAAAAGAAATTTAATTTTAAAAAATTATAAAAAAATTTTGTAAAAATCATTCTAACGTAATTTAAAAAAAATTTAAAAAATAAACTTTAAAAGTTTGTAACTAAAGACCGAACCACACAGCAGATCAAAATAGGTAAAGGCGGCTACTCGCCTTTCATTGTGGGATTATGGCCTAGTTGGTTAGTGCGTCCACTTTAAGGCAGAAAATGAAGGAGATTCGAACACTTTCAATGAAACAATGAAAGCCACTAAAACGGCTAAAAGTAACAGGCTGATCTGCTGTGAATCAATGGTAAAATATTATTTATCCTACTCTAATCCAATCTCTATTTGAGCCAATTTTTGATTAAAAAGTCGAAATTAAAATAAAAAAATTTCAAGAGCGAGGGCTTAAAAATTAACTTCTAAACAAAATTTTCTGACCAAAAATTAATAAATTTGGACCAAAATGGTAACTCTAAAAATAATTTAAAGTAGAAATTAAACACAATTTATAAAAAAAGATACAAAAATACAAGTGTAGTTAGTAAACGAGACACAAAATAAAACTTGTTGTGATTTTAACTTAAAAATTTAAATGCTTTGATAATCGGTTAATATGTAAATACTAGAGATCGGAACGGGACGGGATCTAGCACAGGATTTTACCGGACCCGGGTTTTGCGCTGAAAACGAGATTACCGGGATTTACAGGAGGATCCTGTCTCGATCGAACTTTTGAAACGTAATCCCGTTCCGGGATCCCGGGAATTTTTTCAAATTTGCGGGATTTTAAATTATTTACATAAAAACCCCAAGAAAATTTAACTGAAGCTATTTTAAAAAATAAAATTTCATTAAAAAATTTTTTTAAGTGATGCAAAAATTATTTTAAATTGCACAGAGAAAGTAAAAAAATAAAAAAAATTTTCAATAAATTAATTTTTGAATAAAAATATTCAGAAAAAAATTAAAGACATTTTAGATTTAAATAATCTCCCTAAGAAAAGCTATTTTTCATATAAAAATACACCTACACACAAATAAATCCGTATAATTTTATAAATGAAAAGATATTAAAAAAGAAACTAATAACAAATATCAAGTACTTACTAGCTTTTCTGCTACTTTAAATCGATTTAATTTCTCAGGATGAGTAAGGGATATTTTTTGAGCAAAGCAAAAAAGTCTGCTGACTGGTAGATTAAGCAGCTGAAAAAGGGGACGTTTGAGTATTTGAAAGAGATGAAAATTTATTTAAATTTAGTTTATTTGGAAGTAAAATTGAATTTTAATTTACATAATTTAAAGCTTGCTAAAAATCGTTTCCATTCGATGTGTAAAAATAAAATGTGTTTAATTAAATACTCAAACATCAAATTTTGTTTTAAATGCTAGACACACCTGCATAAAAACACGTCGACTTGACGCGAGTCAGATAACTTTGGTAATCTTGATGTTTTTGTATAGTGAGATGATTCCATCAGTTAAATGGTTGTTTTGTTCCGGTACACTGACTTGTCCATAGAATAAGACGTCTCACATGCAAAAACTTCAGCTGGTACAAAACACATCTTTAAAATATCAGTGTCTGAACCTGACAGTCGCACAACTCTAAATATGTCTGACAGTTTCTAAAAATTGGACAGCCGCCATTTACAGCCGATTGGGTGCAGAATTTTTTAATTCACAATTTTGCACTTCAAACCTATTCTTGTTGATCGTAGGCTCATCATATTTGTTATATTTTGATAAAACATGTAAGTTAGAATCAGGAAACCAAAAAAATTTTAAAATTTATACTAGACATCTGCTACGTTTTATTGCATCAAAGGCCGTCTTCTACACCTTCAATAGAAACCTTCAATTGTTATGTACATACATCTCAAACTTTATTTTTTAAAAATTAAAATTTATACTCTATGTGAAACAATTAAAATTTATCAACAAAAAATATACACGTAAAGTATCAACTATTATTATTACTTTTCTTGACCTCGTTACTTTTTAGTTGCCATTGGTAATTAAATATAAGAAAAAAAATGTCGCTAGCGCGATATTTCGTCAACATGCATAGAAACATGCCTGTATTTATATATAAAAAGATTGTTGAAAAAAATAATAATATCGACTGGATGTCTTCTACAGCTTAATGAGAAAAAAAGGAACATCTTTCCTCCCTCTCGTCATTTTAAATTCAAAAATTGTGGATACCTTAATTATTATTTCCTTTCTAGCTTGTACATAGAAGAGACAGTCACTCTCTCTTGTATAAAATATATGTACATGTTCCTTTTCCGTTTTTATATATTCTTTCCTTATAGCAAAACGTCTGTCACTACTAGGTCACTAGGGGAAGAGAAAAAGAAAAGAAGAAATTCGTCTTCTCCTTTTTTTATCCGTTTACACACTTTTTTTTATAGGCATATGTTCATACACTCTCTTCTTTTTAAAATCAATAATACTCGCAACAAAGCACCAAAAATCGCGTTTTTTAGATCATCTTAGCGTGCCAGCCGGCGTTTAAAATTTTTTTAGTATACGTAATAAATTGAGGCTTAATTTGGAAATTTTCTACACGTGTATTGATGGAGAACCCTAAAAATATTTCCCAGTCTTTCCCTTGTTTGAGGTGAAGGTTTAAATTTCAATGACCAAGTATCGACAAATTCCTATTTAAATTTTTTTTCTTAAAAAGCAACAGGAATTCCCGGATTTTTTCCGTTTTTGTCAAACACAGTGCCGGAAAAAAAGGCGCGCCGAAATTTGCGGATTTTAATTTGCGGACCCGAAATTTGCGGACCCGAACTTTGCGGACCCGAATTTTGCGTACCCGAACTATGCGGACCCGAATTTTGCGGATCTGAGATTTGCGGACCAAAAATTTGCGGACCGACAATAGAGTCTACTGAACCTCGGAAATTTCAAAAATTTTAGCCTGCGGCGTTAATTAGGATAAATTCAGGCATCATGATTTTATGAAATGGCCATATAAATGATTTTCTTATGGAATTTTCTTGATTATTTAAATTATGAAATAATTTTAAGATAAAAAATTGATAAAAATTTTGAAAAATCAAGAAAAAATCTTGATCTGGTACGGATCATGCTAAACTCTGCCGGAATCCTCGAAAAATAAAATTTTTAATTTTTCCTTTTTACTCAATTGTCTGTCCTAAAATCTTGGTTCCGCAAACATCAGGTCCGCAAACTTCGTGTCCGCAACCTTCGGGTCCGCAAATTTCGTTCCGCAAATTTCGGGTCCGCAAAGTTCGGGTCCGCAAAATTCGGGTCCGCAAAGTTCGCGCCACGGAAAAAAAGATAGGACTTAGGCTGTTAATTTAGTTTTTATCGATTATCTCTTTTCGGTTAACTTGTAGAAAAAAAGTTTCATCACTAAAATTGTAGATCTTTAAATGCTCTTTAAAATGAGTATAAATATCAAGATAATTTACCGACAAAAATTTTCCCAAAAAATTTTTTTCCGGCACTGTATTTAGCGATTTTCTTTCGAACAAATTTCTAAAAAATTCCCTCATTTTCTATAAAAAATCTTTTTATTTCGAATTTTTCCGTTATTAATTTCTTTGGTATTTTTACAGACAGACATGTAAATTTGGATTTTTTCTACAGGGTGACAAAAAAGTAACCGGGCACTTTATTTTTGGTATAACTTTTTTCAAATTAAAGATAATGAGATCAAATGATGATGAAATTATAGAGAAATAAATAGAGAATAAGATATAAAAATCTTTTAGAATTTTCCCTATTCTACTTTGAGATAAGGTTAAAGGAAAGTGCGAAAAATTATTGCTCCAGGTCGCACCTTTTTTTGAGACATTTTGTCTATAACATTAGAATAGATTGCAGTAATTACACAAAATTTTTTCTGGCATCTAGAGCAGTCTTTTATCTATAGAAATTATAAAGCAAAAAATTTTTCAGATTAAAGCTTAAAGAGATATTCGATTGCGCGTAACCCTCCCGAAATGAGAAAATCGCATTCCCCCCAAAACTGATTTGCATCTATTCAGAGCCATCCATGTAGGAGTTGGAATTTTCATCTTTCGGATTTGTCCGGTTCGCTAATGATCTTAATTAAATTCTGTTGAGATCATCCCGTTTGGACTTCTCCTTTCTGAGATACAGAAAATAAAATTTTAGGGGGAAAATTTTGATATGGTGTACCTAAAATTACATAACTTTCTTAATCCTTAATCAAAAATTTTTTAATTTTACTATATAATAGAGAGAAATAACTGGGCTACAAAATAAGCTTGGAATTATCTAAAAATGATATGAACAAAAAAAGTTATAAAGGATAGAAAAGTGCCCGGTTACTTTTTTGTCACCCTGTAGGTTTATTTTCTATCGATTATTTTTATTTTGTTTATTTTTAATGGCATATTTGCATAATGGCAGCTTTTAAAATTTAAAAAAATTCAAAATTAATTTAACGCATTAACTAAATTATGTAGAGTCTACTAAAAAATTATATTTAAATTTAATTACTCTTATATTTAATCAAAAATTCAGTTGCCAGCGTTAACACGAGAGAGAAAAATTGATTTTTTATATCGCTAACTATTTTTTATAGGCGTCAGCTGGTTTCTACTTTTTCTTTATTTTTTTAATTAACAACTAAAATAAATAGTACATTAATTTTACAATACAATTAATTAAAAACAGTAAAACTCTAAACAGTCAAAACGGAGCCGCAAAAGAGACAAAACTTCCGTATTATTTTTAACAACCATTGGCGGCATAGAACAAAGTCCGTTAAATAACAAGTGAGTAGCCAGAAAAATGTTTTTTATAAATTGTTGGGGGTCGTCTTGGTGCCTTTTTCGATTTGGCGCCAATTACACTTTAATCGCTTATTTGGCTGCAAATTTTCACATGATGAAAGAATTGTGAAAATTAATCATTTGAGAAAGAAAATTAACAAATAAGCAGCTTTCGAAATTAAAAAAATATTAGCAAAGATTGCCAAATCAAAATTTAGTAGCAAATTTGTAGAGAAAATGCTTCACGTCAAAATTGGGCGCGCCGAAACGGTCATCCAAAATTTAAAAAATAACCTTTTGTAAATTAGTCTTTGCTCTTTAAAAAATCAATTACTAAAATAAAATATGGGAAAATAAGCAGCGGCAATGTACACAAAATTTTCTATTAATTTAGATAAAAATCAGGCACATTAATTCTGTCTTGTACATTTTTCTACTCCAAAATTGGAGTTTTTTTGAAAAAGCAAAATGATGGTTGATGACATTGAACCACCTAAACCTACCCCTATATTTGGAAATGGGACGTCATTGGTAACTAATGGAATTAACAATTCTTCATTAGCTGCACTAATGCATTCAAATATTCAATCATCTTCTTCTACAACAGCGGGTCCAAGTTCTCTATTCCTCGGAACTCCTCTTTCTACAATGCTTCTTGCGAGTAATCAACAACAACAACAAAGCTCAGGAAGTAGTTCTAGCAGTGTTGGTGGAGGAATGGGGTCCTCTGGATGTAATGGAAGGTTACAACCTAGACAAAGTAAGAGGGGATTTTTAAATTTGGGTTTTTAATAATGTTAATTGGAACACTTGCTATTATTCTTTACTCTTTAATAAAACTAATTTTATCCTGATTACACCCAAAAGATCAACACGTTATTGTTTTCTTCGATCATTAAAAGGATTTTAGTTTGCTATATTTTTATTATTTCTTAAGGAAGGAAAGTTCCTGATGGCGAACTATGTGCTGTATGTTCGGGTATGTGTTTTATTAATACATTTATATAGGGTAGCACCCCGTCCGTCGAAGCCCTCGACCCGAAGGCCCTACCCGACATAACTCGATCCTCAACGCCCACCCCCGTGCGGGCAAAACCCTGACCCCTGAAACCCCGACTATTGTTTCGGCAAAAAACCCCGATGGCTCTACCCCGGCAAACCCCGAAAATCTGCACTTATAGGTATATTTTTATCTTGTATGTTGCTCGTTTCGATTTTTCTTTTTTGTCCCTCACATGAACTCAATTATCCATTACTAGATGGGATATAATCTAGAAATTAATTAACCCATGTTTCCGAAGTTTGTTTAATGTTTATGCCCAACTATTTTATTTTTCCAAAAATTTTTAGACAAAGCAACAGGCTATCATTATGGTGTTGCAAGTTGTAATGGTTGTAAAACATTTTTCCGAAGGACGATAGTTTCTGAACATAGTTTTGGTAGTTGGTTAATTAATTATTTGATAGAAATTTAGCTCTTTTAGTTTGTCAATATAATGGAAGTTGTGATGTTACTAGAAATGTTAGATGTGCTTGCAGGCATTGCAGGTTTTTATTTGAAATTCTAAAAAAAGGAAATCGGATTAATTAAAAATTAGAAAAATTTCGGGAATTAAATAAGTAATTTTGCCGGTTATTATGGGGGAATGATTTATTTAGGATTGTATCCATCTTTTTACCCTCCCTCGCTAAATGAAAGATCTTCTAAAAGGCATTTGAAGACTATAGTATTACGCGGAAAGGTAAAAATGGGCCTCATAAATGTTAACTAATACAAGTATTTTTGCTATAAAATCATGATCTTGTTAGATATCCTTTTCAATTTTTAGGTTTCAAAAATGTGTTGCCGTCGGGATGGACGCCAGAGCGATACAAAATGATCGGGACAGGTATTTTATTAGTATTTTATTCATAACTATTTTTAATTTTTAAAAGAATCGGCCCAACAAAGATGCGTTTATCTTCTGGCGGGGCAGTTGAGGGTAGAAAACGCAGTTCTGTCGATGAGGATCAACTTTCTGTGGCTTCTTTATCACCACAAATGAGACAACAAGACGGGAAATTGTTGGAACACATTGTTGCAATGTATATATTTTTTGTTTTTTAGAAGTAAAAAAGACATTGATTTCTGTTCATTCACAGATTTTTTTATATAATATTGGGAAAATTTCTAGTCTTTAATGTCCAGTTTACGAGTTGAGATTCGAACTCACCTAAATAACCCTTCCCCGTGTGTTAATGTCGGGGAGCAAATAAAGGCTACCAAATAAGGGCTACAACTTTCTATCCTACCAAGGGCGTAGCCAGGAGGGCTTCTGGTTCATTCAGAAGGGGCTATAGCAGGGCTGGGCGAAATATTATAAAATTCGAAACTTTAAAAAAATAAAAAGTGAAATGCGAAACTTCGCGCTAAAAATGCGAAACGCGAAATTCCGAAATAAGCCCAGCCCTGGGCTTTAGCCTCTCCCCCGAACTGACTACTCCCTTATACCCTACAAACCTTTAACATATATCAGAACACCTCATTCATTGCCACCACTTTTAAAATAAATTTAAAATTCATTTTATTATTTTAGAGAAAACCTTTGTAATGTTCTTCGCAATTGCTGTCTTGAAGAAAGCAAAGGTGTGAGAGAAACATTGACACAGCCTTCATTACTTTTCCAAGCACAAAACTTACGAAAAGATGTTTTATTAAATTTTTTTTATTTTTAATTATTTATTTTTAAGGTCAATACAATTTTTAAAGACCTTTATCCAGGTTTATTTTTAATTAAATGTTTTTATAAACCTTAATTTTTAGCTTCCATGAATGATATCCAAATGTGGAATATTAGGGAGCTCAGGCTTTGTTTGGAATGGGCTAAGACTTTTGATGAATTTCAACGACTTTCTGACAATGACCAAGTTTGTTTTTTAGCGGGATTGTTGTAGAGATCGGACAAATTTCTTCTGTCAAATATATTGATTTCTCTCAATGCAGGAGACACAAAAAAATATGCATATTTTGGGAATAGAATAGGCAAACGATTTTTTTCCAAACATTCTTTGTCTGCAATCGACCACTGGTCAGTTTTTTATGCGTCTCTTGCATTGAGAGAGAGGTCAATAACATAGGCGTCCTGAAAAGAGATATACATATATTTGACAGACAGAATTTGTCCGGCTCTAGATTGTAGCCTCGGATTTGTCAATTTTGAGCGGAGTTAAAATTTTGCGGTACTTTGGGTTTGCTTTACCTTGGCCTGCTCCCTTTCTCTAAAAATTATTTTCTAAAAATTATTTTTCTTAATTTAGTTTTCGCTAGTCCGAAACTTCGCATTCACTTATAACATCCTGAACAGGTTTGTTTAAGTCATTCTTTTAATTTTTCTAATTAAAAATATTTTTAGAGTCTTCTATTCATTGGACTACGGACCAGATAAAATAGTTTATCCCAATGGCGCATATATTTTAAGACAACCCCAGGATAGTGTTAAAATACCTGGATGTAAGTTTTCCATTAACCGGACATCCAAATTTTATATAATTAATTTAGGTCGATCAATATATCATCGTCAAATGGATGGTCTGTTAAAAAAAGATTAGAGCTGTATTGAAATTTTTTGAGATTTAATTTTTTTTAAATTTTGATCTCAATTTTTTGATCTCCCATTTTTTAATTTAAATTCCTTTAACGCTGGTATCTCTATTTTGAGGGTTTTCTTAAAGTCAGTTCGACTTACAAATCCAATGCTTGAATTAATATTTGTGATGTGAAATTTACTAAAAATTTCATGCCTTTCTAATAATTTTCTGAAAAATTTAAATTGAAAATTTTCGTAAAACTGGAAAGAAAAATTTCAATACAGCTATAATTGTCTAAATTATTTTTTAATTCTTTAGAAATCATGATTCCATTTCGAAAACTAGAAATTTCTATGCGTGAATTTGCTTGTTTCAAAGCTTGTCTTTTCTTCAACCCAGGCATATTTAAAAAATTTTCTGAATTAATTCTTTTAAAAATTTTCATTTTAGACGCTCTAGATTTGTCTCACGAAGTTCGGGAAAATATTGGAAATGAAAGGACAAAATATCTTACCGTTCTTTTCCAAATAATTGTTGAAAGACACAATACAAGCTTTGGAGTTCAAAAATATGGAAATATGTTGATGATGTCTCAATCAATTCAGGTAAATTTTTGTTGTTGAAAAGAAAAAATATTTTTTGATTCTAAAAATAAGTAGAGTGATTGGGAAATGCGAAGAATTTTATATTAAATTTTTGGCCAAAAAAATTTACAGATCGTTTAACAAAAAAATTATTTATTTGACATTTTTGTTTCAACCCTCTAGATAAAGAAATAAAAAAATTAATTTCATCATTTACACATCAAAGATGATTGTTTGGAGAGGGAAAATAGTTTCAGAGTTGCATTTCTATAAAACCCATTAGGGAGGGGAATTGCTTGTGTTTCCCAATATTTTTTTTGTTTTTCTTTGTTTTCGTTCTGAGAAAAGAAAATTTTCTGTTGGCCTATAAAGGTTGAACGATCAAATGATTTAAACAAATGAAAGGAGAAAAAAGTAATAAGGGAAACCTGCACACAATCGGCGAGAAAAGGAAACAAATGAAAGAGAAAATATTGTAGCGCGTGGTTGTCTGGTTTAGTTAGATTTATGAGTCAAAAAATAAATGTCTGGCCTAGATTTAAATAGTAGATAAGTAACTGGAATGATTAAATTAATATGACAAAAGTGTACAAAACGAAATAGGAAAAAAAGAACAGAATTTTGGAGTAAAAATTGGAGATTTGCATTAAAAATGCTAAAAATAAAGAAGAAAAAATGCAACTTTTTCCTTTAATAAATAAATTAAAAGATTAGAAAACGGTTTAAAAATTAGGGGGGATATACATTAAAAAACATCAAAAATTGTTGTTTAATTGCTAGAAATATAGCGACCAAATTTATGTTTATTTAAAGACAAGAGGGGGGAGGGAGTGAAAGAGGGCCCTTCCCACCAAAAAATTTTCTTTCATTTATTTAAAATGATGTTTTTAGTCATCAGACAATCATCCTTGACGTGTGATGATGAATAATAATTGGGAAATAAAAACTAAAAAAATATTGTCAAAAAATAATTTTTTAATCAAAAATTAATTCTTTTAGAACATCATTGACCAAAATGATGAAAATATGCAAGTTATGGAAGTTTTTGGGTAAGAAAAAATTATTTTTGAAAGTTTAAATTAAATTGAAATTTCTTTAGACATTTTTGGCGAATTAATGGGTTTGTTAAAGAATTGTGTATGAAATGAAAATAGAAGGAAGTATTTAAAAATAAAAGAAAGACGGGGACATTTAATAAAAATTAATTAATAAAAATCAAAAAATAACAGAAACGCATCAAAGAATCTTTTTTACAAGCGTAACCTCTTAAACGCGGACCTCACTCTTTATCATTACAAAAAATTCCTTTATTTAGTTACTATATCACTTTCTAATTTGCACTTTCTATTTAATATTTTTTATATATTTACTAAGTACAACAACAATTTAATATTTTAAATTTAATTAATTTTGTATTTAATTTTCTCTACGAACATGTATGTATCTATCTCTTTTCTATATTCCAAAAAATCTTTCAGCCCGCTGTTTTAACATACATCAGTACATACATTCTATTTTTATACATGGTTCCTGCCATAGTACTTAAATAAAATTAATTAATATTTAAAAGATTTTTTTCTCTATAAACAATAAAGGGTTAATAAAAGAATGAGAAACAGGTTTTTATCTAAAATTTTAAAGTAGGGTAGCTCCCCAAGCCTTCGGGGTCAGAGGTGTCGGGGTTTGCCGGGGAGGTCATGTCGGGTTTCGAGGTCGGGGTATGGGAGACGGGGAGCTACCCTAGTTTAAAGGCATATTTCTCAAAATTTTTTGAGGAAAGAATGAGGTGATGTGAGACTGATCTCGATGATCTCCTTTCTGCTACTGTAGAAATAGTTACTATTAACTTTTGAAGACTTAACTAATTTCTTTTGATATTTACTAGTTTCATGGAAGTAATAAAAATGGAAGGATGAAGCTACTTTTCAGTAAATATTTTTGTGGCCATTAAGTTTAAAAGCGGTTGAAACAACCGATATATAATTTTACTAACATACTAAATTTATTGAAGAGACGGACTCTATTTCTGTTGCATTCCTAACACCGCTGCCAAAAACCTTTTGGCCCTTTTGCTTTTCTAATGGCTAGTCTTCTCTTTTTTTAACCCGTATGTCCAGCGGATTCTTTGTATTCTCTAATGCAAACAGAGAATTGCAGCGAAATGGTCGATGAAAATAAGTACTATCTGAAAAATCATGGAATTTATTTTTTGGGTAATGTCCTAATTTTTTTTAAATTTTAAACTTCTCTGCGGATCTGGAACTTTTTAGCAGTAAATTTACTACAAAACATATTTGCTTAAGGCCATGCGTTTTTATTGTGTCTCTGCACAACAATTAAGAAGCAATACAATAATGTATTTATTACACAAAAGAAATACATAAAATAATATTGAATTAATAGAATAAGCCTGGGGTAATGTTTAGGAGACAATTAGGAGACACGGACTGACAATTTGTGAGGCTTTTATAGTATTTTAGTATTTAGTATATTTTAGTATTATAGTATTTTAGTATAGTATTTTTTCATGATTTTCTGTTTATGCATGAATATTTTGATTTTTAAAAATTTTTTATTCATTTTAGACAACTAATTTTGTATATTTATTAATTTAAATTATTTTATTCGTCAACAAAATGGAATAAAATTTAAATAAAAAGAATGAGTTGGAACAATTTTAATATTCCACCAACAGTTAGTGAAGTAGATGTTGATGAAAGATTACAACAACAAGATGGGGGAAGCTCTTTAGTTGGTGGAGAGGAGTCAGATGAGGCTTCTTCTGACACAATTAGAGCCCTTCATGATTCAAAATTGGAACCTCTAATGATCTCAGTTTGTTTTTAATTTTGTGATTTATTCTAATTATTTTTTAAAGATGTTGGAACAAAGAGACAGACTTCAGGAACAGGTTGGGGTTTTTTCTGGTTTTTATTTTTCAAGATAGAAGGTTCTATAGGCTTGTGAAAAATATATAAATTAGGACGGTGTTTGTAAGGAAGAGGTTCATGCATGTAAATTTTACAAACAGCAAAATTCTTTATTTGTGCCTAAGCCAACCAGGCCCGTACCAGGGGGTAGGGCGCTGAAAAACTGAATTTTTTTGTCCGCGGCCTTCTAAAATTCTCAAAATTTTCGCCTTTAGGAAAATGCTTCGTCTCAAGCCTCATTTATATACAAAATATAATACATATTAAAATTTTGCGAAATTTTTTATTTTCAAGCTTGTCAGAATGCAAAAACGAATAGAAGATGCAGATGAGCGTTGTCGTGATGCAATTCGAGAAAGAGACTCTCTAAGAAGACAATTAGAAACAACTAGACAGGACTTGCCTTCGGTTATTTTTAAAATTAATTTTTAATATTTTTGTTTTCTTTTAAGGAGGTACAAACACTTACACGGGAATTAGCTCATTGCCGGGAACAGCTTTATGAGAAGGAAGAAGAAATTGTTGAATTGAAAGCTGAACGTAACAATACTCGATTACTTTTGTGAGTTTTGTTTGAATTTTCTTAAAATTATTTCTTTGATTGATCAAAGGATTGCCTTTTTCATTGGGTGTTTCTAACCGCCTTTTTAAGTTCTATACCATAGCGACATACTCTTGATTTTTTATTTAAATTTTCTTTGGGTATTTAAATATCTTTTGATATTATTTTCGAGCGGAATTTTACTTGCCAATTTTAGTTTTACATCAGGGTTTCGGAGTACGGAGTTTTTTTGTTCGGGTTGGTGATAAATGTGAAAAATTGTTTCGGGAATGGGATCGGGGCGCAAACTATTTTACACATACAAATTTGAAATTGATTTTTTAAGTCACTCGTTGATTTTCTTCAAAGAAAAAATTTTTTAAAGGGAACATCTTGAATGCCTTGTTTCTAAACATGAAAAATCGTTGCGCTTTACCGTTGTTAAGAGACATTCTCAAATCAATAGGGACAATTCCGTTTCTTCTGAAGTAGAAGTTTTAAAAGCTTTGAAATCTTTGTTTGAGCATCACAAAGCTTTGGAAGAAAAAGTTTTTTTAAATAAAAAAGTAATTATTCGATTTTTTGTTTTTTAAGGTAAGGGAACGCCTTAAAGTAGCAATTGAAAGAGTTCAATCTCTTGAAGTTGAATTAAATGGAAAGGTCGAGGAGAATGCAACATTAAAATCAAAACTTTCTAAAGCGCTCGCTGAAGCTAAGAAAAATATCAATGAGGTTCTTTTAATTTTTATTAGATTTTTTGATTATAAATTCGAGTGTTTTTTTTTAAATTTTTTACCAGAAATTTTTTAGAGAAATTTTTTAGTCATAAGTACCTAGAGCAAAATTCACTTTTTAAATAAAACTCGCTTCATTAATTTTTAACAGAATGAAAACAACATCGCAGAGGGTGATGGAAAACATATAAATTCATCTACTAAAGGCACATCTCCGAAACTATTCGAATTGCAAGAACAACTGGACAGAATGTCACAAGAATTGGCTACAACAATTAATCAGGCTAATGAACTAAATTCTAGGTTTTTAAAGAGGAAGATTCTTTAATTTTTTGTTTAGAAATGCTGAACTCGAATCAGAATTATCTAATGCCGGAAAAGAAATTCGACAAGCGAAAGAACAAGCCAATTCAGCTGAACAACAACTTCAGGAGGTTTTTGAAAAAAATTTTTGATGAATTTACTCAAAAATAATTTTAAAAATTTAGTTACAAGCACAGAGAGACGAACAAGAAGACAGAGTTAATTTATTAGAAAATCGTATATTAACTGCTCAACGAGAGAGTGCTTGTTTGAGAGAATTAAATGACAAACTTGAGTTTCAGGTAGATAATTTTAAAATATTTTTGATGGGTGGGTATTCTCTTCATACTGATAGTTTTTGAAATTTAGCGATTAAACCAAAATAATAGATAGATAAATGAAATAATTTAACTAATTTATAGTTGGCCAACAAGGACGCTACTATGCGTTTAAATGAAGAAAAGCTTCATAGTTTGCATGAACGGTTTGAACTTGCCGAAAAACAATTAGCACAGAGCCTGAAAAAAGCTGAATCCTTGCCTTCTGTTGAAGCAGAACTTCTTCAAAGGATGGAGGCTCTTACTGCTGCGGAACAGGTTTAAATAAAATTTTCTGAAAAAATTTAAAGAAATTTTAGAAACATTTGTCAGCCGAAGAACGTATTCAACGTTTAGAAGTTTTATTAAATGAACGTTCAGCAGAGTTAGATCGGGCTGTTCAACGGGAACGTATGAATGAGGAACACAATCAACGTCTTTCTTCTACTGTTGATAAATTGCTTAGTGAATCAAATGAAAGGTTACAAGTTCATTTGAAGGAGAGAATGCAGGCACAAATAGAAAGGAATATTTTGATGCAACAATTGGACCAAGCAAAAAAATTATTTGACCAGGTTTTTAATTTGATGATAAGTTAATAAAATATTTTATCTGTTTTGAAAAATACAATGCTACAATGATCGATATACAAAAAAATATTTTTTTGTTTAAGGCTGAACGCTTCAAAGAACGAGCTACAGCCGAAAATGAAGATTTACGCAAAGAAATTGAAATGCTTCGTAATTTAGTCTATTCTACACGAACTGCGCAATTTTATTCGAGGTTTCTTTAAAATTTATACTTTAAGGAAAACGTCGGAGAGAGCGAATACTTATTTTTTCTTTATACATATCTCTGTTGAATTTGTGCTTGTAATTTAAGATATTTTTTAATTTTTTAGATTAAATGGCTTTCCATGTCCGCCCACTCTTCCTATTGGCAATGAAATGGAACCTCAACCATATATTTTACCTCCTCCACGCCAGAATGCAATGAGTACATCAATGCCAACAGCAACCCCTGGAATGGTAAAGAGACGACTTCAGAAAGGAAGAGTAGGTGCTTTGCAGGAAGATCCAGGCAAAATACAAACTTTGGGAGAAAAAGAATGGGATCGTTTACAACAGGCTAGCGTTCTCGCCAACATTCAACAGGTGAGTTTTTATGCAATAATGAATTTTTTAAATTTGTCAACCCTTTGCATGTCTTTTATCTTTTAAAACATTTTTAGGCATTTTCTTCCTCTTCTTCTTTACTTAACATGAACAATTCTCCTTCCTTGGAACAACAACAACCGCCAGATCCTCACACATTGGCCTATGTACTACAAGAGAGATTGGATGCCATTAACAACGAAATTCGTCTTATTCAAGTAATCTTTAAAATTTTTATTTTAAATCTGAATTGTTAATTTAGGAGCAAAAACAACAAACAGAACGAATTGCAGCTGAACAAATGGAACAACAAAAAACATCTTGGCCGCCAAATTTACCAAATCAAGTTGCCGACACTCAATCAGCTGCCCAATTTAGCAATAATCCTTATGATATGGCATCTTATCTTGCTCGTGTCAGAGATTCACAATTAAACTTTAATGAACAACAAATGATGCAACAACGTTATCACGGCACGGATGAAGTAAAAAATTTTTTTTGAAAAATGTATAATCTTAAAAATTACATTTAGCATGTACCCGATCCAAATTGGATTCGAAATGGTGCAGATCAAGTCCATCACCAACGACGCTTTTCTCCAAGGCGAGGAGCAAGACCAGATACTGACCGTCAACGACAACAATTGCAGGACAGAATAAGTCCAGTTTCTTCAGTTGGAAGTAGTCCAGATTTGGGTGTTCCTGGGTCTTCAGCTCAAATTAATGCTACTGGAAGTAAACCTCCAAAAAAGTCAACATCAACAAGTAGTGGATTGAAAACGCTTGGAAGGATATTTGGTGGAAGTCAAAGGAAGAAGTTGGTTTTCAATTAGAATGAACTGTTTTTTGGTATTTTGGTTATTAATTTTCTGATAGGTTTTGTTGGGTTTCCGAGGTTTATTTATTTTCGGGTGTAAATTAGAATGTTTCTAAAATAATATTTTATAGAATAAATCTAAAATTCAGACGTGGCACAGATGCTTCTTCCTATTCTGACTCTGAATGTGGTCCTTCAATTACGGGTGGCAGCGTTGACAATTTAAACAAAATGGGGCACCAAAAGTTGCTCAATGGTGGATCAACATTGCCTATTACTAAAATGGCCTCATCTTCCTATGGGCTTCCACCGGCAGATTTTGACAAACGAAAAAGAAGGAAACATGAATTGCTTGAAGAGGTTGGGTAATTTTTTGAAAGAAATTTGTAAACCAAATTTTAGGCAATAAAAGCACGTACTCCTTTCGCGCTTTGGAATGGTCCAACAATTGTTGCTTGGTTAGAATTGTGGGTAGGAATGCCTACTTGGTATACAGAGGCTTGCCGGTTTGTTTATACAGAATTTACAATCGTATAAAATTTAATTTTAGAGCAAATGTAAAAAGTGGTGCTATTATGTCTGCTCTTTCTGACCAGGAAATTCAGCGAGAAATCGGAGTTTCTAATCCGCTTCACAGGCTCAAACTTCGACTTGCTATTCAAGTAAAACTTTTTAAGGGATAATTCAGACCTTTGATTTTCAAATTATTTAATTCTTAACTTAATTATGATTGTTGTAAATGTTCTTAAATTGCCAAGGAGCCTTCCTCTTTAACTCATTAATATCTTCATCTTTTTATATAATTTACATTTTATAAAATTAAGGAAATGGTTGCACTCACTTCACCTTCTTCACCTCGCACCCAACAATTCTATTCTGGTTTAGCTTTTGGTGAAATGAATCATGAATGGATTGGTAATGAATGGTTGCCTTCATTGGGTTTAGGAAGATATAGAGTTGATTTTATGGAGTGCCTTGTTGATGGTTAGTCTTTTAAAAAATTTATTGATATCTTTAAAATTTGGGTGGAATAGGTTCTTTTAGAGACAGAGAAAAATTTTCTTTTTATTATCTAAATTTTCTTAAAAATTTATTTTTAGCAAGAATGCTCGAACACCTTTCAAAACGTGACTTAAACAAAAGTTTAAAGATTGTGGACAGTTTTCATAGGTTAATTTATTCATTCGAACAATTATCCTTTATTTGTTTTAGAACAAGTCTTCATTATGGAATTGTTTGTTTAAAAAAATTAAATTATGAAAGAAAACAATTGGAAGAGAGAAGACAAATTTGTGAAAATGCTAATAAAGGTGAAAGGATATTCTAAAATAATTCGGGAGGGGACGGGGGGAGTAAGCAATCTGAAAATGTTGGTTTGATAAGCTAGCAATTTATATCAAAATGAAATCAAGAATTTGCTTTTCTAATTTGTTGCAATTCTAGACTCAATAAAACTTTTCCATGGACATAAAAGTCCATTGTTAATATTGTTCAGTCAGTCATAGTCAGTCCAAATTTAAGGGAATAACCCTACTTTTTGTTGATTAAAACTAAGTTTTTAGATTTACTTGTTTGGTCAAATGAACGAGTATCAAAATGGTTAGAAGAAATCGGTTTAGGTATGTTTATCGCCAATCTAGCAGATTCTGGTGTTCATGGTGCTTTAATGGCATTAGATGAAACTTTTGATGTCCCAGCTCTAGCCCATATCTTACAAATTGGGGATAATGATCAAGCTTTACGTGTATTAGATACACAATTTGGAAAATTAGTTTCAGAATATAGAATACCTACAAGTGGGAAAATAGGAAAACAACAACAGAAGGGAAGGGATAAAGAACAACAAGTAACAAAAAGTTAAAAGAAGGACTTTAAATACGAAATTTAATTTTTTGATTTTAAAAAGTCTCTCAAATCAGTCAATAATTTTCATCACGATATACATCCTTCACAAATCTTTATTAAAAATCTTTAATTTAATCCTACTTTCTGGTTTGTCATTTTAAATTTCTTTTAATTCTGGTTAAAGACATTTGGATATAACAAAACAAATTTAAGTGAGATTTCTTTTAAAGACTCGATCTACATTTTCTCTAAATAAGACCGGAATTATTTAAAGTTTTATTGGATAATCTCACATTTCCCTAATAACCGAAGGTGTCTATTAAGAGGATTTTAACCAGGAACAAACTATTATAATTACTGCATGAATTTTGTTTATATTTCGCACATAATTTTTTTTTGTTTTATTAAAGCAGATATGTTTGTTTATATCAATAATATTTTTATTTTTTTCAAATTCACCTAGAAAATATTTTTCTCTCAAATATTTCTTTTATTTTTGCTATTTTCTGCCAAATTTGTTTTTCTAAAATTGTAATCTCTTAAATGCTTTTCATATTTTTTGTTTTGGCATATTTTTTAAATTTTTTTCCGCTGAAAAGGTACAAAAAGCTGTGTGTTGTTTTAACTATAAATATAAATTTGCATAAATTTTAAAAACTAGGAAAAATTAAACTAAAAAAAGCTACATTTAATTTTTATTTTATACTTTTCTGAAAGCCCATTAAATTTCCTACAAAATCACCAAATTTCATTTGGCAGAAAAAAAAGTTACATTGAATTGTAAAACTTTTCTTTTTAAAGTCATAAGAATCACTCAAACACCCCCAAAAACTGATGAAAACTTAACTAATACACTTAACACATTATGTTATCTTGTAGTAAATTTAATGGAATCAGATTTAATCTTAGAAAGCATTACACATTTGCAACAAGATAATTTTATTTTTTCACAACAAATATGCCCAATCCTGGACGTTTTTAATGTGGAAACTGAAAATCATTTAAAAATATTTAAATTTTTTAAATTAGTTTTCTCGCGAAAAGTCAACTGCGTTTCAACTATTCCAGCATTGAAGAAATTAAATGATTTTTTGAAAAATAATGAATTTTCTCCTTTTTTTCAAATTAATTTTTTAAAGTTATTAACTATGTAACTTTATTGCCACACACTCCCCTTCAATTCCCCGACTTCCATCCTCCCATATTTTGATTTTTAAAATTTGACAAGTCCCAATCCCTGATATATTTTCAGACAATAGAATTTAAGTGTCCAGAATTTTTAATTATAGAATTAATTTATAGATAGAATAATGTGTAAAAAGACGTCTGGTTTTAATTATTTTATTAAATTTTAATTTTGAATATTTTAACAGAATTTTTTTATAGTTCTCCAAAAACTTTTAATTTTTAAAATTCATTTTTGTTTAAAAAATTTAAATTTATTTTTATTTTAACTCCAAATATTAAAATTTTTTAATTAAAAATTAAAAAATTTATTTAAAAAATTTATTAAAAAATTTTTTTCCTGCCCAATCCACGAGGAGTTGATTGATTTTTTCTTTAAAATTATATGTAAAATTCATTAATGTGTCGTTTTTAAACATGGGGAGAGAATGTGGGCATTCATTGTATAAGGAGGGGTAGAGAGGAAAATAAATCCCCCCCCCCCCTCCTCTCCCCTTCATTCAATAAATTTTTTTTTAATTTTTTGCTTGCCATCCCTCTTATGTTGTTTAATTTATTTATTTATTTATTTTTATTTATTTATTTATTTACTGCAATGCAGTGACAAATATATAAGCATGAAACACAAAAAGAATAACGTTAAAAATGTGTACAAATTCTGTAAAAAAAATATATATATGTCAATGGTAATAACAACAAAAAAAAATAAATATATTTTAGCAACATTAATGTTTTGGAGAATATCGATGTTTGGGATTAGTGTCATAAATTTGTGTGAGGTCATAAAATTCTATAAGTTTTTTGAATCGGCTGGGAGACGATCTTTTTATTTCATCTGGTAATTTAGAGTATTGGTTTGGAACTCTTATAAAGAAAGAGTTATGCCTGATTTGGTTGGAACAGGAAGGAACTAAAAATTTATATATTTCCCCTCTAGTAGAGGTTTCCTTTAATAAAAATGAATTGTTATGATTTATTTTTACTTGGTTATGTAATAATTTATGAAATAAGATAAGGTCTGTTTTTAGGCGGCGAATTCTTAGGCTAGTGAGGTTAAACTTATTAAGTAACATTTTAAATAAAATTATAAAATAAAAATTAAATTAGGACTTCAGCTAGGTAAAATTCAACTTTAAAAATATGGAAGAGGAGGGGAAGCAGGAAAGAGTTAATTGAATCTTATTTTAACAATCTTTGCCAAAATTTTTGTCTAGTTAAGGAAAAATTTTAAGTTTATTCCTATACAGAAACTGGAAACAAGATATGTATTGTAAGGCGGATATCATCCTAAAAACACGTGAAGAGCAATGTCGCTCTAGTTAACGGAAGTTTGCAGGAAGGTGCAAAGAATATTACAAACGGCCATTCCCAGAGAGTTATTAACCGCCTATTATCTTTGTTTATTATCGCCACTAACTTATCCTTGGGAAAGCGATTAGGAAGTAGAATGGTGCATATAAGCTCTAATGGAATAGGCAAAGGCAGATCACTTCTTCATTCATTCACCAGAGTTGCCGGCCGGCCAATCAATCGAGTCTATAGGGAAGAGCTCTCCCTATATTCCCCCACTGCGATTCACCTATTTCTATACTCTGCGGAGTTCACACAAGGACGCTTGCGAAACTCCTATTTAACAACCCCCATTTAGAAGGCACTGGGAAACGGGACCAACCGCTTTACTGGTAGCACCGGATGGTTCCTCACCTTTTGCTGAAAAAATTTGAGTTAAGAATAGGTCGGGGAATTTTTAAAAGATGGAAATTATTATTTATTTTTTGGCCTCAAAATCCGCGGTCCAATTTTATTATCAGATTATTTTATGAATGAATATTTTTATTTATGCGCTCAAAATCCTAGGTCCCCCATTTTGATAATAAATTAATATTTGAATGAAGATTTTAGAAGATATAAGGGGGTTAATTTTAAAGTGATCTATCCTCTGCGGAGGCCATTTATATTAAAAATTATTTTTATCTTTAGTTACCCCATTTATGAAATAAATAAATTAATTTTTGAATGAATTTTAGAAGATATAAGGGGGTTAATTTTAAAGTGATCTATCCTCTGCGGAGGCCAATTATATTAAATTTTATTTGTAAAAGGAAAATCATAAAAAAAATAAGAGAATTATTACAATGAAATAGAAAATATCGATTTTAGCAATTTATTTTATCCTCAATAACCCCAATTTTTCATAAATTAATTTTCGAATGAAGAATATTAGAAACTAAAAGGGGGTAATTTATGTGATCTAACCTCTGAGGAGGTCATTTAAGTAAATAATTTTAGAAAATAAGAAATTAGATAATAGGATTTTATTATAAGAACTCGAGGTTTAAAAAACGCTGCGGCGTTCGCGATTCTTTTTATGTTCAATTTCAATCTGATCTGATTTCCATTCTTATGCATATTGATCAAATAACAACAAACAAGTAAATGACAACAAACAGGCTCAAAGCAAATAACAACAAAAAACTTTTGATCTACACCCCACGGGGTACCAAAAATCTCAAAATGGAAATTCTTCTTTGAAATTTCAGGACTTAACAAAGGCAAGTAAAATTTTAGATAATCTAAAACAAGTGATTCTGACTCTCATTAGACATTTAATTCGAATTTAAGCAAAAATATTAGTTAAACATATTTTAAATACAAATTTTTTTATATAAATTTTAAATTTATAAAAACCCTGAGGGGTTCATTTATGTTAAAAAATAATGCTAAATAAATATGAGAGAAAATAGCCTAAAATTTTCTCCATTAATCCTTTTTTATAACCTCTTAGGAGGACCTTTACAATTAATAAAAATAAAATAAATTTGAAATATTTATCTCATTAAAGATAAAAAAAATCTCTTGTTTCATTTCCCAGTCAAAATGGTCCATAAATCGGAAATCAAACTTTTGCACTTTCCTTTTTCCCTTATTGTTACAACTTATATCACTACTTGCTCAAAGAACTGTTTTCCTTTTTTTGCTAAAAAATATTACATTATTGAGCATTGATTAATGAAAAGTAGTATTTTTCAAAATTAATTTTCTTATTGACTTATCTACATATTTAATGTTCTATTTTGCAATATTTTCAATTTATCCCCGCGGGGAAAAAATATATAATAGTTTTCCTTTATCAGTCATGATTATACTTCTAAAATTCTAAACTTCTCTTCTTAATCATTATCTTTTCTTACTTTTTACAAATATCATCTATTTAAATAGTATATACTGCAAGTTAATCCAAATATAAGTCCTAAATCTAAAGTTTAAGGCCTCTAAGATTACTGAGCCTCAGTGTATTAAAAAAAAACTGCATTAATTATACCGTGTAAAATCCTTAATTATATTAAAAATCTGGAATTTGGAATGATTGTAATTTTCCAAAATGTAGAGGTCTGAGAAGATTATTCTAATTATCCAAAACATAAAATTTTGTTTTATCGTTATTTTTTCTAGAAAAATGTGTTTTTTTAAATGTGTTTTTTTTGTGTTTTTTTTTCTTTAAATCCAATCAAGTAAAAAAAACCTTTTTTAAAAGTTCTGTTCTTTATTTTTCCGGGTTTAGTCTTCTAATGGATTTACCTAAGTTATTTTACTACGTATATTTGAAACGATTTTCTTTTCTTCTAAAACTACATATTTTTCTAGAATAGCTTCAAATAGGTATATCACAATCATGTAATACTATTCATGGTTCTTTCTTTAATTTTTTAGTTATAGTTATATTTTTTCATATATTTCACGGGCTTATTCTAATTTCTAACCTTCAGGATTTTTTTAACCTAGCTAATAGCAGTTTTTTTCCTTGTTTTTAGTCTGGGAATGTTAGGTGATATTTTTAATAGGAATGTATTCCTCATTTAAATCAAACATGGTAATTGCTCAACTATGATAATATATTCCTTTATTAAAAAAAAATTTTTTTTAATTATGTATTCTGTTTAATCTGATCAATCAGCCACCTATATCACAAAAAAAATTATAACCTCTGCGGAGGCCACAAAAAATACAAAAAAATTATTATCACTACTTTTTTAAACAATATAATCCCAGACAAATTGAAAGCAACCTTATGTATTTTCTTGGTCTAGATTTTATTGCTTTGATCTTATGGGTTCAAATTTAATTAAATCTGAAAATTTTTATACCAGGCCTAAAAATCTTATTTCGAAGCAAAAGAAATAAATTTTTTGCTACCAGAATTGTAATGGACAGGGATTCTGGTCTCCGGATATAGGCGGCATTTTGAAATTAGCTGTACCCATATCGTATCCGCTGGCTTAATATTCTTTTTTTCAAAAAATTATAACTTTTTAGCGTGTCAATCTTTTTCCTATTACCTAAATATTAATCATTTAATATATACCATTACTTTTTATATGTTTGCAAATTTATTTTCTAATCGTTCAATAAATTAGAAAGAAAAAGAACGATGTTTTTCTTACCTGCGGGTTTCTTAAAAATAACTAAAAAAAACTTTTCAAAAAAAAAACCTTTCCAGAAAGTAATAGGGATAGAATTTCAAAGATACTCGACTGCGAACCCAAAATT
The DNA here is from genome assembly GCA_963681835.1 of Meloidogyne enterolobii. Classification (NCBI taxonomy): domain Eukaryota; kingdom Metazoa; phylum Nematoda; class Chromadorea; order Rhabditida; family Meloidogynidae; genus Meloidogyne; species Meloidogyne enterolobii. The sequence goes on from CAVMJV010000094.1 coordinate 866,284, forward strand.
CCTTTTATTGGAGAAGGAGTAAATTCAGGAAAACCGATCCAACAATAAATACAAAACAAAAGTAATCCAAACTTGTAAAATCCTTTGAATAAGCGACATAAGTGGAAAAGAAAGGACACTGCCAAAAACAATAAAGATTTTTATGACCTACATATGGGTTTTACTTAATTTGCGCAGACTAAATTTTTTTATTCTCTTTCATTTCTTCTAAAAAAATTTTTTTAAAGAGAATATCTTATTTCCCTGTATTTTCTACAAAAGAAATTTTTGCGATTTATTCTCTATAAAAACTTAATTGAGAATGCTTTATGTAGTAAATAAAATTTTATTCTATTTATAACCCTTGCGAGGGCCCTCAAAAACAATAACTTAAAAACAATATTTTTCTACAAAATTTTTATACGTAGCCTCTCATGGATCCTATTGTAATTTTCCAACCTGCGGGACTCTTTAATTTATATAGAATCTAATTTCTCATTCTTAACTTTAACCTGGGACTGTTAATTATGAATAAATAAATCTTTCTCTATTCTTTTTTTTAAGGCTTCTTTAAATCAGCCTCTGATATTGGTATCTTATTTTTCAATTATATTTAGTAAAAATATATATATGGAAAATATGGCCTTTGGTGAGTCACAAAAATTGCAAAAATCATCTTCTTAACGCAAGGCTTGTGCGTTTAAATGCTATGATTTAAGAAAATAAAAGACAAAAATTTAGATCCCCAGCCATCGTTTTGGCTTTAATTTTATAATTTGTACCAGTAAATTTTATTTTTGAAAATTTTCAAAAAAAAATTTTTTTTCTGTTGAAAAATATCGTAACATAAAAAATGTCGTTTAAATATTCGATTTCGAAATCACAAAAATATTTTACTTATTGGAATAAGAGCAAAAATTTTAATAATTTTTTTAAATCTCTTCCACTGAGTTATCTTTTATTCTTATTTTTCTTTCTAATTTTTACAAGTAATGAATTTCATTATAGCTCACATAAGTTTTTAACTTTTCCTCTCAAGCAGGGCTTATTTAGACCGAAATGAATAAAATTAATTCTTGCTGGCTTAATAAATGATTATTAAATAGTAATCAAAAAAAGACAATAACCTCTGCGGAGGCCACATTTTCAAGTTAGATTAGAACCCAAAATTTTAAAGCCATTGATTTCATTTTTCGGTTTTAATTCTAACGTATTGATCATTAAGCAAAAATTTTCATTAATAAAATAGAAACCAAAAAAGATAAATTTTGAGGGAAAAATGATACATTTTCAACGAGGAAAACTATATTTCTAATAGAAAAACTATATTAATAGAAAAACTATATTTCTCACTAATAGAAAAACTATATTTTTACTAATAGAAAAACTATATTTCTCAAAACATGAACCAGTTTTACTTAATAACCTGCGGGTTCCATTTAAGTTTAAAATTCTGGGGGAAGAATTAAATTATTTTCTCTTCCGAATTTTTTTTATAATTTTTATAATTTTTCTGAGTTTTCAATCAGCACTCTTTACAAAATATTTTAAAATTCCTTTTTTTCTTTCAAATTGCCTATATCTCCTTCATTTTCCCAAAATCGAAAATACACAAAAAAAATTTTCAGGAAAAATTACAATATTCTTTTCTATAACAAAGTCCACCAAATAAATCTACTTTATTACACATTTTAAAAATTAACTAATTTTTTATTTTTCTATTATTTCAAAAATGTTTCCCACAGGAATTATGTATTACTATAAGCCACATTAATCTCAGGGATCGGAAGTCAAGTTTACAATAAAATTTTCTTCCTTCTCATTTTAATGTAAACAATTCCCAGATAGTTAATCATATTACTTTTACAAACACTCTCTAATCTCACTTATAAAATAAAAGTAGTCAATGGAAAAGCTGGGACATAAAAAAAGCTGATATCTTAGCATCTTAATCTCATCTATATCCTTCCACTCATCAATAATTTCATTATTGGGTTTTCTCAAATTCGATTTATTTTACTTTAATTATTTTTATATTATTTATTTTTATTTTTCAGGTATAAAAAATTTTTTTTAATATTAATTCCATCGACTAATTCAATGTCTTTTCTTACTTATGAGGAAAGATCCTCAAATTCTTCAAAAAACAATAATATAATCAAAACTCCTGCGGGAGCCACTCATGATTGTCACTATAGCAAATGGTTCTGTGGCCTAAGTGACAACACCTGAATTAAATAGTGCCATCATATATAACCTTTGAGAAAATGCATAAAAGGGACCAATTCAATGTAATATATGAAGTAGCAGTTACTTTCTCTCAGCTCGCGACTTGACTCACATACCTCCGGTCAAATCTCACTAACTTAATAAATACTGCTTTTGCCCAATCATCTTACACATTCTGTGATTTCCTTAAATACACTAAGGTGGGCAGGGGCAGTTTATTTAAGTAACCCGACAAACCTTGCGAGGTTCATTATCAGAATAAATTCATAATATCAGAGAAAGTTGGTACCTCATTTTTAAAGGCTTAACAATGCGTGCTATTGAGCTACTCTGAATATCAATTTCATCCAACGCGATGAAATAATAATAAACACAAATAATAAGGAACAAATCTCCACTCATAAAGCCATTTTGAATTTGATTCACATTGAGATACTTAAGTCGGAAACGATCCACTCCCCATGGAAACCAGGGACACAAAATAATAATAAAAGCTAAAATCGACAAATCTAAAAATTCATGAAAGGAAGTACTAATAAAGGTCAGAACCTCTGTACTTTTCTACGCCTTGAGGATCAGAACCTCTGTACTTTTCTACGAACACCCGAAAATATTTGGGGAAGGATCGAGATCGCTTAACGAAATAATGTCCTGCGGAACACTTATTAATGAAAACTAGAGTTATTGTAGATTCCATATTCAGAATTGATTCTGTTAAATCCTCAGTATCAAGAGAAAATCACAATAAACTGGAAATCTTTGCGGAAAATTTTATGATATATTCAGTAAGAGTCAATATAATTTAGGATCTTGCTCATCGAGTGAGCATGACAGTATTAGAAGTCTTTTTTATAATCACCAAAGATCAACCATATCTTTCCTTAATAGTTATACTCTTACAGTTTTACTTATATGTATATTTTCAAGCCTCATAATCTCGTTGAATTAAAAAAATTTTATTCTATTAATGTTACGAAAATTATTAATTTATGTTTCAAAATATAAGTCCTGCGGGACTCTCACATGTAAAAAATGAATATTAAAAAATTCAAATCCTGAGGGATTCATGTAATATGAAAATAAAATAAAAAGACGACCAGGGACGGTCCATTGGAAGGTTAGAGGTGTTGAGGATGGTCAAATCTTAACGACCAGGGACGGTCTATTGGAAGGTTAGAGGTGTAAGGCGGATATCATCCTAAAAACACGTGAAGAGCAATGTCGCTCTAGTTAACGGAAGTTTGCAGGAAGGTGCAAAGAATATTACAAACGGCCATTCCCAGAGAGTTATTAACCGCCTATTATCTTTGTTTATTATCGCCACTAACTTATCCTTGGGAAAGCGATTAGGAAGTAGAATGGTGCATATAAGCTCTAATGGAATAGGCAAAGGCAGATCACTTCTTCATTCATTCACCAGAGTTGCCGGCCGGCCAATCAATCGAGTCTATAGGGAAGAGCTCTCCCTATATTCCCCCACTGCGATTCACCTATTTCTATACTCTGCGGAGTTCACACAAGGACGCTTGCGAAACTCCTATTTAACAACCCCCATTTAGAAGGCACTGGGAAACGGGACCAACCGCTTTACTGTATATACATATCTCTCTCTCAGAAAAATTATTAAGAGTTTAATTCAAAATTAAATTTTCATTTATATTTTAAACGTAAACCTTTTTGGTTAAGACAACGTCTATTTCTGTGTTTTTTGTGGAAATTTATTATGCCAAAAATTAAATGCCCTTGAATTTATAATTCTTTTAACAGAAATTCTTTTAACAAAAAATTTTCCTTAAAAACCTTTTACTAGGGTTCCGGTTCCGGTCAAAATTTCGGTTCTGGTGAAACCCTACCTTTTACATTTTTTAAGTTAACAACCAAACTTAACAATAAGAAGTTAACTTTTTAAGTTGACTTCTTATTGTTAAGACTAATAGGGATCGCTTAACTTTGGGATTAATGACTGAAAATGATCAAAAAGAGAGGAGAAAACAATGATAAGACATATAGTCAAAACAAATTTATAAATAGAATATTTATTTATTTTGGAAGGAGTTTTAGGACAATTTAAGGATATTTAGTTATCTTACATTACATTTTTATACGGAGTTTTCTTCATTATCTAGTAAAGATACTCAAGTTAATGCTTCACGTTAGGAATATACATACTTGTTATTTTTAATTTTTAGGAAGAGATGAAAATATTATTTCATCGAAAAGTTTTTAAAATTTTTGTTCTTCAATTCTTTTTAATTTTGGTGATAGTAAATTTGGTCACGGCTAGTAGTGGTGGAACTGGTCGTGAAATTGAAGAAGTTAAAGAAGATGCTCAAGAAGAAGGAGAGTCAACAACTGATTATATAAGAGAAATGAAAGAAAAAATGAGCGTATTTGGCAAGGAACGAGGTCTAAAAAAGCTGAAATATCAAAGTAAAGCAAAAAAGTATATAGGAGAAGGATCGAGAGGTAAATCTTTAAATAATTAGGAATGGGAAAATTCGTAAATCCCTCTGTGGAACAGAGCGGAAGACGATTTATATTTAATTTTTTTCAAATTTAGTTGATCCTTTTATGAAAGATTTAAAGGAGAACACTGAAAAATTGGAATTGGTTTCAGAAAATAATCAGTTAAACGATATTCTTCAAACTATTGAAAAAATTAACGGAGTGAATTCAGAAATTAGTAAATTTTTTACATCTGCAATTAGATTTGAAATTTTCTTTGAAATTTTTAAAGCCAATTTAAAGAGTGTAAATAATCGAAAGGTAATTAAATAAAAATTATTTTAAAATGATTTTTCTGTTAATAAAATTACGGGCTGATAAAATATCCTTTGAAAATTCCAAAAAAAGATTAAGCTTTGAGAATTATAAAAAATAATTTGAATTTAATATTATTCTTCTGTTTGTCTGAATAAAACTTACCGTATTTTCTCGATTAATTCCCCTGGGGAATTAATTTTTCAACTCTTCCTTGGCATGGGGAATTAATCGAGGGAAGGAATTATTCGAATTTTGGCATTTGAACGTGAAGTAGGGTGGTGGGGGTGGGGAAACCCAACTCTAGCATGGGGAATTAATCGAGAGGGGGAACTATTCGAGGGAGAGGAATTAATCGAGAGGGGGAACTATTCGAGGGAGAGGAATTAATCGAGAAAATACAGTAATTTAAATAATTTTAAACACAAAATTTAAATAATTTTTCGATTTTGTGGGTCAATTTATAAATTTTTTGCAAAATACAAAATAGAAAATAATTTAACAACATTTTAAATTAATGTAATAAACAAAAAGTGAATATTTTGTATTTTCAGAACTTAAATGAATATATGACCAAATTAAATGAAATAAATTTCAAAGAAACACTTGAAGTTATAGAATTTTATTTTGAAATACAAAAACATATAACGGAGGATGAGTTTTCTAAAAAGTTCAAAGAAAATTGTGTTAGACTGAATGACAAATTGATAAATGTTGGCATCAATGTTGAAGAAGAAAAAGAATATAAAGAGAAAGATCCTGATGAAATTAAAAAATTAGCAAAAGATAAAATTAGAAAAGAAATTTTGCAATTTTTCGAAAATGAGAAAAAAATTAAAGAGGGAAAATTTTCAAGTAAAGTGAAGAAAGTTTTCAATGTAGGTACGAGTAAATTATTTTCTGGTAAATATAAAAAGTTAGAAGAATGAGACGAAAAAAAGTTTTAAAGAAAGAAAAAAGTGATCGAAGAGATTGATTTTTATTTAAATTTTTTTACTAGAAGTTATTTAAAAAATCCTTTTTAACTCCCCTTTCGGATATTTAAATTTGAACATTTTTTCACTAAATTCACTAAATTTTGAGTAAAACATTTTTTTCTGTGTAGTCCATTTATTTTTTAGATTTGACATTTCTTAACTGTATTTTATTTTTTTCTGTTAACTCTCCATAAGTGATCCTTGTGGTTCCGGGAGATTTTTTTATTGTTTCACATTTATTTATTTGTGGTCGATAAAGGAAAAAAACAAATAAAAACGGATAAAGTTAAGCTTTTCATAACATATGTATCTTCTCATTAAATAATAATGTGATCATTTTTGGATTAAAAACAATAGAAATAAGTTCTGAGAATTCGAAAATGCATCTAAAAAGTTGATCCCAATAATAATCAACAAGATTGAGCTCTTCTATTGTCTCCGAAAAGTTCTTTATTGCTATATAATAAGATTCCTCTAAAAAATTGTTAGTAGTTTACTATGTCTATATTTTTATTTTTTTTTAAATGGGCTTCAACAGGGTTAAGGAAAACCTGAATAGCTCGTAAGCGGGCACGGAAGTTTATCCGGAAATTAAGATAGTCAATTTCAAAAATTTATTCCGAACTTTCGAAAATTCCAAACTTTCGAGATTAATAATATTTTATATATTTATTATTAAATCATAATTTTTATATTATTTCGAATAATTCCAATGATCATTAAAAAGTTTACCTTCACTATAGTTTAATTCTTTAATGACATTTTCTTCGTTAGAACTAATTTTAGAACAACAAAAAGCAGGAATTGATTTTTCAATGATTTCTATCCACTATAAAAAGAAAATTAAAATTAGGGTTGTTCTCGACCGGTGGTACTTTTCTGTTTTGTGACCGCACTTTAAAAATGTTTAAAAAGGGTCATGAATATGGACAAATTATATGTCATTCGAAAGAGCTCCTCGAGTTGAGTCAAATGACACCAAAATCTTGTGGGATTCGAAATGGTACGGGCTCAAGATGGTCAAAAGATACAAGGATAAAAATGGTCAAAAATACTGATTATACCAAAATGTATGTCATTTGAAAGAGCTCGCTGAGATGAGTCGAGACACCAAAATCACCGGGATTGAACAAGATTGCACAAAGCTATGATCGTTTGTTTTAGCTCCTCACCTATGCCATTTGTGGCGGTTTTGCCATTGCGGAGGCTTTTGAAGCTTTTTATTTTGGCTCATAATCAATATCTCGAGCTGATTTTAGTGTCATTCGACTCAGTTCGAGGAGCTCTCTCGAATGACATATAATTTGTCCATATTCATGACCCTTTTTAAACATTTTTAAAGTGCGGTCACAAAACAGAAAAGTACCCGACCGGTTATTAAGGGCATTTTTGATTTTCAGTTAAAAATATTTTTGACCGTTTTCCGTTTTAATTTTTAGTAAAATTTAATTTATTTTTAAGGGAGAGGATTTTTTAAATCATTTTCTGAAACTATGGTTTAGTTAAAAAGATTCTCATAGGAATCAGCAAATTTTCGACAATTTAATATCTGGTAGTAAATCTAATAGATTAATATGTATATTAAACACATTTTAATAATCCTAGTCAAATTTTAAACATAATCATACGTTCTTTCTTTGTTGATCAGTTATTTCAAAGCTTAAATATTTAGGTTTAATACATTTATATTCCATTAACTCATCATTACTGACGGAAATCTAATAATGTAAAAATAATTATTAGTTTTATAACTAAAATGTACGAGGCTCAGTTCTTTGAATACCATCTGAGGAAGCACTTTTTCAAATCTGTTGATCAGGCAAAGAAAGATGCTGTTTGTTAATTTTAGTGAAGTTATTTGATTAAAGTTAAGAAATTTAAGAACATCTAAAGTTGTTTCTAGTGGCAAATTCATTCACCCAAATTAGTTAGACAAGTTGTTTTCTAAAATACTTAAAATTGAAAAAAAGTTAATAATTAGAATTTAATAAAATATTTTTGAAACAAAAATAATTTCAATTTAAATAAAATGAATTATTATTTTTAAAATATCAAGTTTATGATAAAAAATACTTTCAACTTTTTAAATGCATAAATTAAGAATGAAGAAGTTTTACAAAATAAAAAATAATTAATCAAAAGTCAATAGAAAATGAACATAAAACAAATCCTGTTTCTGGCAAAGTTTAAAAAAATGTGAAAAAGGGATCTCGTCTCCAACAATCTCGTCTCCATCAAAAGCTATCTAGATGAACAGCTTCGTTAATCGAAACAATTTTGAAGCATGTTTCAACGTTCTTGGATTATACACGGGAAGCGAAGATGCCATAACAGTACATGTAGAACTCCTATTAAAGTTGTTGCAGAAAGGGTACCAAAAGCAGAAAAGGATAATTCTACCGAAAATAAATATTATAGAAAATGCATCTAATAAATTTCTACCTTGTTTCTAATATATTCTTTTTATAAATGTTAAATCACGAATGTTCTCAGACGAAAATCTCACTTGCGGATTGTAAATATTGGCAACTTCATAACTATTAGTAACTTCAAAGACACCGAATTTTGTAATTTCAAATTTTTTACTTTTCTCCCCCAATTTAAAATTTGGAAGATGCTCTAGATCAATGAAATCCACCACTTTTGAACAGTCTATCGATGTTGTTACATACTAAAATTTAAAATTTATTCCATGTCTTGTTAATACCTAACTTACTTTAATAATAAGATCATGAAGCTTCATCAACTTAGAACCCTCTAATCTTATCTGAGATAATTTTTTGCCTTCATTTACTAGAATATTAAATAAAATATCTATATGTTGCTCTGAAATGTTGACTTCATTTAAACTTATTTTAATAAATGAAGAAATTGGTAAATGATTTAAAACAAATTTGAAAACATCCTCAAATATATTATCTCCAGAAATTATATAAGGCGTTTGAAGGTGAAATTGTGTTGGAATTGTTTCGTCATTATCAAATAGTAAATCAATCATTTCCGGATTAAAAACAACGTAATTAAAATGAGCATAATCAAAAGAACAATTAAAAAGTTGTTCTAACCAACACCGAATAACAATCATTTCTTCAATATTTTTCGGAAAATTTGGCAAATTTAAAAGATGATAACGAGGATTTATATTGCCCACACCAAACCACAGTGTTTTCTGCAAACAAACAATAAATTTTTTGTTTGATTCGAAATTATGTAAAAACAAAGGGATTGATTTATCTATTGCTGCTTGCCACTAAAAAAGATAAATGTATAACGTATATCCTTTAATAACTACCCTGGGTAATTATTTTTTCGACCTTCCGCTGGAGGGAGTAATTGATCGAGGGAGGGTAATTATACGAGGTTTAAAATTTGAACGTGTTTTAGTGCATTTGTTGGGAGAGGGGAGGGGGGAGGGTAATTAATGTTTCAGTCCATCGGTGGATGGGGTAATTAATGAAGTGGGATAGATATTCGAGAGAGGGCAATTAATACAGGTTATACGGTATTTTAATTAATTATTAATTTAACACCTTCTTCAAAATATTATCATTCAAAGAAATATCAAAAATTCCGGATTCAATTTCAATAATTTCATATGAATGTAATTCTCGATCTTCTTCAATCTAAGATATAAATTAAAAGTAAATGTAGCTAAATTAGGTATTTACTATCGAGAAATAACTAAATTTCATTAGTGCCAATTCCTCCTTGTATTTAGTAATTAAATTGAGAAAATAAAAATTCGTTTGTTTAAAAGAGAATAGTTGATTAAAATCAAGACATTTTAAAACATCAAGTTTTGCTTCGATTGGTAAAGAATTCATTCTAAAATCAGTAACTAAAAAAGAAACGATAGGAAAAAATCTAAATTTTTAAAAATGAGAGAAAACTAAATTATGGGTAATTTTGGAATAAATGCTGTTATTTTTATAAGAATCAACATTTTTATGGAGGCTAAAAATTCTAATAAGTATGTGAAAAGAAGATTTAGGGAAAAATAATTTTTAAATTCAAATTTTGGGAATGACATTCAAACAAAGAATAAAATGATGGAAATGGGAAAATGATTTTAGGGAACATTACACATTAAAAAGGCATTTTTAAAATAATAATAATTTAAATTTGGATTTGAATGTAAATAAGGATAGTCGTAGACAAAAATAAGTGAAAGAAAGGATTTCACAATAATTATTTAGGATTCCACAAAATGAAGTACTATGTAGAGTTTAGAATTTAAACTTATTTATTTTTGGAATGAATAACAAAATTCGACTTTTCCTCGCGTTTTGATTCGAACCCACCCTCATGACAAAAGTTTATCGGGTAGTCTTTTTTTTGCAGACACATTATTAATAAATGACAGAATGGCTAAAAATTCTAATAAGTATGTGAAAAGAAGAAAGAATTTAATAAAGAAAAGTTTAATTTTTTGCAATGTCCGCGTTCCATTAAATGCACGCATTGGCGTAAATCAGGGCTCTCATCGACAAAATACCAATCAAGAGTACAAAAATCTCGATTTTAAAGTACATAGGGACAAAATTTCCAAATTTAAAGGACACTCAAAATTAAATTACAAAATATTTATTCGTCCTTAAATCTTTTATATTTCTCTGCTAAATGAATTTTTCTAATAATCTCTTTTTTCCAGAGCATTTTGTGCATATCATACACGCCATGTCAAAATTCGCTGTCACAAGAAGTAAAGCCCTGACAGTCTTAACCTCAAGCAAGCTACTTTCTTACGTCCATTTTCAACGCCGCAGGCGAAAATTTTGGGAAATTTCGGGGTTCTTAAGACAGATTTTTTCCATTTTTAGCGCCGCAGTCGAAAATTTTTTAAATTTGGCACCCAAGAAGCCAAATTTCTTCCTTTTTCAGCGCCGCAGGCGAAAATTTTGAGAATTTCTAAGGCCGTAGGCCAAAAAAATTCACTTTTTTGCCCAATCCTTCCCTAATTTCATTTTCAATCCAAAATGTTGATTTTAAAGTACATACTTTCAATAAAGTACAAATTCAATTTTGTAAGTACGGAGGTCGATTTTAAAGTACTGTACTTTCAAATAAAGTACGAATGAGAGCCCTGGCGTAAATAAAAAAGAGCACTCCAAAATTTAAATCTATTTTAGAAGATAAGTATCCAAATGAGATGTTTAAGGCTATTAAAAAAATTAATGAATTGAATCCAAAAATTTGTGTTTTTTATTTAATTTTACATTAAAAATAATTGCAGCTTTGAAAATTTAACCTAAAAATTTAAATAAGTTAAATGACAAAAAATTTAATTTAAAAGGAAGTTTACAAAATTTTTAAATGTTATGCATATGACAAATTCTAAAAATTTTCTTCTCGTTTAGCATTTTTTACATAAATTTATTTACTTAATTTTATTAGACCATTCTCTACTAAATAATATTATTAATTATTTAAATTTATTAAAAAAATTTTTTATTAAAAATCGATTTTAAACAAGTTAAAAAAATTTTTTTGAATTTTAATTAAACAGGAGATAAACACTTTTAGTTAATCAAGCTTTTATTTGGGCCTTTTTGTTTGTTTTATAAATCAGAAGGATTTTTTAAACAAAAAAATTAAAAAGTGTTGATTTTCTGTTTTAAATTTTCAATTAATTTGTGAGGTTAAAGAAAGGGGAAATTTAAATATTTTTTAAAATTATTTTTTTCTGTCACAAATTCCCAACAGATATAAATTCCCTTAATTGATGATGCCGAAGAAATTCAGCCCAGTCAACTTCTTCTACAAGTAAATTAGAAATACTAGAAGAATTTTCACATTTCCTGTCAATTTGTTGGTGACAGTTTTTGTGACAAATTATACGGCAATCTGAAAATTTTTTGAATAAAAATTATTTTGGAAATTAAAGTCTCCTTTTTTATTTGAAATCTAAAAAAATTCCCATTGGCTGTCATTATAATATGCTTTTACCTTAAAATATCTAGTCTAGAATTTTAGTTAAGTTTCATTTTTATAATTTCAATGTAGGTATTAGGGATGCGTCGGGTTACTCGAAAGCCGATCCGAAGAAAATTTTGGAAGCCCGACCTGAAGTCTTACTTGACTTTTTCTCAACCAGAACCTTCCCTAATAGGTAGCAGATATGTATGAAAAATCTTTTCTCTATTTTTGTTAAATTACCTCTGCATTGATATGCTTGTCTTGTAGAAAAGTTCCCACCAATCCTTTTATTACAAACAGAACAAACAACTCTGCTAAAATATTTAAAATAAAATCTAAAAACAACAATTTTTTCTTTAAAATTTACCCGCGTGATTTTGACGCAACTAAAATATGTGAATTTAAAATATGTAATTTTTTGCCACTCTGCATTAATTTAACAACCGCTGGTTCATTAGATATTTCTGCTGGGATAGAGTAATATCTAAAAATATACTTATGTAAATTTAATTTATACAGACGGACCCCTCACTATAAAATAAATCCAATGCTAGCTATACTACTATTTAAGCTATTATTTAATTTAGTGAGACACTGGGTGTATAAACGATGCTTTCGATTTAAGTACAATTTTAAAAGAGTACATACGTACAATCTCTAGAAATAGGAGCATATCTTATAAGAAGGTCTGAGACTGTATTAAATAATATCCCTTCTAAATATCTAAAAGAAGTTCCAAAATAAATAATTACTTAGGTCCTTCCTCCTCTGGGCCAATTAATTCTAGAACGAGTTGGCTTTGTGAATGGCTTCGACTCATCACGTTATGTTGCCGAGAAGAGGAAGAGATTAAATTTGCTGTTGAAGTTGCCATACTTGAAGGGCCTTTAAAAAATATTTTTCATTTGTTTTTCAAAATTCACCAGCAGATTGAATTAATCTTTGTTGTCGAATATGTTCTTCGTGAAGGCCCCCACTACTTGCCTTTCTTTGTTGGGATTGGTCACGTGATTGGGGCATTGAAACAGCAGCTTCTTCTAAATGTTGTTCGTAGTCGTCGAGAGATTTAGCTCTTTGACTTTGTCTTCCAGGAAATAGTCTAAGGGGGCCTAAAAATATTTTTGAAATTTTAGAAAACTCTAACAGGATAAAGGACTGTCAATCGCTACCTGAAAGACGAGAACGAATTTGCTCAAAAAAATTTCTTCGCTCCTTCCTTCCTCTTGCTTGTCGTTCCCTATCTATTAAAAATTTTCCTAAAATTTTATTTCATTTTTTCCAAACCCTTGGCTCTTCTCCTCAATTCATCCGCATCCTCTGTTACACTTGTTTCTTTCTCCGCAGGTAATCGGAAAATTTCCATGGCGGGGTGTGTTGCTGCAGTTGCAGCTGCATTTGGGGCACGCATTCCATTAAACAAATGATCATAAGCATCGTTAGCATTTTGGGGATCATTTACTTCTTTGGATGGTTTTCGTTTTTGATTATCAGAAATATTTGGATGTTGTGGTGGAAATTGATTGTTAACTATTAAAATTATTTTGAGGTTATTGAAATTGAGGAATGAAATTGAGGAATTTGAGAAAAAATTGAGGCTATTGAGAAAATAACAAATTGATAGTTAATGACGAAATGAGATGGATTTGGGGAGATAATTGGAAAAAAAGAATAAAGATGAGAGGAAATGGAAAAAAGTAGGAGCACTTTGTTTAGGAGCACAAAACAGGAGCACTTTGTTTCTATTATTTCAACCAAAAGTATTTGGCTGAAATAGAAACAAGATCATTTCTCATGTCTGAATTTTTCTTCCTACAAGATATGCTTATGAATTGGAACACAACATTTTCTGCCCAATACCAATTAAAAGCTTGAATAATCACTTCTATTTTGACTTGGGGATCTGCATCTAATATTCTATCTAATGTTGTCACTCTAAAATATGCTCTAAGAATTTACACTAGCGGAAAGAAGAAACTGTAAATCTCAGGTATCGTGTCAGCCAATATTAACTACCTCAAAATATTTTTTAATCAAAAATTACCTCCATTTTGTATTTCCTCATGTTGCTGTTTTAATATTTCCTCTTTTTCTTCTTCCCTTTGGGTTGTTTGAGGTGTTCCAGGAGCACTCTGTTTTCTATTATTTGTTCCATTTTGTTCATATTTAAATAATAAAGCATTGCTGTCACTTATAGTTTTTCTAATTTGTAAATTATAAATATTTTGAGGGGGTTGTTTTTGTTCCTCTTCAATTAATTGCCTTTCCGGACTACTCCAAGCATTGGCTGTATCAAATGATTGTTTTGGCATTAAACTTTCTTCATCACTTGTTGCCGTTGTTGCTCTCATATTGTAATGCTTAAAAAGAGAAATAGATAATTTGTTGATTAATTCTTCGGTTCTGAAAAGAATTAATTGCAACGTCTAGGATTGTTGGTTCCTGGAAATTCTTCGGATATCCGAAACCGGACCGAAGAACCGAACCGAAAAATCCTCGATTCCTCGGTTCGGTCCAGAACCGACAACCCTATCCCTGACAAAATTATTACGTCCCCGAAATTACTCGAAAAATACTAGTAACTGTTTATTCTCTCTTTGAAAACACGAGTCCAGTTCTTAAAAACGAATTACATAGTTCCTAATTAGAATTATAATATTCCCAGATTCTCCACCAAAAATACACCCCCCTTCCCAACATGACACATTCATTTTCATAGATATAAACTTTCATAAACCTCTTGGGGGACCTTAATTTTATAAAATTTAATTAAGCTTAGTATAATTCAAAAATAAAAAAATATTTATTTACAATTTGTTTTTCATTATCTAATTGTTGTTGTAATTGTTTTGCTTTTTCTATATTATCACCATTATTATTTAAATTATTATTTAATCTATCTTCAGTAACATTATAAATATAATGTTGTTGTACAGGTTTGGGGGTTCTCCTTTTTAAACTTCCCAATGATGGAATTGAACTTTTTTTACTCGGACTTCTTGTTGGGCTTTTTTTGTATTGAGGTATATTATTAAATTGTTGCTGTTGTTGATTTATTATATTATTGGTATTATTAAATTGTTCTTTTGGTATTGTTATTGGATTATTTAATTGTAATAAAGGTAATGAACGTTGATGAAATGAACACTAAAACAATAAATAATTTTATTGGTCTTCAATTATCCAAATCAAATATATTTAATAAAAATAATTTCAGGTCAAGAATAATAAATTCTGAATTGGGAATTTTAAGGCTAACATCCTTAAATAAATAAGGGGGGAGCAGTGAATCTATTCAGAGTTTTCTGGTGGATAAACATTTGGAAAGTGAATTTTAAATTAATTTAAAAATTACCTGAAATAAAAGAAGTCCACGTTTTTGATCAACACTTTTAATATTTTTTCCTTCTTTTTGTTCAGATCCCTTTCCCTGTAAAGGTAAATGTACTGGAGAACTAAGTGGTTGTCTAGCTATTATTCGACGAAGTTCAGAAATTTTTAAGATTGCCATTCCAAGGAAACGCCTCAAAAACTGATTATTAAATTAATAATTTAACTATAATAATTCAAAGATTACACAAAAAATAATAATTTATTAAAAAATATTTTGCTAATTATTCGGGCTTTTTCTCCTAATTTCACTGAACTGGTTTTGTTTTAGAGAAGATAAAAGGATTATTTTATATATTCATTTTATTTTATTTCGTACAGCGGCTCAGTGGTCTAGTGGTATGATTCTTGCTTAGGGTGCAAGAGGTCCCGGTTTCGATCACCGGCTGAGCCCATTCTTTTTAAAATTGCTTCTCTGCGTTTGTAAAAATTAAAAAATAAAAATACTTTTAAAAAAATATTTTTAAAAATATTTTCTAATTTTTTTGTATTTTTTTAAATTAAAAAAGGACCTTTGCCTAACAGTTCCATAAATAGCTGTTGGAGGTAAATCTAATTCTTTTTCATTTGGGAATGAAGGTGTTTCAGTAAATAATTCAAATAGCAATTCCCCTCCAGTTGGAGCTATTGCCAATTCGAAATTTGCTTCTCCATCATGCCAAAACCAATAATTACCGCTGTGTGCATCCAAATGCCCTTTTGGACTTAGAAAACGTTCTGAAGATGGTTCGTCTAATTCAATACAAACAAATGGGCGTTCGTTTGAAGAATCGAGTAATCCATCTAATATTAGGGAAATTAATTATTTTTGTAGAAAAGAATGGAACGGAGACGAGTAATTCTTGTGAAAAAGTTTAGCGCCCAATAAAATCTTGCGCCGAATCGTCAATTTCGTTTTCCCCTATAAAACCTATACCTTTAGGATGCAAGTTTTACGCCTTAAAATTACAAGGGAAATCTAGTGGGTAATTCGGCGCAGCCGATTTGGCGTCAGGCATTTTCCAAGCTTATAACTTTTTTCTCTGGGAACTATTTTTAACAATTATTATAAAAATTTAAAGTACAGAATAATATACAGGATTTCAACTATCAGATTATGTTATTTAACATAAGGGGAAGGACGAATAAATAGGATTAATGGTGATTTCCAAACTTAGCATCACGTAAATACATTATAGCTAGTCCATTTAATTATAGCTAGTCCATTAAGAAATTTTTATTTATAATCCATTAACAAAATTAGCTCTTGAATAATCTTATAATCTATTATAGAGTTTGTTAAATTCAAGTATTATAGAGCAAGTAAAAGCTCTGACGCCAAATTGGCGGCGCCGAAATATTGCTTAAATCCTAAAGGTTTAGGCTTCAAAAGGTTTAGGCTATTTCTTGACATTTTGGCGCCGCCTACTCTGGCGCAGCCATTTTCTTGCTTTTTTTCTTAATTTTTCTTCACGAATCTTTTCGAAAAAGCTTTCTGGATATTTGTTTGATGTTTGTTTCTTCAACATAGATTTTCTATGTAATTTAAATATTACCTTGTAATTCACGTAATTCCATCAAATGAATATGTAAAAAATGGGTTTCTCTCAATTGTTCGGATGAAGCTATTTCTCCCTCCGCCAAAGGAAATCTTTGTGGCTAAAAATAAATTTTGTTTTTTTAAAAATATCTTTTTTTGAAATTTGCCTGTAAGGAGTGAATATTTTCTTCTTTCTGCCCAGATGGATAAACTTCTTGTAGAAAACTCAAATTTCGATACTCAGCACTAAGCCGAGCTCGGGAAGCCTAAAAGAATATTAAAATCAGAGGAAGATTTTTCTTTTGTTTAAGCTTTGTGATCAAGGCAACAATCACGAAATTAACTCAGAAACAAATTTCTACTTCAGAAACAAACATCTCTTTTACACATAGGGCCTAAAAACCCTTTGCACACATACACACTCAATAATCAAAAGATAAAAACAGTCTCAAATCAAGATTCTATAAGAGACCTTGGCGTTTATTTTTCACACGATTTAAAATGGGAAAAGCACATCAAAATTATAACTAACAAAGCAAATCAAACAGCATTTACAATAATAAGAAATCTAAAAACTAATGATCCTAAAATATTACTCGAACTATATAAAATAACGTATTACCCATAATAGAATTTGCATCGCCCGTTTTCAATCCATATCTTAAAAAGGATATCGAACACCTTGAACAAATACAAAAAACTTATTTACGTATTATATACAATAGGTCAAACCCACGCACACCAATCCCAGAATATCAAGACCTTCTACAAATTTTTAAAGTAGACTCGCTACAAATTAGAAGATTCAAAACTGACTTTAAATTTTTCCACAAAATTTTACATGGTGAAGTAAAAATCGATCAAAAAGAAACATTTAAAATTACAAAAACTAATACAAGGGGAGACGAATATAAATTTTTTATTCCGGCAAGATCAAATCAAATCAGCCATAATTCCTTTTTTGTTAGGACAGCGCGGCTATACTCTCAGTTACCAATATCAATACGTAAATCAAATTCCAAAATATTCAAAACACTTCTTGATCAAATAGATCTCAACACATATTTATCACGCCCCACACCCGTAACATAATACAATCACATATATTTGTTGTTTCAATTATTGACATATATTTGTTTTAGTTTAATTTTCAACTTGTTTTAACTTATTTTTTCAATCCATATATGTATTTTCAAATTTGTAATGTCGCCCAAGTGGCAAATAAATAAATAAATAAATAAATACTTTCCTTTAGGTGATCTTTACTTTAATAAATGAGAGAGGGTGGTAATTTTTATTTTTAAAATTTAGACAAAATTTTTAATTTTTTTATTTTCTCCAGCAATTATTTAAAATATGTTAGCTCCTCGAGCCTTAGAGGTCGGATCTTCGGGGATCGGGGTTTGCCGCAGGTTTAGACTTAAGAGTTCAGGTCGGGCGTTTTGTCAAAAAAAATGTCAGTGTACGAGGGACGGGGAGCTACCCCAATTTAAGCACAAACCCTAGCAGTAGATTCTTCATCAGGATATAACAATTCCCCCAAACTAAAATTTAAAACGGCCCCAAGAATACATTTCCTCGCAAATTCAATAACAAAATTCTCCATTGCTTTTTCTGCTGTAGGTTCTAAAATTTTTAATTTAACATCTGGACGGCCACTAAAACAGGCAATAATAAATAATTCTCCAGCTATTTGGGCTAAACGAACTTCTGCCTTTAAAATAAAATTATTAAAATAATTTTGAGTAAGTAACATTATTCCTGTAACACCTTTCCTAAACTGAAGGTTTACCCGAATTTACCCGAACTCTATTCTGATAAATTTAAACAATGGCTATAATACAAAGAACCTAACTATAAATAATTTTTAGAGCGAGAGTTCTTTGCAAATTTTTTCAAGCACGGAATCTTAATACGAATTTTTTAGGGAACATTATTAAGGGCTCTTATGTTTTCTAGGCAAGATCATAGATAATAGTCAGCTATTTTTAGATTAAATTTTTATAAAATAATTAATTAATTCTAACCTCTCCATTCATTTCGTCAATAATAATTCTATAATTCCTTGGATGTTCAATTGTTAATGTTTTTTTCATTTCCTCCTCTTTATTTAAATTATCTATTTGCTGTTCATAAATTGTAACCAAAAGATTTATTTTAGGTTGATTTTCATTTAATAAAGTTGTTTTATTTTCGATATAAACTTTTCCACTTATTGACTTTAAATTGTTTTTAAATTAAAAATTGGTTTAAATTAGTGTAGTTTCAGCAAAAAATGACAGGACCCCCAACGTTTTTGTTAAAATTTTCCCATTTTAAAATTTTTCCCATCCTTCACTTATTGTTTAACGGACCATCTACATACTTTCCAACAAACTTGTCAATATAGCCATAGTTAAATAAACTTTAAAATCTCTTTAAAAAACAAACCAAATGATTGCCGGGAGAACGATTAGGCCTAACATGAAAATCTCTAAGTGTTGAATTAGCCGAACTTTGTTGAAGCTTTACTCCATCAAAATGCATCTCTGGTTGCCCCTTTTTAATTTTTTAAAATTAATTTCAAACTTTAAAATCTACTTGTTCTTGTAATCTTTTTGAAGATTCATTTAAACTTTTTGTTAATAAATTAGCAAATTGTTCATTAATTGTTGCCCCTTTTTCTCCTGTACCCCAAACTAGCCAATTTGCTACATCGTGCATTAAAATACTGAAAATAATTAAAATATTTTTTTATTCTCTCAGAAATTTGAAAGACAATAAAAACGAAAATTAGTCTCAAAAATAAAATTATGCCCAAAATTTTCGTTTTAATTCGAAAGAGGATTTTGCACATTTTTACTTTCTATCCACAATTTTGTATTTTGAAATGAAAATTAAAATAATAATAATTATCCCTCCAAAAATATTTTTAATTAACGGAAATTAGTGTTTCTCACTAAATATTTTCTACCTTTCATTTCCCTCATTCTGATGTCCTCTATTGTTATTATTAATTGTTGTAGTAATACTTTGCCTTCTTCGATTATAACGAAGAATAAAAAAATAACAAATTAAAGAGACAACAAACCAAGATAAAAGTATTAATAATAAACCATCCATTTTTCCTTAAAAATATTTATTTTTAGGAAAGTAAATATGTAAAATAAATTTTTTGTCAAAATATTACAAAGAAATATTGAGGAATTAGTATGAACTTTCTAATATTGATATAATTCGAATCAGTTAGAAGGGCCAACTTCGTCTTAAAACAAAGTTGGCATTATTTAGCAAGGGCGTGTCAATTACTATCTAGCAATTAATGAACAACATGTCCTTTGTTTTTTAAATCAGTTTTGGTCTATATTACGGATATTTGAGAGGGAGGATGTGAGTAATATAGGGTTATAAATTTAAAAATTGGTTGGATCACCAAATTAGAAAAAATATTTAAAAATTGATTTTTGATATATTAATTGAATAATAATGAAAAACATTTAAAACAAAAAAGGTGTTAATTTGTGTGTCTGGTGGTTTTTATTAATTTTATTTGTTGCCCAGCACTTAAATTGCCACCGCAAATGTTTTTATTTTCTTGCAAGTGTTAATTTCTTTTTTTTATTTTTTGCTGTTTTTGTGTAGAAATTTAAGTGAAGGAATTGAGGAAAGGAAGGTATTTTTGTTTTATCTATTATTTAGATCATTTTTGTTGATTGCCATCTGTCTCTTTCCTTTATTTTTACCTTTTTAAGTGCCGTCCATTAAATACACACAAAAAGTCTCAAGAATTTATTTTTTTAGCAAAACGACCAAAACAATGCACACGCTAAAGAAAATTAAACAACTGTCTTTTTAAAAAGAGAAAAATAAGTAGAGGATATCTGCTGATTTTTATATTTATTATATTATTGCCACATTGAATTTTTAAATAAAAAAAGGAGGGAAAAGAGAAACAAAATAATGAGTATAGGTATTTAATAATTAAATAGTAAATCGAATATTAGTACAGCAATTGCACGTTAAGGATCGGCTTTTCACATCAAGTATAGATTCAGAATTTGACTAAAAACTTGACAAAATTTTGCTTGGAACGGAAGAATCCCTGGGGGGTTGTTGCAGACTGGTGAAAGTGTATATTTGAAAGTTGATATATTTAATATTAGATTTAAATTTAACAATTTAATTACCACCTTACTATGTACCAGGGCTGTCCGCAATTGTAAAAAATTTTCCAGCTGCAATCCGCAATTTTAATTTTAAAATTCGCGACACGCAATCTACAAGTCAAAAAAACAATTTCATGCAATCCTCAATTGCGGACAACCCTACTTTTATAATTAAAACAAAATTAATTTAAATAATTTATTCTTAACACTTTTTAAATTATAAAGAATCAAAAATATTGGAGAATTTTTAAAAATAAATCTAGCCAATATTTAAATATTTAATCTTTAATTTTATTGTTCTTCGCCTTCAGTAATTGTTACTTCTTCAGAATTTTTCCATGGCTGCTGCCAAATTTTAATTGTATAAATCTTTAAAAAAGGAATATGTTTTTAGATAAATTAGAGAGATTGTATTTTAAATATGAAAATCTTTTAACGACTTTTGAATTTAAAAATTAATGGGTCGGAAATAAACTTGAGATTTTGATCAATTTTTATGAATCTAAAATGTAGGTAAATGAAGTAAAACGGAAATTAAATTCATGAAATGGAAAAATTCATTGGATTGATGAAGTGGAATAAACTTGTTAAGGAAAGTAGATAATAAGAGTACAACTGATCTATTACGGTGATCGGCTACTTTCAATCTTCAAACACAGACACAATAAAACCGAGAAAATTGCCCTTTTTCCATCTTATTTTTCCCGACTTTTTTGTTTTAGTGTATTACAATATTAGTACATCAAGGACCTGATATTATTGATCGGATAGCCTAATAACCGAATAAAAAATGTTTATTCTTAATAATAACATTTTTATATTTATTTATCTTCTTGCCTGTGTTTTGTCCAAATCTCCAGTATATTTATTGCATTCAGACAAATTATCAGAATTTACTTGCTTTAAATTTGAAATTATTTTTTCAGAAGAAATTAATTTTTAAATTTTTACAGTTTTAAGACAGTCAGTTTTTCCAACACGTAAAGTAAGAATATATAAAAGACCAGAAACTACTTGACTTTCTGCTTTTACAATTTTTGCCAATCCAAAATGATGGGCAGAATTGGATTGTTGATTTATTTTTGTTAGGCCTTTGGTAGCCAATTGCTGTAAATTAAATGGGAATCTGATAGTTAGGTATATTTGTAAATGAAAATTTTAAAGAACATGAGGACTGGGGTAAAAACTAACCAAAAAACTATTTTGGCCAATAAATTCTCCCTAAAATGTCCCACACCAACATGACGGATAGGGGGGGGGTTTATCATAAAAATTCGTACAAAACCCATAAAATAAGGGAAAACCGATTGGACTAAAAAGAGAATGCCAGTTTACGCATGCGGCAATGGAAATTGACGAAATCTGGACGAAAATTCCCATTACTTATAAAACATTTGAATTAAAATATTTAAACACCTTAATATCATCCTTGTTAACGTCTTGTGGCACTCTACCACCGGCCATTCCAACATTGCCTCCATCACCTCCGGAACTATCCCCTTTAGTCATTGCTAGTAAAATAAATAAATTACCGTATATCCTTTAATAACTACCCTGGGTAATTATTGTTTCGACCTTCCCCTGGAGGGAGTAATTAATAGAAGGAGGGTAATTATATGAGGTTTTAGATTTGAACGTGTTTTAGGGCATTTGTTGGGGGGTAATTATTGTTTCAACCTCTCGCTAGACGGAGTAACTAATAGAGGTGGGGTAATTATTTGAGGGAGGGCAATTAATACAGGTTATACGGTAAATGAAATATTTAAAAAATAAAAAAGTCACGAGAGCAAATAAAGAGTAAAATGGACAGTAATTGTAAATAATAATGAAGCATATCAATAATTTTCCTTCAAAACGAGAAATATTAAATACTTGGGAAATGAGTAATAAATGCTAGCAGTGCTTTTTACTTAAATAAACAATCTAAAAAATTATTTATTTAATATTTTTTGTTTATTTAACGGAGAAAAAAATGTGAAAAAATTATTTTTTAAATTATTTTGTGTTGGTTGGTATTGGACAGATGGAAATTAAAGTAATAGTAAAAATGTTTTGATGAAATGCTCAAAAATATTAGATTAGTGTAATTTAAGTTTCCTTGGGTTAATTAAGTTAACAGAAAATAAATTTAATAAAATGAATGTTTTAATTGTGTTTTAAAGTTGGTGGCCCGACCTAAAATTCCTCTGACGTGCCAAAAAAGTATCAGATTTTGAATAACCCTAATAACTTAGCAAAAACAAATATTTATTTATTTATCAGCAAACACAGGTATTTTAAAATACATTAAAGTGGTGCAAAAAAAATGAAAAAAAAGTAAAATCAAAATAACAAAAAAATTCAGTACTATTTTTCAACACTTTTCCAACTAGGAGTATTATTAAAGGGGGAGTCAAGGGTGAATAATATTACAGGAAATACGATATATTAAATATCTTTAAATCATTTTATTCGGAGAAGCGTATTTAAGGAATAATAGAACTTGGAAGGTACGGAAAGTGAATTTGTTAAATTTAAAAACTAAAATCAAAGTAAAATAATTTACTTAAAAATTAAAGAGAAAAAGAGCAAAATTCAATAAATAAAATTTTAAAGAAAATAAAATTTTTATTTTATAAATACCTAAACTAATCGTTTAGTCAGTTCCACCTGTTAAATATAAAAATACTTGAATATAAAATGACATTTCCTGTTTACAACAAAAATGTGTACAAAGAATATATAAAAAATATTTTTTACTGAAAAATAAAAATAATTTAGGTATATTTGGACGCTAAGGAATAAATTAAAAAAAAATTTTTCTGAATTTTAAAAAACGTCTGGATTTTATGAATATAATTAAATAAATGTGTCTAGACAGAAAATAGAAGATGAGTTGGGGATGGGTAAAACTTGTTTTGATTTTTTGATAGAAAATAAAAATAATTTTTTAATTGTACTTAATTAAACTAAAATTTAAAAAAAATATTTGAAATAAAAAATATATATTAGGTGGAGTCATAATTAGTGGCCGTTTTTAATTTGGATTTTTAAAACTAATTTTTTAAAAATATTTTTTATTACGAATCATTTGTCAGTGTATTTTCTAAAGGATCCCAGCATTTGAGAGTAAACACAAAAATAATGAAGAAATTAAAAGGTGAACAAAAAAAATAAAAGTTTTTAGACTAAAAGCCAAGTTTGTTAAAAGTCATATGAGAACAATTGAAATTATTTTTAATATAATTATCTACTTAATAACAGTGCCCCCTTTAACTCCCAATGACTCATCCAAAGTATATCTAGCAGAAATAACTAAAAATAAATAGTTATTTATTACTTTGTAAGAGCAATAAAGTAACAATTTTTTGGTTATTTTTGGTGAACACATTTTCTATTTTTAGATTTCCTTATTCTCAAAACAACAATTTTGTGTATTGATAGAAAAATTGGATTAAAAGAGGGTATGACCAGATTATCTCCTTATAGAAATTAAAATGTTGGGAGATACATATATATATATATATATATATATAAATAAAAATAATAATATACATATTTAAATGGCAATAATATTTCAAAAAAATAAATTAAGAAAAAAGAGAAAAAATTTTTATAAAAATTATTTTATTAAATATTAATTTATATACATAACTAAAATTAGTAAATTAATTTACTTTCAAGTTGGAAGAAAAGAGAAAAGGAAAATCAATTTAAAATAAATAAAACTTTTTTTCTTTTTTTAGAATAGCTTCTATGTATTTATTCAACGATTTTTAAAATTAATTTTTTAAAATTATTTTAATTAAAATTTTCTTTTCATTAAAGAACGTGGCTTTTAAATTAACTCAATAAAATAAATTAGTGAAGCACCCCGTCATCCGACTAATTTTTAGGCAAAAGCCCCCGACCGGAACCCCGAAAGCTCTACCCCAGCTACCCTAAAATGAATAAATAAAAATATGTTTTGTATCAATACAGTTTGGATTAAATAATTCTTCCAAGATTTTAACATCTTTTTCTCAATAAATTTTTTTTCTCAAAAAATTTATTAGATGAATTTTTACATAAATAAAATGTAGATATAATCAATTTTGACTTAAAAAATATTTTTTATAGCCAATTTAATTTACAAAGAAAAACAATTCGTTTATTAAAATTCTCTATGTAATTTAATACATTTTTTATCACAAATACTTTTATAATTATTGGAGGAAGTAGATGAATTTGTTCTTGAAAGTGTTGTTTCTGCAAAAGGAGATAATAATAAACTATTTTTTCTACTTCCTTTTGAACTTCTTTCAGAATCCCTTGCAGTCAATAAAGTTTTGTTACTTCCAGATCTTTTTTTAATTTAATTAATTTTTAATTTAATTTATTTTACCTGCTATTAGGTAATGAACGAAGTGATAATGCTCTGTTAATTTTTTTATAAGCAGCCCGACATTTTAGAATTTGGATACAAACATGGCAAATATCTTTAAAATAAGAAATTTTTAAGTAAAAAAATTTTTCCTCAAATTGGCATAGACTATGTTTTATATTTAAATAGGAGTAAATAATTGATTGTTAGATAATCTCGAAATTCTCAGTCTCGAAACTGAAATATTGTTTTGATCTAGTTTCTCCCCAGGAATAAACATTCACAACCTCTTACATACATTCCTAATTTATTAGCTTTGTAACGTGAAAGTAGGGTTGTCGGTTCTGGAGGGAACCGAAAAACCAAGGATTTTTCGATTCGGTTCTTCTGTTCAGTTTCGGATATCCAAAGAATTTCCAGAAACCAATAACCCTACATAAAAGAAGTATTATCCCAAAGTTTAACGAAGATAAACGGCCCGTAATTAATCCTCTTTATAATTTAGACATTTTTGGATTCTCTATTAAATTAAGGCTGTTTTCTTAAAAATTAAACCTAATAAAATTAATTTTATACCAGGATTGATAAGGCAATAAAAATAAAAATTCAAAGCAAATTTTGTAATTTCGAGTAAATTAGCCAATGAACGATAAATCTAGAAACAAAATTAACATTAAATTCATTTTAAATTAATTCAGCAACCTGAAAAGGCAAAGAACGATCTTGTTTATCGGAAATTAAAATTGTTAAAGGAGCCTAAATATGGAAAAAAGAGTAATTTATTTTTAAAATTTTAAACAAACAGCTGGAATTGTGCAAACGAAAAAAACAATAGTTATTAGAAAAAGTAATGTAAATAGTCTTCTTTCTTCCTAAATTAAAAAAAAGTTTTGGTTAGTTATCCAAAAATAAGTAGGTATATTTGGTCCTCTCGATAACCGAGATTTTTGACCTATTTATCTTACCAGTCCATCACTATGCAGTTTCCTTGAGAATTATCGTCGATTTAAGTTTTTAAAAAGTCTAACAATTAGTATTAGGTAAATATTTAATATTTGTTTTTGTCTTAATAATCGAGATTTTGGGCCGCTGATGAAATTTTAGCTTCCTAACTCGAGGAAGACTGACTCAGTACTTGAAATATCTTTAATAATTAATTACCTTTTCGCCTTTCTCTACCAACGCCTTCTTTTGAATTGAAGGACTTGAAAGACTCATTCTATTTCTTTTAGTGTTTCTAAATTAAATTTATTCTATTTATTTTAATTAATTATTTACCTGTAAGTAACCAAAATATTAATATTAAAATAAGCAAGAAGAAAGAACGGGAAAAATCTCGTTAAAAATTCTCTAAACCATTCATACATTCCATATAAAGGAGTATCTATTGAACGATCACAAACAAGAAAAGGACAACGTAAAACACCTTTTGGGAGCTTTAAAAATTGAGAAAGTCTCTAAAAAATTTTCTTCAAAAGAAACTTGCCTCGTATACAATTTTCTTTTGAGACCAGGGGGCATAAATACAAAAATTACAGAAATAAATGGCTAGGAACAGTAAATAAATAAATTTTCGTTGTGTTTGGATACTTCGCTAAAAAAGTGAAAAATTAATTTTGAATTTAAAAAAATGGAATTAATAGAGGGGAACTGATATTACTATGTAATAAATACATAATTAGTGTCTCTGATATAATTACCCAGGGTAATTATTGAAGGAATAATCTAAGAACTTATGTTAGTAATTCCGAAGTTAATTAATTCTTGGAATATTTAGATCAAGTATTTTTTATTATAAATTTTTCATTATGTTTTTAACTCAAAAAAACATTAACCGATTGTGAATGTAAAGGATAACAAACAGCTTTAAATTGATATAAAGTCATTAATATAACCACCCAAACACTTGCACCCATTAAAGCATTTGAGAGAGGAAAAGCTATATGTGCATAATAAAAAGCTGCTAATTGTGAACAATGTCGAAAATCGAGAATCCAAAGAATTGGGGGAATAACAGATAATTGGGCAAACTGAAAAAAATTAAAAGGGGGGATTTTTATAAAAAGGACAGAAATAGAAAAAGTGACCAAATCGGTAAGTGCCAAAAAAGACAAGAAAATATAAATATCTTTTTTTCTTTTCATTGTAGGATGATTTAAAGTAATTATTGTTAGTAAATCACCAATAATTGAAATTGCTGAAAAAATATTTTTTAACTAAAAAAATATTTAGATATATTAAAATACCAATAATTATTGGGGCAATAATCATATAAGTTATAAAATTTAATTTTGAGACATGTACGTGGTCAGCTTCGTGTATCTAGATATTTTTTAAAAGAAATTATAGTAAAGTTAAAATGTTAATATTTATTTTAGTATGCAATTTTTATAAGGGAAGGAATGGAGGAGTTAACTTAAATATACCTAAAGAATCTTTGAACAAAACTTAAAACTTTTAAATAATCAGTCAACATTATTGAAATCATTAATTTTTTCAAAAATTAATTTCATGCAAACATTTATTTTGTTGGAATTTTGTTTATATTCCCATTACTCATTATTAAAGGAACATATCTCACTACCGACGATGTCTTTAAATATTTATCGGTATTCGTGTACGACTCTATTAAAAATTCCTTAAAAACTCCGATTAGTTGCTATACTATTTATACTTATTTCAGAATAATTATTTTAATTTAAAAAACTACCTTCGAATTATTTTGTAAAATATTTTGTTTAATAACCAATTCACTCGATTCCATCATAATTTTACATATTTCCATCATTTTTATTTATTTAAAAATATTTTTATTGTTTTATTTTTCTCAAAAAAAGAGAAAGTTTTTACGCAAATTAGCTTTAAAGAAATTTAAAGACAATAAAAAGGGGGAAAGAATTTATTTATTTATTATATTACATAGATGAATCTTCTCATTTTTCTTCAAGTATGTATTGGTTAGTTAGCCCCCTCAACACAAAAACTTAAAAGAGTCAACTTTTTTGCGGATAATCCGCAAAATAATTTTTTATAAATTTGAAGGAGTTTTAAACTGAAAAATAAATTTTGTGAGGCTTATTGTGTGTAAACTAATTTTACAACACTAAAGTAGATATAGGAGGTTTAACTGACCGATTAGAATTAGGGTTGCCGTTTTCGGGTCTGGCCGACGGTCGAGACATTTTTTCGGGCTTGTTTTTATCGAGTCGGGTTGGTACGAATCAGTTTTGGGTCAAATATCTTAGGCCCGACTCGATCTTTCGGCCCAAGTCGGTCCATTTTGGCAACCCTAATTAAAATCTTCAAAAATTATATAATTATCAATGAAAATCTTCTTAATTTAGGTTAATTATTGTAAAAAAAAATTCTTTTTCCTTCAGCAATAAATTCAGAAATAAATCTAAATAAAAATTTTATAAGAATTTTTGATAAAATTTTTCATTGTTATTGGACTTTAATAATTTAAAATATGCACGCAAACTTCAAACTTTTTACCAGACTGCCAAAAAATAATAATTAATATTTCTTTTTAAATAATATTTAAAATATAATTTAACTTTAAATTTTATCCGCAAAAATTTTTTTGATGAAAACGCAAAAATATATTTATATTATAATGACAACGCCTTCATCTCAATTTTTCAACAATCCTCCCCTCCCCCTCCCCCTTCTACATATCCTCTCGTTGAGTTAATTTCCTGAAAGAATACTTGAAAATGAGGAGGTGAAAACAAAAAAAATGAGAAATGAGACGGGAGAATAAAAAAATAAGAAAGAAAATAGTTAAATGCCAAAGGGCAAAAAATGCGCGTGTTGTTTTATGAAATTTGAGGTTAAAATAAGGAAGTGTTGAAGATGTAAAAAATAATAAAAAAAGAAAATAAAAAACTTTTTTTACATAAAAAATATTATCTACATTTTTTATAAAAAAATTAAATAATTTATTAAAAAAATGTAGGAGGAAATTGTTGTTGGAAGGGGTATCTGATTAATAATAGAGCTACGGTCTCAATCATGGATGAATAATTTTGATTCCTGAAAAGCAGCACATGGAAGGCAAAAACCAGGGGCTTATTTCAATTGTCCGCAGATTCTGCATTCTATGCAGAGAAACAGAACCTGCGGAATAATTGGAATAGGCCAAAGGGAGAAAATCCATTTCTGGTCTCGATAAGGATCGGATCAAAAGGTTCTCTAATTTTAATATAAACATTACAAATGACTTTACAATTTAATGAAATATGGGAAGAATATTTGATAAAGACAAATTCTATACATATTCGAATATTTAAAAATTATTAATATATTCTATATAAATTTTCTAAAAAAATTTAATAAAATAGCAAAGTATTTTTCTGGTTTTCCCTTTGATGTATAGAAATCCACTCATAAAAATTTCCTCTGATATCTTTATGAATTTCCTCTTTAACCCTTTTTTATAATTTAATTAATTATTTCTTTACAAAACTTCTTATGCTGATTTTTTATTTATTTTTAGTTACTTTATTTATTTTTTCCTGTTTTCTACCAACTATTGACTAAAAAGATGTGTGCATATACAGTAGTGGACATAAAGATAGGGACAAGAGTAATTTAAATGAAAATTAACTATTTTTCGGTCGAAAAATACGTTCTATATATCAATCGAAAGCTCTATTTATATCTCAGTTGACATGTTTCTGCATTTTTCATGAAATTGAAAATTGCCCGAGATAATCCGGATCTACCGGATATACCAAATCCTATATCCTCGGAAAAATTTTTCGGAAAAAATTTAACGAACCCATTTGATAAAGCATATTTTTGTGAGTACTTACCACAAAACCGCTTAGAAATATCTTTCTCCGGACCAGAGATATGATTTTTTGAAAATGGCATTTTTAGCCTATTTTTGCAAAAAATTCAATTTTTAAGCGAAAAATGCCATTTTCAAAAAATCATATCTCTGGTCCGGAAAGAGATATTTTTAAGCGGTTTTGTGGTATATACTCACAAAAATATGCTTTATCAAATGGGTTTGTTAGATTTTTTCCGAAAATTTTTTCCGAGGCTGTGGGATTTGGTATATCCGGCAGATCCGGATTATCTCGGCCAATTTTCATTTTCATGAAAAATGCAGAAACATGTCAACTGAGATATAAATAGAGCTTTCGATTGATATATAGAACGTATTTTTCGACCGAAAAATAGTTAATTTTCATTTAAATTACTCTTGTCCCTATCTTTATGTCGACGACTGTATTTAATTTAAAAAAATATTACCTAGGTATTTCTTTTAATTTTTATCAAATTTACCAAAGAAAGAGAGAAAACTCGTTTCCATAACAAAAAGTTTACCTAACTACAAAATTTTATTTACTTATTAATTGTCAAGCTTTTTAATGTAAAGAAAATTTTTTTATTTTATTATTTCTTTTAAAATATAAAAAAAATTGGCATTTTTTTTAATAAAAATTCTCAAATGGATATTCAAAATTCTTTAAATAAGCAAAAAAATAAACAATTAATTACCCCCACTAAATGCTGTGTTTGTGGTTATTTAGCTAGTGGTTATTCTTATTATAATGTTGTTTGTTGTGATGGTTTGTTTTTCTTGTTTAATTTATTTTTTAATTTAAAAGTTCCCATAAAACAATGAAAAATTTTTTAAATTATTTTTGTCTTTTTTTCTAATTATATACCTTATATCCTTTAATAACTACCCTGGGTAATTATTGTTTCGACCTTCTGCTGGAGGGAGTAATTAATCGAGGGAGGGTAATTATACGAGGTTTGAATTTTGAACGTGTTTTAGGGCGTTTGTTGGGGTAATTATTGCTTCAATTTATCGCTGTATGGGGTAATTAATGGAAGCGGGGTAAATTTGAGGGAGGGCAACTGATACATGGATGAGGGCATTCTTTTATCTAATTTTTTTTTAAATTTAAAAACCCCCTTTTAAATACTTATTAAATATTTAGGTTGCAAACACTTTTTTCGTCGCTGTATAACTTTAATAGAAAATAAAGTGTTTAAATGCAAAAATGATGGAAATTGTGAAATTGAAAATGGTAGGAGAGGGGAAGGGGGGGGGGTTAATTATTTAAAAAATAATTTTAAAAAAGTTCCAAATAAATGCAAAAGTTGCCGTTTTGATAAATGTTTATTAATGGGAATGAATATACAAACAATGAGAGGAGACCGATCAAAATCTTTATGGGAAATAAAAGCGAAAATTGAACAGAGAATTAGAGAACTTGCAAATAATGGAAAATATATAACGAGAAAAATGGAAGAAAATGAGAATGTTGTTGATTTGGTAATATATTTTGAATAATGTAAATGTCCTAATAGAATTCTGTAAAAATCTCCTCTCCTCATATTTAATCACAAAAAATAAATTATAGAAAGAACAATTAAATGCAGTTACTGATTATCATCAAATTATTGAATATCTCTTAATTATTGAGAAAAATGCTAGTCGAATTAGAAATTCACCAACAAATGTTCCTGAATGGAATTTCTTATGTTCTTGTAAATCTTTGGATACATTGCTTATTCGAAAGGAAAATGTGCTTTCTCATAGTCTGGAATATTTGGTAATTCATTTAAAAGAAATTAGTATGAAGTCAATTTTTTAAATAAATATTGAGAAATTGAGGGACCTATTAATTAAACTAGATAGATGGAAATTAATTAAAATAATATTTACATTTACTTTGAAAATTATAAGATAAAGTTACGAACACTCCTGTTTAGTGATTAATTTTAAATATAAAAATAATAAAACCAAAAATAATTTTTTTCAAATTAAATATCTATTAGACTATAAAAAATGACAAAAAAATTTTTAAGGAAAAAGAACAAAAAGCAGAACAATCTTTAATTGACTTTTTACATAAATATGGGCATTTCCATATGCGCCCTCCTTCTCTTACAGAAGATTTGCTTTTAATTGTTGAAATTGCAAAAAGTCTTCCTTTCTTTCCAAAATTGGATTTAAATGATAATGTAAATTTATATAAAAAATATTTTAAAATTAAAAATTTAAAGATTTATTTATTATCAACAATTGCTTTACCTTTATTAGTCTTGGTTATGGGTTATTATTCTTATACAAAAAGATCAGAAACTATTATTTTTCCATGTGGTATTTCTGCAATATACTCTTTAAGGGGGGAATTTTATGGAGGAGATTTAACGTAAATTTTGATCTAAAAAATTTTTTAAAAATTTTTTTAGAATAAATAAACTAATCAAAATTGTGTTTAAAAAAAGTATGGAACCCTTTAATCGAGTTAAACTTGAAGAGGAAGAATATGTTTTACTTAAAGCTATTATTTACTCACATATGGTTACTAACGGATTAAGTCAAAATGGACAGAAAATATTGTTAGCTGAGGCAGAAAAATATTCGGGAATTTTATTGAAAGTTTTACAGGTATAAAATAATTATATAAGGAATTTTTGGAAGGAATCATTAACAAAATAACGGTCATGTTAATGTTTGGGAAATATAAAAACAGGTAAAAAAACTACTTCTAATTAGTGTAGCACCTCGTCTCCCGAAACCCCGAAGACTACCCCGGAAAAACCCGATCCCCGACGATCCCGCCCCCGAAGGCTCGGGGTGCTACCCTACTTCTTATTACTGATGGTTGAAAAACAGCCCTTTGGGAGGAACCGTGTGTTATACAATTTTCTAAGTTAAAATTTTTCCGATTCTGATTATTAAAATATTTAATCAGAAAATCATAATATTTTTAGAACAATTACGGACCAATACCAGGCGCCAGAAGATACACAGAATTACTTCAATTAATTGAATTTTGTTTTAATCACGCAAAATATCATAGTCTTCTACTCAATTACATTGCTTTTGTTCACGATCGTGGCCAATTTCATAACGTAATGCCAAAAGCACTTGCCGATCTCTGCCTGCGAGGAAATGTTAAATTACCCGAACTAGAACAACTTTGAGAATTATTATTTTTATAAACTTTTTAAAAAATATTTTCATTTCAAATATTCCTAATATTTTTATACACTTTTTAATTAAATATAATAATCTGAAATTATAACTAGAGCCCGGACCGTACTGTACTACGGCCGTATTTTTCGGTATTTATCGGTATTCCGTATCGGTAGTACGGTACGGAATACCAACCGATACGCGATTCCTGGCTAATTATAACTACATATAAAATATATTTTTATTAAAAATTTTAGTCTAAAAAATCTATTTTGGAGTTCAATCTCAAAAGTATTTATATCCTTTGATCTCTGATTTATTTTTAAATCATCTTAAGTCTATCATTTCTAACAAAAAACAATAAAAATGTAAACTAAATTATATTTAAAATATGTATAGAATGAGCAAAGAAGTGTCAAGGAAAGGCAAAGAATTTACAAAAAATAAAGGCTAGTAATATTCTTTAAAATGATAAAATTGAGATACTAAAAAATATATTCTTAAATTTCGTGTCATTCAACATGAAGATTCTGGTCTTTACGTCCATCATTATTTGATGGACAAACATCGTTCGATTTCTGCCTTTTTACGTGTCCAATTTGAAAACAACTAATTTGTAAATATTCACAAAATTGTCGACAGATAAGAATACAAAAAATTATGAGACTTATATGAGCATAAATCTGTTGAAATTTTTTTTATATTTTAAAAAGTCAAATGAAAAGACAAAAAAATTATTTACCGTAGCAACCAAAAGCAACAAATATTCATCTACAATATAATCATAATACTAAAAATTAAAGATAATTTTATGAACATTTATTATTTTAACCTGATTCAATATCATAATGAAGGGACTTAAATAAATCCAATCCCAAACTTCTAGTTCAGAACGGCTCATATGAGCGATTATCTTAAAATTTAAAAATAAATAAAGAAAAATATTTAAATTAAAAAATTTTTTAATCAAAATTTAATTAATTACAGAATTCTCAGACAATAAGATCTTAAGCTTGATTAACTTAAATAATAAAATTTAATGTTAAATAACTAGTTTATCTAAAATTTTCAACATTAATAGGGTTTAATTACTTAATTATAAAATAAACTCTTGTAGGAAGGGAAAAATACAAAGTTAATTTGTAATTTCTTCTATATTTATAGTTAGATAAATTCTTTTAATAAACCTACTAAACGATTAGTAGCTTTAGCCCCAATTGCACCAAAGCAAAGACAAAGTAAAGTAATATTTTGATCATAAACTCTGGACGTTGATTTACAATAAAGCATTAAAAATGGAATACACACAGCCAATAATGGAGATAATGGACAAATTACTGAAGTGTCCTTAAAAATTAGAAAAAAATTCAAAAATTTTTGATTTCAACCTCCCCCCACCCCCCTCTTAATTATAGAATATTTTGTGTGAAAAATGAAGAAGTGAATTTTACAATTTTTGTGGAATCCCAATCTTTATTTTTTCAAAAAATAAAAATAAATAAATTCACCGCAACAGTAGATCCATTTTTTCCAACTCCTTCATTAAAAATAACATTCATATAACCAAAAAATTGCCATATTGCTCCAACAAGACAAACAAGCATACAGATAGTTTTTAATTGCCAACCAAAAATCTTTTTTAAAAAATAAAATAAAAATCATATTTAAACAGGCAAACTCTAATATTCCAAATATCAGAACCAACAATAGAAGTAAATAAAAGAATTCCAATAACAGTCATTTGGGCTTCAGTAACATCAAATCTTGAAAAAGAATAATTTAAATTTAATCAAAAAATTTAGAAAAAAACTTTGAAAATCTAAGCTGTCCAGTACAATAAGTTGACCAATGTGCAGTGTAAAACAAAGAAATTGAAAAAATCATAACAGTCAAAACCATGTGACGTTCAGTTCCTTAAATAAAAATATTTATTTAAAATTAGTTAAAATATATTTAAATAAACAAAAATGTTAAAAAAGAAAATTAGATTTTAAATATAAAGTTACAAAAAAATAAATGAATAAAAATGATAGAACAAAATTAACTAAGAAGTTAATTAAATATTCATTGAAAATGAAATTTAAAGAATAAGAAAGAAAAAAAACAAAAATGCTTTGAAGGGGGATTAGAGGATGTACTATTAAGAATATTTAAATCCAAAAATCACTTTTAATTTGAAAAAAAATAAACAAACCTAATTGCATTGCATAACAAACATTTAACGTTACAAAAACTAAAATTTTAAAAATTAACTTAAAAATTTTCAAAAATAAATTTTTAAAAACCTTGAGTTAAAGAATCACAACCGTGATCAAAAAGTTCCCCTAAAGGGGAAGAAGATTGAGTTCTCCTCGCCTGTTTTCCATCTGTAGCATCCAATGTCTGGTAAAGGAAAAGGCCAATTGCAGCTTGGAAATATGCCCAAGATGGGGCCTAAAATTGTTTAAATTTAAAAATAAATTTTTGATAAAACCTGTTCTGTCGCAGAATAACAAAAATGAGAAAGGATAAGTACAGTGACGAGGTTGATCAGCTGAAAAAGAAAAATGAGACTAAGAGAAAATAAAATTTTAACGAATGTTAAAATTTTTACATAGTAATACATCCTCATAAAGTAAAAAATTTTTAAAATTTCAAAAATAAACTTAAAGAAATGACTAAATTTTAGTTGTCTAAATTATAAATAAAATTAAAAAAGAGTCTATTAAACTAATTTAATAAAACAAAATTTAAGTACCAAACCAATCAGCGTTATTAAATTTGGAGCCAACCAAAGTGGGTACCATTGAACAATATAATTCCAAAATCTAAAAATAATTGATAAAAAATTTCAAAAAATTTATAAAAATTCACTTGCTCATGCAAAGTTGATCTAGCCAAGACGCATCTATGGCAGAATAAACTAAAAGTTAAAAATCAAGAAAATTTAATTACAAAATTTTTAACCATGATCCCCCATCCTTGCAAGTTGAGAATGTTTTAATTGACAATCATATTCAATATAATTTACACAAAGAGAAATGAGGAAACCAAAAAATCTCTAAAAAATTTTTTAAATTATTTTTTAACTTAGGGAAATGAAAGAGAAACCTGAATAAAATTCCCCGAACTTTTCCCTTTCATTTCTCTCGGAGTTGTAGAACGTTGATTACGCTGGGCGCGTTGCATAAATGAATCAGGCAATGACGAGCGATACCTACGGTCGTGTTTGTTTGCGGCTGCTTTTGCTCCACTTCGAGTCTGGGCCATAAAATTTGATAAAAATAAATCTAAAAGAAAAATATTAATTTTTAAAAGCCGATTAAGAAGAAAAAATTATTAAAAAAATATTCGTGTTTTTTAGAAAAGGGAGAAAGATGAATAATCTTAAAAACCTCTTAATTTGTAATACAACAATTTAGATAAGAAAACAATCAAAATAAATAAAGGAGGAAAATGTCTATTGCTTTATTGTCCCAAACCTTTTTTTCTTTTAATGTCACCCCAGAAACAATTAAATGTTGTCTAGCAGGAAAACATTTTGAAATAACTTAAAAATAATATTTTTTGATTCAGACAAATACTATTAAAATTCTTTAAAAAATTAATTTATTTAATATATTTGGAGGTAATAATTTAAAATGAGTTCTTAAAAATAAGAACATAAATGAAAAAAAAATTAATTTTAAAATAATTCCGAAAAATTAATACAATAAATTTCTTAAAACTCAAGCGGTCCAACTTTGAATCCCTATAACTTTTCGAAATGGGATCAGGGGAAAAAGCCGAAAACTATAATAGGTTTTCGACCTTGCTCTACATGATGGTGCAAGAAATACAAAAATTTTCACATACAATTTGGGGTGTTTCCTTGTTAGATTATCAGTGTTTTAGACACTAGAAA
The DNA here is from genome assembly GCA_963681835.1 of Meloidogyne enterolobii. NCBI lineage: Eukaryota > Metazoa > Nematoda > Chromadorea > Rhabditida > Meloidogynidae > Meloidogyne > Meloidogyne enterolobii. The sequence goes on from CAVMJV010000094.1 coordinate 903,372, forward strand.
TTCCATTGTATTAATTTAAATAAATAAATAATTGTATTTTTGAATCAAATAATATTATTTATCGAGAGAATCCTTCTTTCATTGAAACAACTAATTTTTGAAATTCAATGGGAGCAAAGGAAATTGGGATTTTGTCGGTGTAAGCAAATCAATTAAAAAACAAAGCGATCCCGCCCAACCCTCAAACAAACTCCAAGGACAATCAGGTGTCCGAGCAGCATTCTTAAAAATTTTTGGTTTAATTTTTGTATAAAAATAAAAAACAAACCCTAAAATTTTCACTCATCATGATTAAAGCAAAAACTTTTGCCTTCTCAAGCCATCCATTTTCGAGGGTCTGCCTGTAGAGTAATAGAAATGCATATCCACTGCCTGCAACTCCATGACAAATTCCTGGGCCTTTTCCAAGAATACCTCTTTCCCAAATTAGTTGCGCACATCGAATGGCGGCCTTTTAAAGAAAAACTTTTAAAATTATTTTGATTCTTAATATTGGATAAAAGCAAACAACGAAAAATTTTCTAAAAAGTATGTACATATTACCTGTAAGTATTTGGCACTGTCAAAGACTAAATGAGCAGCTAAAAGCATATGAAGAGCTCCCGTTGCTCCATGACACCAATGAATGAGTTCTTCTGTTCTACCTAAAAATGAAGGAATTGAGAATGAAAATGGGAAATAATTAACCAATTCTGTCCGTTCCAGAAGGAAAATTTCCATCATTTAATTGAATACTTAAATACCAATCCACAGATTGTTTGACCGCTGTTTTAGCTGAATCGTCAAGAAAATCCCAATAACTTAAGATTTAGAAAATGTTTTTAAATAATTTAAAAAAACCTTAAAAGTATTTGAAGAATGCCAGAAACTCCATGTGCGGCACCCAAATATTCATCTCCGTGCCATTGGTACATTAATGGTGAAGGGGAGTGGTGTTTTTTAGAATAAGCAAGCCCAGATTGAATTATGGAATTTAAAACAGAGCGTATTTCATCGTCAGATAGAACATCAAACCCTTTTTCTTTTCTTAAAAATATCCTTATTTCCATGTTTACTTTTTCTAAAATTCAACTTTATAATTAAAATTGAAGCCAAAAATCCAGCTCTTCCATTCAAAATCTCATCGTCACCAATTTTTTGATATCCATTTTGTAAAACAAGTTCAAGCATTCTTCTAACCTTAGCTGAAAACAATTCTGAATCAATCTGTCCTGCTAGTAATTGGATTGTGTAAAAACCAAGGGTTCCAGTGAGGTAACGGCATTCATGGGCCGCGGACATATTCTAATAACTTTATTAGAAAATTAGGATTAATTAAAAATACATGCAAAAGCTTCTGTTGTTTGCTCAAGATTACAAGTGCCTCCTTTTCAAGCTTAATGCCAACATTAGTTTTCGAGGCCTGCAACAAAGCATAAGCTATCCCGCTAGGTCCAACATAAGGGCCATCTTGAAATTTAAACATTTTTGAGTTTAAAAAATTTTAAAATCAAAACCGTCTCGATATTCATCTTCTGCAATCCTTACATACACAAGTTGATTCACCACTGATTTTATGCTTGAAATAATCCATTCATTAGTTACCAATTTTGAACCAGCCAAAACATCATCAATAAATGGATTAGCAAAATAACGAGAAGTTTGTTTATGTAGCTCAAATTCCATTTCTAAATCCTTCGATTGATTAGATTTAGTATCAATAGGGTCGCTAAAGCATTCAAAACAAGGACAGCATAGCATTTGAAAATTAAAAAATAGAAAAGTGAAACAGTTAGCCTAGGACTATTCACTCTCAAAATTTGATAAAATTAACTAATCCTATGTTCTGGAAAAAATGCTTAAACCTGTAGAATTACCGGAAAATTACCTATAAATCTGACAAATTTAATGCTGTAATATAAGTAATTATTGATATTTAACAATTAAATATATATGTATTCATAAATAGATTTAATAACAATTGTCTGTATGTAAAAAATTAAATAACAGATACATAAATGGATAAAATAAATTTTCTTGGCAAAAAAAGGTAAAAAAAATCAACGATCTCTAAGTAAATAAGGGGAAGCTTTAGTATAGGTCCAACGAGATCGAAACTCATATATTTAACTCGATTCCTCTCGCTGAGCTGAGTTCAAATATTTAAGAATTTCTTTCGGGAGACGAGAACTCACAGAGATATAGACCCCTAAAAATTGAAAAACCAAAGTGGTGACCAAACTGTTTTGCCGGGTCAAAAATTCGAATATGTGAATGATAGCTTATTCGAACTCGAATGACACCAAAATAAATGAAATTGCTTTTCTTAGATTAAATGTAAGACAAACGATGGAGGTGTGGTTAATGTTAGTGTGTCTCATATTATCAAAAGGAGTGTTCTATCACGGATGGCGAAGGTAATAGATTTTAGATAATCTTTTGATATTTCCGTCTGACGGCTTTAGATTTTAATTTAATATCTTTCAGTGCTTAAAAGCTGTTATGCGGGTGAGGAGCTTATAGTCGACATCAAAACCAATATTTTCTCGAAAGTTGTTGAATGGATGGGGGAACTTGGTTTATTTGTTCTTAAAATAATTTTTTAAATTATTTTTCTAGATAAGCCTGACTGTCGAATTAAACCTTATGAATCCACTCAAATCGTCTACACTTTTACTGAATTTGAGACGGATTTCTTCAAAGTTTAAATATCAGACTAATTTTCAATTTTTTGTTTTCTTTATTTTTTTAAATTTTTTGACTAAAACGAAAAATAACGTAAAAATCAAAAAATAAAGAAAACAAAAAATTGAAAATTAGTCTGATATTTAAACTTTGAAGAAATCCGTCTCAAATTCAGTAAAAGTGTAGACGATTTGAGTGGATTCATAAGGTTTAATTCGACAGTCAGGCTTATCTAGAAAAATAATTTAAAAAATTATTTTAAGAACAAATAAACCAAGTTCCCCCATCCATTCAACAACTTTCGAGAAAATATTGGTTTTGATGTCGACTATAAGCTCCTCACCCGCATAACAGCTTTTAAGCACTGAAAGATATTAAATTAAAATCTAAAGCCGTCAGACGGAAATATCAAAAGATTATCTAAAATCTATTACCTTCGCCATCCGTGATAGAACACTCCTTTTGATAATATGAGACACACTAACATTAACCACACCTCCATCGTTTGTCTTACATTTAATCTAAGAAAAGCAATTTCATTTATTTTGGTGTCATTCGAGTTCGAATAAGCTATCATTCACATATTCGAATTTTTGACCCGGCAAAACAGTTTGGTCACCACTTTGGTTTTTCAATTTTTAGGGGTCTATATCTCTGTGAGTTCTCGTCTCCCGAAAGAAATTCTTAAATATTTGAACTCAGCTCAGCGAGAGGAATCGAGTTAAATATATGAGTTTCGATCTCGTTGGACCTATACTAAATTACAGCCGTAAATAAATTAATGTCAAAAATAAAAATGATTTCCAGAGGTTTTTAATTGAAAGAGAAATCTTATTTAAAAATTTCTTAAAATAATTCTTCAAGTTTTGAAGCAATATGACTTAACTTTTAAAGTTCTAAGATTCAATAGAGCAACTTCAAAAGTTTCACAAAATCGTGGAATGGTAAATATAAGGCATCTAAAGTATTTAAAAATAAAAATAAAATTTTATTCAATTAACTCACCTTTTCCCATCGTCATATTCAATTAATTTTTGTCCAAACTTTTGTTGATTTCCACAAAAATAGACATGAGGCAATTGTTCAAGAATTAGAGGGTCTCGAGTAGAAAATGGAAAACCAGAAAGAGTATCGGGAACTGTTGGAAATAAATTACTCATATTTAATGTTCTTTCCATTTTTTCCAATTCACTTGAAGGCGATGTTAACCGTGCCAAGTCGTTAAGATTCTGACCTGTAATTTTAAACAAATATGTAACAATTACAAGTAGTCAGTCTTATGATTTGAAATTTTTTTGAAAATTTTTACTTGAAGTTAAATTATTTTCAGTCAAAAAACCTGAAGTTCCAACAAATTGTAGACCTCCCAATGAAAAACGGTATGGATTTGTAACTGTTTGAAAATTTGAATATTTTTTCTCATCAGCTCCAGTAAATACATATCTGGGAATTGGTTGTTGTGGAATTAAACATTGAGTGGGATCATTTGCACCAGGCATTACATCAATAGATAATTTTTCCTGAAAATTTTAAGATTAATTTTTACAAATTCGAAAGTCATTTTTGTTAGATTAACTTGTAAAATATTAAACAGATAATGAGAAAATTATATATTACTCAAAAAATAGACTAGAGTATAAATGTAAATTTATTGGCTATAAACTTTTTGTTAGAAAATTAAAAATCTTCGTGCGACCAAAATAATCAATATTCTACTCTAAAGGGTCAATCACACATTTATATTCGATAATTATTTTACTAATTTGAAACATACCAATAAAGAACAAATAAAAGTATCCAATCCTGTAAAGCAATCCAGATTTGATTCGTATTCTAAACCAATTGCGGCCACCTTTTGTCTTTGTATTTCCTAAAATTTTTATTTAAAAAATTACAGAAAAAATACTAACAATTAAATTTAATTGAGCAAAATCGCCAGCAATAACCAAACGAATTAAATTATTAACAATATCATCAGACTAAAATCGAAAATAAAATTTTGAAATAAATTAAAAAAACGTTTTCATGAGATTTCAAAGTCAATTCATTGTTTACCCACTTTTGAAATGTATTCAAAGCTTGAATTGTTTTTGCAGCTTTTTCTGAGCCACCAGCCAAAGAGATGCCAGAAATAAAAGCAATATAGCTAAAATATGGGAAAATAAATAATTATAAATTAATCACATTCAGAGAATATAAAGGATATCAAACCCCCTAATTTATATTCTATTCCAAATTATTTTACCAATCCTTCTCAATAATTGGCCAAGGTATTTGAGGCGGAAGATCAGGAGGGATCATCATTTCAACTTTAAAAGTATCATCCATCCTAGCTTGACTGCCATAAACACCAATGACGTCGCCAGTTACAAGTGAATGTTTGTTGATATTTCCAATGAGTTTTATCAACTAAAAGGATTATATTAGAAGAGGTTAAGTATAAAAATATACATCTAAAACGGGGCTGCACGGAATTGAAAAAAAGATTCCGAAACTCGTTTTCGCAACAGCAAAAAACCCCCGCAATTTACGCTCACGCAATCAGCAATTGCGTGCAGCCCTGATCTAAAAACTGAAAAATCCAAACCTGTTGATTATTCTCAAGTTCAAGCAAATCGCTTTCGTCCACCAAATTATCATCATCTTTCTTTGTGTATTTAAGCTTTAAATTAGAATCATCAGCAAATTCATAAAGTACACTTTGACGGAATTTCATTTTCTTAAAAACAATTCCAACAAGAAAAACATCGTTATTCTCTTTTTGATAGTCAATTGTTGTGCTTGTTAAATTTTCATTTCCTTAATTTAAAAAATTAAAATAGAACTAAAATATTTTTTAACTGAGAATCTTCCTTGCATTTTTAATTATCCTTTCTCTTAATTGTTCCACTCTTGCTCTGTAAATGTAAAAAAATTGTCGACTATGGAATTTGTTGCAATCTTCCTTTCCAAGCCTATAGCGATTTGATTCATTTTTATAAATTAAGTTGAATTTTCCTTCATTCATTTAAACAAATTTACTTTTAAAAATAAAAATATATGTATAAAAATTAAGACTCAAAAAACTCAAAAATTCAAAAGATTAAGTGTGTGACAAATCATTTTTCAAGGTTTAGAGACTGGATTTTGGATTACACGCTCATGCCGGACCCGATCCTGCCGGACTTTTCAAAAAAAATTTTTTTTTAATTTTTTGAATTAAAATTTTAAAAATAAATTCAGAAAGCCAAGAAATCAACGGAGCGCCGGTAGGGGACCATTGTGTACCGCCGTTTGTGTACGGCCGGTTGTGTACCGCCAGTTGTGTACTTGGCCGTTTGTGTACCTGGCCAGTTGTGTACCGCATTATATAGGAATATAATAGGGGAATATAGATTATATTCCCCAACTTAGAATCTTATTAGAAAATTCGAAATGCAAATTCGACCAAAATTGCCATGATTTAACAAATTTGGACAAAGTTACGATTCAAAAATAAACCAATAAACCTATGGGCGTCGGCGAGACGCTTGTGCAAAAGCCCGCGCTTCGCGCGGGCTTTTGCGGCACGCGTCTCGCGGGAGTCAACGGTCGCTGGGTTCCGTACCAGTAACATAAACCTATTCCTTTTATCGATTTTTTGAGTTGAAATGCCGACCTATTCTTCGTAGCAACACAAAAAGTTCTTTAAGTGATAATACGGCCTAAATTCCCCTGATAAAGTAACCTTGGGTCTAATAAGATTCTGAATTGGGTGATATAGTCTATATTCCCTTACTATCTTACCAGCAATACTTTCGTTCTGGGATATATAAAGACAAAAATTCTTAAAAATGCGGGTACACAAACGTCCCCATTTGGGTAGGTACACAACCGGCCGTACACAACCGGCCAGGTACACAAACGGCAAGGTACACAACCGGCGGTACACAACTGGCCGTACACAAACGGCGGTACACAAACGGCCGTACTCAATGATCGCGTTCCGACGGAGCGCCCAACTGAGCCCCGCTGATTGAGTCCTAGAGCCATATTTTGGTCCATAACTTTTTCATTTCTTAATCGATTTTGATAATTAATATATCAGTCGAAAGCTCTTGACTTAAGGATTATTTTATCTAGAAGGATCAGATTCTGATCAGATAAACCTACAAAAAGTTACAGCCTAGTAAAGATCAAAAATCACGATTGCGTGCACTTATCTAGATTTAACTTTTTGTAGGTTGATCTGATTAAATCAATCTAGTTGGTGAAAATTATCCTTACATCCAGTGCTTTCGAAAGATAAAAGTTTTATTCGAATTGGTTGAAAATACAAAAAGTTATGGCCCAAAATATGGCTCCGGGACTTAATCAGCGGGACTCAGTCGTCCCCGGCGAAGAAATCCGGTAAAGTCCGTTTTAAAGTAGCCGATTCAGAGTAGCCAGTTCATGCCAAAAGGGGACGTTTCAGAGCACGTAGTATAGATTACGATTACCTTGATCTCATAATCATTGTCTGAAATCGTCGCGTTCGTGCGCATAAAATTTGATTTGATATTTCTCTGTACATTCGTCTATATGTAACATCATTTCGCATTTTACACAGTATTGTCACGTGAGCACAAACAAATAAGATTTATTTTGACTACCTTTAAGTAAAACATGAGGAAACCCAGTACTTTGTGTTCTTGAGCAATATTTTAAACATAAATCAGTGAATTGAAACATTTAAAAAATTATTCTCTTTTTAAATATACAATCTTTAAAATATTTTTATCAAGGCACTATTTTAATTTTAATAAAATATTTTTTAGATAAAGACTTTTTTATATTAATGTCTTCAACACTTTTAAAAGTAGCAATTATTGGAGAGGGAGTTATAGGAGTGAGTACAGCTTTGGCTATACGTCAAGCATTACCTAAAGCTGTGGTATGAATATCTGAATATTTTAGATAAAATTAAAAATTAATTTAAAGATAAAAATATTTTCTGATCGTCCATTTGAAGACACAACAAGCTTTGGACCTGCTGGAATTTTTCGTTTTAACGAGGACCGTTATAAATCGTGGGCAGAAAAAACTTTTAATTTTTGGGCAAAATTAGAAAGAGAAGAATCGCCATTAAATACTGGAGGTAAATATTTTTAAGAAATTTTTAAAATAAAAATTTTTTCCCTTTTTGTTCATCTTGTGAGTGGACATATTCAATCGGAAAGTAAAGAATCTCTCGAAAAACTTGTAATTAACTGTTAAGAAATAAATGTAATTTTATTTTGAAGGAAAAAGCATTTGGTAGTATTGTTTACAATTTTCGATGGCTAACTCAACGTGAACTTTCTTTGATTTGTGCAAAACCGGCAAAGTAAATCTTTTAAATTTTTTAAGGTTGGATAAATTTTTTAAGGTGGATTAACTAGAGGGCACAGGCAGGCCCGTAGCCAGGATTTTTTTTCGGGGGGGGGGGGGGGAAATTTTTTTGCGCCAAATTTTTGGCGCCGAAGGCGCCAAAAATTTTTATTTTCAGCGCCGCAGGCGAAAATTTTTTGAATTTTAGAAGGTCGTAGGCCAAAAAAATTCACTCTTTCGGCGCCGCAGGCGCCAAAATTTTGATTTTCAGCGCCGCAGGCGAAAATTTTTTGGATTTTGGACCTTAAAAAGCCAGATTTCTTCCTTTTTTAGCGCCGCAGGCGAAAATTTTTTAAATTTCAGAGGCCGTAGGCCAAAAAAATTCACTTTTTTGCCCCAGCCCTTCCCCAAATTTTTTCCTTTTTCCCATTTCGGGGGGGGGGGGAATTCCCCCCCTCACCCCCCCCTGGCTACGGGCCTGGGCACAGGCAGGATCCCATACGGGGTTTTACGGGATTCTGTTCCGAAATCCAGTGTTTTACGAGATTAATCCCGCGGGATCCTGCCCCGCAAAAATTTGTGAAAAAATCACGTTACGGAATCCAGGGAATAAGATTTTACCGTCCTCTATTATGTATTAACGTTAATTTAGCGGATATTTGTAAATAGGGTTGTCCTTTTACCCTATTTATAGGTCATTTGTATCTTTGCTTGACTTCACCATATTTTTGCCTATCTTTGCTTGACTTCACCATATTTTTGCCTATCTTTGCTTGACTTCACCATATTTTTGCCATATTTTTGAGTGGTTGCACCCTATTTTAGTGTTTTAGAAAGGACAACCCTGTTTGTAAATTAAAAATATAATTTTATTTTTTTTTAGATTTGGTATTCATTATACAGCATATGCTGCTGAAGGCCGACGTTTTGTGTCCTATTTAAAAAACCAACTTGGCAATACTGTGGAATACAAAACTCAAAAAATTGAATCGATTAAAGAAGTTTGTTTTTCTTTTTTAAATTTAAATTTATTCCTTTAAAAGCTTGCAAATCAAGACTTTTCATTAATTGTAAATTGTGCTGGTTTAGGAGGTGGAAAATTAGCTGGGGATGATGAAAATGTTTTCCCAAATCGTGGAGTTGGAATTGTTGTGAAAGCTCCGGGACAATCACATTTTTGCTATGAAGATGCAGATACTTTTTGTATTCCAGTGTAAAAATACTGGGCTTTACTGCAGTTTATGAGTCCAATAAAAAGTTGCGCCTCGCCGACGACCGTAGGTTTACGCTGACCATTTTGAGCCTTTTATCACGACCCAGAATGAGTCAAGCTGAGAATACATGTTTCGTATGAAATAGTTGATAAAAAGAAATAATTCTTAGTCGATATAAAAAGGCTCTAAATGGTCAACGTAAACCCATTGGACTCATAAAGTGTGATTGGATTCATAAACTTTTCATTGAACTCATAAACTGCAGTAGAGCCAAATACTGAATATTTATTTTATTTTTTCTTCCTTTTTTAGTGTTGGTGATGACCGCGTTTTGTTAGGTACTTTACGTCAAGATAATCGTTGGGATAGAGAAATTAGTAGAGAAGATATAAATGATATTTGGACAAGAGTAACAGAATTAAAGCCTTCACTTAAACATTCAGAGGTTGTAAGTGAATGGTGTGGATTACGTCCAGATCGTAAGGGAGGCGTTAGACTGGAACATAAATTGCTAGAAGATGACAAAACAAATAAACAGATTCATGTATTTTTTAAAGAATTAATTTAATAAGGTAATTCAATTTTAAAAAAGGTAATTCATAATTATGGACATGGCGCAAAAGGATTTTTATTGAGTTGGGGATGTGCAAGAGAAGTATTGGAATTAATAAAGAATAATGGAATCTGTGAATAAATTAATAATTTAGTTAAAAATAAATATTTTTACAAACTATATTAAATTCTAAAAGTTAATAAAATCGTTTAGAATATTTCGGAACATCTTTTATCATTAATTTGATTCTTTCTTTCGAAAAAGTTACTTAAATACTTTTTATTAATTTAAGAATTTTTCCTATATTAATAAGAGAAATAGTATGTAAATCATTGGAAAATTAAAGAATTATTTTCTAAATCTGACAATGAAATTTAAACTAGGGTTTATTCAGACAGGATCGAGGTTCGTTTGACCCAAGACTTGCCCTACCTGTATATGCCTCATCAGTTGGGTCCTCATTTAGTACTCAAACGATCCGGACACAACCTTAGGACTCAACTGGGCTGATCCGTAAGTGATAAAAAATTTTGGATCGAAATTCCCGGAAAATTATCAATTCTCGTGTTCGAGTATCGAGATTCCCGACCCAAAAAACGGTGGGAATTAACAGTTTTCGTGAAGGATCCCTGATAGAGATTTAGCAAATTTTTCATTTTTCCTGATAACCCCTCGGAGTTAAAAAGTCAAATATTCATTACGCTAACAAATTCTTTGAATTTCTAAAAACAAACGACTCATCTTTTATGCAAGCACACCATCAGAAAATAAATGATTTGATTTTTTACCTGTTTGTAAAATTGTTTTAAAAACACTTTATAATATTTTATTTATTTCAGCAAGGCTTTTTACTATTTCTAAATATTTAACTTTATTTTTCAAAATGCCTCTTCCGAAACATAAAGCTGCTGACGCAAAAAAGGTTGAAACTGAAAGACTTCAAGGTTATTTTTCTTATATTAATAAATATATTCCCAAATTTTTTTAGGTTTTCTCCAGGAGTTGCTTCGCGAAGAAGAAAACAAATATTGTGCCGATTGTGAACAAAAACAGCCTCGATGGGCTTCTTGGAATCTTGGTGTATTTTTGTGCATTCGTTGTGCTGGATTACACAGAAATTTGGGTGTTCACATTTCGAAGGTTTAAATAAACCTACAATTAGTTGGAAAATGAAATTTCACAATTTAAAGGTTAAATCTGTGACTTTAGATTCTTGGACATCTGAACAGGTTCAGAGTATGCGAGTAAGTTTTCATGTATTTGGTTCTAATTGACTTTATGAGTCCAATCAAAAAATTATTGGATTTTTCTTGGTATTGCAAGGTAGGGGTTTGGGCCAAAACATTTCATGTTTGGGACCTACGATTTCTGGGTCTGGGACCGTTCCTTACCCTATCACTCGAAATTTCGGGAAGTTATAATTGTTTTTCTAAAATTTTTAAGGAACGGTCCCAGACACAGTGGGCGTAGGTCCCGAACATGAAGAAATGTTTTGAACCCATACCCCTTTTTTGCAATACCAAGAAAAATCGAATTATTTTCTGATTGGACTCATAAAGTCAAGTAGAACCAAATATTCTTTCTTATTACACGTTTAAGGTTATGGGAAATGCAAAAGCTCGTGCTGTATACGAAAATGAATTGCCTCCGCTATTTCGACGTCCTCAGACTGATCAATCTCTGGAGCAATTCATTCGAGCAAAATATGAGGCAAAAAGGTATGCATGTTTAATTCTGTAAAATGTGAGCCGAAAATCTTCGGTTTGTTTGGCAACAGCTAAAATATTAATTTTTTTCTTCACATTTCAGATACATAATGAAAGGATGGATCCATCCACCTGTCGATATTGCCGATCTACCTACATATCCAGGATCAATGATTCGCGACAAAAAAGTTGTTGCAACTTTTTCGACTGTTCCAAAAAGTTTTTTTTATTCTTAAATTTAAATTAAAATATTAATTTAAGGTACTTCAACAACATCCAAACAATCAAGTCAAGATTCTAATTCTCAATCAGACCATGTTCAGACTGAAATTCCGCAATTAATTGATTTTGTTTCTTCGCCAAAGAGTGGACATTTTTCTTTGAATCAAACAGGGATGAAGAGAGGTTTTTTATTTTTATCATTTCTTCTTAAAAATATTCTAGAGTCCTCTTGTTAAATTATAATAAATTACCTATAGACATATTTTTTAATTTTCCTCAATTTTTGAAATTTCATGCTTTATTAACTATTAATTTAAGATTCCAACAGTATTGACGATTTGTTTGGTCCAATCGTTTCGGCAGCTCCAAATATTCAAAATCAACAACAAAGTCAATTGTTTGCTCCTCAGCCTCCTAATTTACCGTTTTCTCAATCCTCTCCAAATTTTAATAACGCCAACAATGATATGTTTTCTAGAGTATTTTCTGGAACGGAACAAGTAAATGTTGGAACTGAACAGAGAAGGTTTTTTTCTAAATTTTATTAACAATTTTATATTTTTTTGTTTGTAGGACTAGCAGTCCCGACTTTAATAAAATTCCAAATAATTCTTTGAATGCTGTAAATTCTCAAATCGAATCACAAAATTCTATTGGATTGGATTTACAAGGAATAGACTTTAATCTTTGCTCAATTGCTGGCACTGAAAATCAGGGTAAATAAATTATTTTATTCACCATCCTCGTTTAAAATTTTTTTTATTCTAGTCACCTCTCAAGCGAGTGCAACAGATTCTACAACGTTTTCGTCTATTCCTCCTGCTTCTGGTAATTTAAAATTAATTTTCTTTAAAATAGTTTGATTTTTTAGATGCAAAGAAATCAACAAGTGAAATATTGGCTCTTTTCAATAAATAAATGTGAATGCGGAAACGAAGAGGAAAATCTATGCAAAAGTAAAAATATTGTTTGCCGGTGAATAAGTTGTGTGTTTAAGACCATTCTGTGTGAAATCAGGACTTGAGGGGACCTTAATATGGATTTTATTTGGATGGTTTAAGTGCAATTTTTCCTCTTGCTTCTCTAATTAGTGAAATTTTATACTATGTTTCAAACAGAAACATGGTACATATAACTTTAAAAAATAGTTACCACCAGGCCCGTAGCCAGGGGGGGGGGGTTTGGCTCTTCGTTTGGCTGACTTCAGCATAGGTCCACCGAGTTCGAGACTCGAATTATATATCATTCGATTCCTCTCGCTGAAGAGTTCAAATATATAAGAATTTCTTGCGGAAGACGAAATCGAAGAGATATAGGCCCCTGAAAATCGAAAAACCAAAGTGGTGACCAAGCTGTTTTGTCTGCGGAAAATTTTTTGCCCCTGCGGAGGAAGCCGGGCATGTCGAGAGATTCTGGTTGCCAGGTTATGTATAATTTCATTGTCAACAAAACTATAAAACAGCTGGGAGAATTTCTTTGGGTGGAGGTTTTTGCTTAAAATTTAAAAAAAACTTTTTTTGCTTATTTTTAGGATTTCTTCACTCCTGATGTGAACTCCTGATCGAAATAAAGTAACCGGGGAATACACGACATCATTCTTCACATCAGGAGTGAAGAAATCCTAAAAATAAGCAAAAAAAGTTTTTTATAAATTTTAAGCAAAAACCTCCACCCAAAGAAATTCTCCAAGCGGTTTTATAGTTTTGTTGACAATGAAATTATACATAGCCTGGCAACCAGAATCTCTCGACATGCCCGGTTTCCTCCGCAGGGGCAAAAACTTTTTCCGCAGACAAAATAGCTTGGTCACCACTTTGGTTTTTCGATTTTTAGGGGCCTATATCTCTGCGAGTTTTTGTCTTACATATTTGTTTTCGTCTTATATATTTTTCGTCTTACAATTCTTACATATTTGAACTCAGTTCAGCGAGAGGAATCGAATGATATATAATTCGAGTTTCGATCTCGGTGGAGCTATACTAAAGCACATATTTCAAAAATTTCCTTGATGTTTTAAATTTGGGATAGGGCCAAACTCTTACTTTAATTCAATTAAAGTTGGTTTTCGTTCTGATTTCAAAAATGTGAATTGTATTGTTATTCTTTGTTTTCGCCGATTCGTTATAATTGGTAACGCATTTTTTGTTTCTTTCCTGACATCTATTAAAAGCCTCATGGTTATTTTAGATATACTAATTTGAAAAAAATAAACTTTCTAGACAAACAATTATTTGTCCTATCTTAAATATATGCGTTGTGATTTGTATTTTATTTTCGTTGTGTTAATCCCCTAATTCCATTACTCACATTCTGTCTTCTTGTTATACAAAAACTTCTCTTTTATGTAATTAACAGATATATTATACCTAAATTGTTCTTTTATATATGAGAGATTAATTGGATAAAAATTAATTTTGCTCAAAGTTTTTGAAATTTTTAAAATTTTATTATTTTTTACCCTTCAAATATTTTTAAAATTATTAAAAAGTCTTCTTTAAATATTTTTAATCTTTTCTTTTAGTTTTATGGCTTCTTTAACTTTCGTTACCTCGGAAACAAATGGATCTAATTTATAAGGGATAGCTTCTTCCTTTTTCCTTCCCTCAAATACGTTGGAATATTAATTCAAAATATTTTTTGTCCCTCAAAAAATCTTTCAATGGAACAACAAAAACCAATAACAAATTTATTTGATGCATTGAAACAAATATTTGTTGACCCTAAATTACTTTCTCTTTATGGGATTACTTTTATTGTTGCCCTTATTTTGCCATTTGGTATGAGTTTTGTTTTGAGGAAATGGAATGATTACAAACGGTTGGTCCTAGAATATTTGTTAAAATTAGGGTTTCAATAAGCACTCGATTTTCAATAATCAAATTTTGTGATAAGAATAGTCAAGGAGTTCATTCAAGCATTTGTTAATATTATAGATAGGGAACCATAGCTAAAAAATTTTAAAAATATCCCTAATTTGTTTTGAGGAAATGGAATGATGTTTTTAAATTTTACCTCTACTAGTCATCAAAATTAATTTTTTTTTGTCAAGTGTTCGGTTTCTTAGACAAAAATGATTAACGGATTTAATGAAGCTAAATAAAAACCTACGATAGAAAATAAAATTAATACACTTATATTCTAATTTACACTAATTTTTATTCTCACAAAAATGTTAAAATTCTTTTAGGGAATTAAAATTATCTTTAAATTTTATCTAGAAAATTCTAATAATTTTCTGTTTTTTTATTTAGAGCGAAATTAATCAAAAACTCAAAATTACCTCCCAAGATTGATGGTAAATTTAACATGATTTTAATTTATTAAATTTATTTTTAGAAGACGATGAAACTGTTAAATTGCCAGATGGAATGACTGGATTTTTTAACAAATCCTTGATGGAATCCTTTCGACAAAATGCTAAAAATTCGGGAATATTACGAGATGTAAAGAAATTAGTTGAAAAATTAATTTATTTAATTTTTAAAAGGAAAATTGTCCATTTATTTCGAGAGATGATTTAGTCGTTATTAAAGAGGAGGATTTGGGGGAAAATAAAAAGAATGGAGTAAATGAAGCTTCTAAAAATTTAAAAAGTGAAGAAGAAAAAGATGAAGAAAAAGAAGAAGAAACTATTAATTATTGTGAAGGAAAAGATGATGAGAAAATGCCTTTATTGGAAGGAATTAAGAATCCTCCAAATAAAAAAGTTTTCGAAAAAATTTCTTAAAATATTTTTAAAAATTAATTTATTAGGAGAAAAAGAAACGTAAACAATTTAAAGATCCCGATCCAGGTTGGAAGGGGTTTTTTAGAAGAAAGTTTATCAAAATTATTTTAAGAAACAGCACAAGCATTAAATAAATTAGTCGAGAATGGATTACATGGAAAACTTGCAACAGCCCAACTTCGAGTTAAAACTCAAATGCTCGAACAGAGTATGTCTGAAGAGGAACGAATAAAGGTATTTAAATAACCCTCATATATAGAGCTTACGGTTCTGGACCGAACCGATGATTTTTCGGTTCGGTTCTTCATTTCGATTCCGGGTATCCGAAGATTTTCCAAGAACCGACAACCCTACTCATATATTTAAAGGCTCTAACATAACAATTTAAATAACCTCAAAAATATGTCCAAATCTTTTTTTTTTCTTAATTTAAAGGAACAAGAAATTCGCCAAAAACAATTGGCCGAAATTTTTCAAATGATGGAGGCACAGAAAGAAAAATTTGGAATTGAGGCAAAAGAGGAAGTGGTAAAGATTGATGTTTTTTTAATTTTAAAAATATTTTTATCTTTAGGTTGAACAAATGAAATTATATTCTCTATGATTTTTGTATATTTTTTGTCAATCTCTGCAGCAATTACTATATTTGTTTTTTTTTAATTTTTACCTCTACTAGTCATAAAAATGAATTTTTTAATAGTCATTTTAAAATAATAAAATTATTTAAAATTTTCTATACATTCTTAATATTTAATAGTAATTGATAAAAACTAAGTAAAGGCATAAATATATTTTCATTTTGTACTATTTTATATTTGGATAGGTATTGAAGTATTCTTAGACATTTTGAGGAGTTGAGATTGAATTTTTCCAATCTGAATAAAAACTTCATAACCTTTTTTTCCAACACATTATTTGGCTTATGGCAGTTTTTTGGGACGGGAATTTTCTTAAACCTGTCCTAAGTTAATTTGAAGTTATTTTTAAAAAATTCCAAAATCCTTTTGAAGTCAAACGATTTTCGCTTCAATTTCCATATGATTTTGTTTTTTATAGTTAATTTTTTTCTGTTAAAATATTGACTGATTAATTATTTTTAATCAAGTTTTTTTCGCTTTAAGCATGTGAGAAAAATTTTTTTTAATTTTACTACATAAACTAAAAAAATAAAATATTGTGTAATAAATACTCTCTAAAATTATTTTAAATATTATTTTGCTAAATTAATTAATGTTTCCTTTGCTTTTACTTTGTTTTTATTTTTGTAATTTTTATTTTCTTCAAGGACAAAATTGAACCCTAAACAATTAATTGAAAAACTAGTTCTAATTAATTTTTTTAAGGTTGGATAATATAAATTTTTATAATTGGAACACAAAACAAATTATTAATAACTTAAATATTTTTAAAATTGATTGTCTATTTGAAGTTAAATTTCTGAAATTCTGGTTGGCGAAATTATAACCTACTTAGTTAACTATTTTGCAGTAAAGAAATTATTCTAAGAATATTTAAACTTATTTAAAGCATATTTAATTCCTAAGGCTGTGCAGTAGGCGGCGTGGTGTAATAGCTAACATATCAGTCCGGTGTACTGAAGATGCTGGTTCGCTCCCAGCCCCGATTAACCTTTTGCACTAGCTGAGGAGAGAAATAGCTATGGCCTAGCTGCTTACTTTAAAGCTAAGAGTTTTGTCTTTTTTTAAATCCAAAATATTAATATCCCCAAACTCTCTCTTCTTATCTAAAATTTAAAATTTTATTTCCTTTAAAAATTATTAGTTAAAAATTACTAATATCTTTTTATTTTTTAACTTATTTAACTTAATTTCTGATTTAATTTAAAAATTAATTAAAATTATTACAACAAATTTAATTGAATTTAATAAATTAATTTAATTTAAATTATTAAATTAAAAATGATAGATCGCTATATAATCAAAGACAATTTTTGATGGCGTAATCACCTTTGCACTCACATTAATTCAATAGAAAAACGAGGGGGGAATGTTTAATGAATTGGAAAGAAAAAAAAGAAATCATTCAGTAGACAATCAAAAAAATTTAATAAATAAATATAAAAAGAGAATTGAAAATTGGGGGTATTTTCTTTTAATTAATTTTTGGATTTTTATATTTAAAAATTTAATAATTATTTTTATCCTAAATTTTTACAAAAATTTTATTTTTTTAAAAAAGATTTAATCAAAATTATATCAATTCCCTACCTCTCATTTTTTCATTACAACGAACAATAATAATTTTTTACTGATAACAACGAATGTCTATTATAACAGTATTTCCTACCCAAACACCTACTTGCTCATTGAGCGCATTTTTAAGAAAAAAACAAAAAAGGAAAAATACAACTTCTTCACTTGAATTAAACGGAGAAAATCACGTTAGAAAATAAATTATATGTATCTATTTATTCCCGACATTTTTTGCGGTGGGAATCCCGATTCCCGAAATTGGGAATTTATCTTTTCTTATATCACACGATAAAATATTAATAATACTAAACATAATAATCACACGATATTTACATAAATGATATAATTTTTTATCAAATATTTTTGGCAAAATGTAAAAATAAATATTATGTAAATAAATGTTTTCAGGTATCAGAAACTCTTAACCCTGTTAGAGGATTCAGAAGACGTTTAGTAACTGTTGGTCCAATTTTATTTATGCGTTCAAATCAGAAAATTCACAAAAATTCGTCACAAGATGTTCCAGTTATTTCTGTAAAATTTTTAATTTAATTTTTAAAATAAAAAAAATATTTTTTAGAAGAAAAATACCCCAATTTTGTTAAATAATTTTAAAATTGTTCAAATTTTTGATTGTAAAATTTCAAATAAAATAATTCCTTCGAGAAGATTAGAATGTTGCAATTGCTGTAAGATTAGAAAATTTTTTAAGAGAAAAATTAAAAGAAAATATTTTTTGAAGGTCCAATAGCTAGAAGTGGACATAGAATATTTGCAGATTTTGATTTTATTTATGTTTTGGGGGGCTATAATTATGCTTTTAATAATGATAAAACTTAGTAAGTTTTTAAATGATTTGATAGGAAATGAAAAATTTTTGGTGGGTGGAGGGAGATTAATGATAGAAAAAAAAAGAAATCATTCAGTAGACAATCAAAAAAATTATACCAAGTACACAAAAATTATTACCAAGTATACACTTTTAGTTTTTTTATCCAAATTTAAGGGTAAAATTATGAATTAAAAAATTTTTTCTAAGGCAAGTAAAACTGAAAAAATTAAAACAAAAAATCCTTTTTGGTATGCATAGTTTTTTCTTAAAAATTTTTTTGGATTTCTGTACTCAATAATATTAAAAATAAAAACTGCTAATTTTTTAATATAAAATATAATTAATTTAATCAGTGTTTAAAAAAAATAAAATAGAATTTAATAATAATTTTTAAAAATTTATCTAAAAAAATATTTTTTTAACAAAGTACTGATGTTTGGCGTTTTAATCGTCTAACGAGTCAATGGCAACAATGTTCACTTTTTGACCAAACAAATCCTCTACCAAATACTTTAGCTTCATTTTCCTTAGTTCCAGTTATTTCAAATAATTCACAAAATGAAATTTTTATTTTTGGGGGAACTGGCTTTCCTTTTGGTCAGAAAGCAACGAGTAAATTACACAAAATTAAAATTGATGTTGATGGAAAAATACATTTAAATGTAGATAATTAATTAATTTTAAAGAATATTTCTTCTTTGTCTAGTTGGAAGCAGAAAATCAAATTAATAATGAAATTGAAAATGAAAATTTTGTTTATTTACCCGATAATCAAAATTTATTAGAGGAGGAATATCCTCCAAGAATGTATGGACATGCAATGTGTCACAGAATTGAATTAAATTCTGATGGTTCTCCGTATCAAGTTATTTATTTGGCTGGGGGGACTAGTGGTAGGATTTTGTTTTTTTGATGGTTTATTTTAGGGCTCGCATCGACAAAATGCCACTCAAAAGTATCAGAATCTCGATTAAAAAGTATACATATAGGGAGAAAATTTGCAAAAAAAAGTAGTCTCAAAATTAAATTATAAAATATTTATTCGTCCTCAAATCTTTCATATTTTTCTCCTAAATTAATCTTTTCTAATAATTTCTTGTTTCGACTGAGCATTTTGCCAATTTCAATGCACCTTTTGTGGCGCCTAAGCCGCAAGTCTTTTATTTTTTGCGCCGCAGGCGAAAATTTTGATAATTTTGGAGGCCGTAGGCCAGAAAATTCACTTTTTTGCCCAATCCCTTCCCCAATTTCATTTTCAATCAAAAAAAAAGTATATACTTTCAAAAAAGTATAAATTCAATTTCGTAAGCATGGAGGTCGATTTAAAAGTAAAATACTTTTAAAAAAGTAGGAATGCGAGCCCTGGTTTATTTGATTACAAACATATTTTTGATTTAAATTATAATTACTATTAGAAGGGAGAGCTTGTAAAATTAATTTTTTGTTACAGAAAAAAAGAAAAATATTTCTTCATGATTTTCGACAAATTAAAAAAAAATATTTAAAGGTCATATATACAATATGGATATTTGGAGAATGGAGCGGCCTTGTAAAATACCCAATTCTCCTTGGAAAGCCAAACTCTTAAATGTTAGTAACGAAAAAAATTTTTTTAATGATTTGAAAAAAGTTTTACTTAAGAGACATGGATTTGAACCTGGCCGTTATAGATTAGAAGCTGTTTTGCATGGCCAAAAGATTTTTACTTTTGGTGGTGGTGCCCCAGACTTTTGTGCAGAATTTAATGAGGTGAGAGAGTGAGAGAAGTTGGCTTTTGATTTATTTTCTACTTTGAATATTCATAAATTTTTTTTTGAAAAGATTCAGATTTTTTATTTTAAAATATTTTTACATTTTTTAGGTGCTTGTTTTCAACATTTCTGAACGCAAATTTGAACATTGCCCAACAATTCCTGATTCAAATTTTGGATTTCCTTTAGGCAGAAAATGCCATTCCTTAGTGCAATTAGATGATGATGTTTATATTATTGGCGGTTGTCGTGATAATTTAGAACAACAATTGGTAAAAAATAAATACTTTATCGATAGTCATTTAATATTGGGATAATGAAAGGGATAAAAGAAATAGATAATAGTGTGTCGGGCTATTTTAATCATGGAATATTTTAAAAATCCCCCACCCGATAATAGTGGAGGAGCTTTGAACATTTTTGAGAAAGAAAAACAAGGAAAAAATTTTTTCACAAAAAATATTTCTTCAGCAACATCCCCACCACCAATTAATAACAAAGCAGCAATTACTCAACGATGTTTGGCGTTTTAATTTAAATAATTTAAAATGGAAAAAATTGCAAACAAATTTGCCTATCCCCGTTTATTTCCATTCTTCTACGTTAACAAAAGATGGATGTGTTTATGTTTTTGGTGGTTGTGTAGATGAAGATCCCCTTTCCCAAACAAGAGTTAATTGTCTACAAAAATTTTGGTTGAAACCTCCATCTTTGCGTTATTTTGCTTCAAATGCTTTAATTGAAAATATGGAGATAAATCAAAAAAGAAGAATTTTTAATAATTTTGATATTAAATTAAGTGATTCTGAGGTGTGTTTTCTTTAAAAAATATTTTTGCTGAAATTCATTGACCCTCCAGTAAAAATTGTAAAAAAGGGGGTGCTCTATTAAAATTTAAATTATCTATCCATTTGAGATAGTTTAAGTAATCACCATTAAATTAATATACAATTTATCTATCTCCCTTTGAAAGCTTTATTTTTCGAGGTCGGGAGTCCTGTCGGTACTTTATGGATATGTCACCCCCCCCTCCTATTTTGAGTCTCAGAGTTTTCCTTAAACGTAGAAAATGGTCAGAGATTATTTTCTTCTCCATGCCAATCATTTTTCTTTCTTCAAGCAAAATAAGTGAAATATAGTAGATGTAGAACCGAAATGAGTGAAATGTAAGTACAAAATATGCGAAAAGGCAAAGTAAACAAGCAAAATGCTTGAAGAAGAAAAAAATGATTGACATTGAGAAGAAAATAATCACTGACCATTTTCTACGTTTAAGGAAAACCATGAGACTCAAAATAGGAGGGGGGTGACATATCCATAAAGTACCGTCCTGTCCAGAGATGTTTCGAAATTTCGATTTTCGAGGTTTTTTTCCTTTCGATTTCCGATTTTCGAAGATTTTTTGTTTCGAAACATCTCCGGTCCTGCCATACCCGACGTTGATAAAATTCTTTTTTTCAAAATAAGAATAAAATAACCAAAAATTATCTTGGAAATTTAAATAAATTTAATAATATTTTAATTTTTAGGCACTTATTTCGGCAATTTTTAAAGCAAGCGTTGCTGCTTGAATTTTACTAATAATTAATAGAAATTGGATTTTTAAAGAAATATTTGTATGTACTTGAATTGTTTATTTTTGTATTATTTTTAAAATAATTAAATTTATTTATCTTAGATAAATATTTACTTATATCTTTGATTATACTTATATTTTTGGTATATAATTTTTGTTTTGAGTTTTCTTTTTGCTGACTTTTGAATCCAAAAATCAAGATGTATGGAAAACTGAAAAAAATCCCTGTCTACCAATTTAAAATTGAAACAATCCCGATTTGATAAAATATTGTAGAAGAACAATTGGAAATTAGCCAAAAATAAAAATAGAAGACTCAAAAGGAAGGCTTAATGTTATAAACAAAATCAATAAAAATGCTTGTAAAAATGTTTTGTTAAACATTTTACTAAAAACATAAGCTAAAAATGTTTTGACTTGAGTTTAGATGAATGTTTTGACATTCTTAGCATAAGAGTTTAATAATTCGAAAAATATTTGATTGGATAAGAACAGATATATGCTTATATTCTTTAAAATCTCGAGCTTTTCAAGTTTAGTTTGACTTCATTACAGACCTGGTCACGGATACTGATTTTGGTGTCCGTATCCGGATATTTACGGCGGATACAGGCGGATATCCGCAGGCATTTTGGTATTATCTGTATCCGTATTCATAACCAGGTCTGCTTTATTAGTACAATTTTTAAGAAAATATCACAATCATAGAGATTAACTTTAGAATAATAAAATTATTATTTTTCAGTTGACGATCATCCTTATTTTATAGATTAGAAAAAATTAATTGATCTAATAAATATTTTTTATTAATAAAAATTTAATTAAAAATTCTCAACAAATTTTTTAAATCAAAAAATGTTTCAACAAAAACAACAATTTAAGGCAATTTCACTTGAATTGCTTGTTGATATATTTAAATCAGTTTGTGGATATCCAAATATAATTATAAAAGAGGAGGTTGAAGAGATAAAAGAAGGAATGAATATTTCGAAAATAAAACAAAAATGTTTTGTTTTTCGAATTAAATTTGTTAAAAATATATTAATTTCCTCTTCTATTATCAATGTATTTTGTAGAGAAGTTCTTCATAAAAAGGTTGGAATTATTGGGATTTTTATATCAAAAATTTGTAAAAATATGAAAATAAGAAAATTCAAGTTTGATTTATATTTGGAAGGTTTTAAAGAATGGTAAAAAATGAGTTTTCAATTTCTTAACTTTCAAATTCTTGTGAGAACAATATTTGAATTTTATATAATATTTTTATTAACAAATTGTCTTTATCTAACTTAGTATTAACAATATCTTTGAAATTAACTTCTACCTGCGTTGCTAATCAAACTGACTTTTAAACAAAATCTAGATTTTTTCACGGAGTGATTATGGAATTTTTATAAATTATATTATCTTATATATTTATTCCTTTATTGCCAGCTTGTTTCGTCTATGAATTAGCTTTTAAAATCACATTAGGTATTTTAAGTAATATTGTAAGTAAATTCTAACAAATAATATGTCGAGCTATCCATCGAGCTTATCCTGACTTCCTATTGGGAAGTGATATCCGTTTTCTTGAAAAGTGGCTTTGGGCCGGTTTAGCCTTTCAAAGTTAGACCGTTAGAGTCTGGAGTTTAGGGTAAATGAGCCTGAGCACCACAGTTCGGCGCGCACAACTGGGCGCGGGTTATTCGGCGCAGCTTGGTTTCGGCGTCACTTATATAATAATTTTGTTCAGACTCATTAAATCGGATTGTTTTCTGTATATTCGATTTTTTACTCCAAAAATTTGTTTGGACATCTTTCGCGGAAAAAGTTTTTGCCGTTGCGGAGGAAGCCGGGCATGTTGAGCGGCCGCCGATTCGCTACGGTAACTTTGTTCATAATTATTCAATCGAGCTGATTTTGGTGTAATTCAACTCAACTTGTCTGGTCCTTTCGAATGTGCTATTATTTGCATGTTCGAATTTTTGGTGTACCGACACTTGCGGAACGACATTTGCGGATCGACAGTTGCGGACTGACATATGCGGATCGACATTTGCGGACCCGACATTTGCGGATTAACATATGCGGACCGACATTTGCGGACCGACAGATGCGGATTGACATTTGCGGACTCGACATTTGCGGATCAGCTAATGATTAAAAAAATAGAGGATTTTCAAATTTTTTCGCCTTGCAAATATTTCTTTGGATCGGGTTGCGTGTCGAAAATGTCAGGGTACCGGGTCTGGCCGGTGAAAATGTTGAATCAGCCTACAATTTTGGGAATAGAACCTTTTTCTTGTTCAAATTCGAAAATCTTCGAAGACACAAGCCCAAGGCGATCTCAATATTCAGGACGAAAGTTTTACAAAAGTAAAGGACTTTTATTTTTTTGAAAAATTATCAGGTCCGCAAATGTCGGATCCGCTAATGTTAATCCGCATCTGTCGGTCCGCAAAAGTCGATCCGCTTCTGTCGGTCCGCAAATGTCGGGTCCGCTTATGTCGTTCCGCAAAATTCAATCCGCAATTGTCGATCCGCAAATGTCGTTCCGCAAGTGTCGGGTAACCGAATTTTTAAACTCAAAATTTTCAATTTTCGGGAGCCTTTAACTCGGCACTACGAAGTCGGATCGCGTTGACTTTGGTGTCATTTGACTCAGCTGAACAGCTCTTTCGAATGAACTAACATTTAATTGAATTTTTTACCCTAAACGCCGAAACCAAGCTGCGCCGAATAACCCACGCCCAGTTATGTGCGCCGAAACGAGGTGTACCGTAAATGAGCTTCTTGTTCATCCTCAAAAACCGACCCGCCCATCTTCACTTTGTTTATCTGGCTCCGGTACAAAATATCGACTGGTTAAAATATCGTTTAGTTAAAATCTCGCACGGTAAAAAATGGGTTGAAACATCGAATCGTCAAAATATCGACGCGTTAAAATCTCGAGACTGCTAGAAAAAAGTGACATTAAAACAGTAAGAGTGTGTGTGTGTTCAGCATGAGAACGATTATCTTCATGAGATCGCGATATTTTGAAAGGCTTTGAGACATTTAGAGATCTAGTTTCGAGGTTTAGTCAAATTGATTAGTTTTTCTCACATGTTCGGTCATGTTAATTACCAAGCAGACGGCATATTTCATAATGGCAAAAGATTGGATTAGATTGATCCCGAAAGCTTTTCTAACGTGCCCGCACAAAATACCGAATTCTCAAAATCGCGAATCGGCTAAAAAAGCTCAAAATACCGAATCGGGAAAAATATCTCAAAATATGGAATCGGCCAAAAAAGCTCAAAATATGGAATCTTAAAATATCGAATCTCAAAATCTCGAATAGGCTAAAATGCTCAAAATACCGAATCGGCTAAAAAGTAGTTAAAAATGTCGAATTTTTTAAATCGAAAAGGGCCGTTTGAGTGCCGCCAATTGAGTGCAGGTCTTTTTCAGTTTATTCAGGGGTCTGTATCTCAGTCCAATAAAGTCGGATTTCATTGATTTTGGTATCAGTCGATGCAGCTCGTCGTGCTCTTTCAAATGAGCTATCATTCGGAAAATCGAAATTCGGTTCGGGATTCGAAGCTCGGTTCATGGTCTGGGATTCGACTTTTTCAAAATCCGAGCTCAGATTCGTAATCAGCATATTTTTTACCCTAGAAAAACCCTTTTGCATATTTTTAAATTTTTTTCGAAGTTGTTGATAAAATTGTTCAGACTCAACTGGCTTTTGCCGCATTGTCGATATTTTGAGCTTTTTTGGCCGATTCGATATTTTGGGATTCCATATTTTGAGATTCGATATTTTGAGATTCCATATTTTGAGCTTTTTTAGCCGATTCGCGATTTTGAGATTCCATATTTTAAGAATTCGGTATTTTGTATGGGAGCCTTTTCTAAACACTCATCCATCCTACCACCTATGTTTATGAACTAGGTTGCTTATAATTGTTATTTTTTCAACTACATATTTTGGATTTAACTTCGCCGGCCTTACATTAATTTAACATAAACGCTGAAATAGAAACATCAGACAATAATCAATTTCTCTTATAACAAACATTGTGCCTTAGTTTTTTGTTCACCCCATCTAACAATATTGTATTTCAATTTTCATAAGAATTTCTATATCTCTACTAGTTTGTTTTGTAATTTTATTTTGTACATATTAAGGAAATGGTCTTCGAGCAAATTTATAATCTTTTTGAAATTCAGTCAAGGAGCGTGTAATTTTGAAAGCTCTCTCCCTTTTTTAAACTTGCCGTTTTATGTTTTATTCATATTATATATATTCAAACATCAATAAAAATATTAATTATCTATCCAAATATTTTCACAATGGACGGCAAAATATAAAGATTGATTAAGAAAATAAATTAATACATCTTTTATGTGGGACACGCCCACTTAGTCGCGCGGCCACTTAGTCGCAGAGCCATAACTTGCTAAAAAATTTCTGGCCCTTATCAATTTTGGTACCAATCTCTTTAGCTCGATGAGAGGAATCGTTTAATACCAAATTTGGAAAGATTCGGAAATCTTAAAGCAAGTTATGGCTCGGCGACTAAGTGGCCGCGCGACTAAGTGGGCCGTACCCCTTTTATGTTGCTCGATAGATTCTTAAATTTTTACGTCAAAGAAATCGATTAAGTATGCTTGCTCCGTTTAGATTTCCAAAATATGCCAACTGATATTTTCGTTTTTCTGGCAATTTTCTATCGAGCATCTATATTTCACAAATTAGCTCCCCCAATTTCTCGGATTCGGTTACAAAAGAATCTGCTGAACTAGAATCTACTCTAAACAACCAATGTATTGAAAGTTCTATTCCCAAAATTGTAGGCAGAATTCGAATCTTTGGGTACACCTCAGTTCAGTCCCGGCTCAGTTCAGTTCCGAGGCCAATAACTTCTAAAAGGGTGGATAATTCTTAATGTTTTTAGTGTAGTATTAAACACACTACAAAATACCAGAAAATCAAAATTTTTGATCGATTTATAAAAAAATTATGATTGATAGTGTCAAGAAACCATTTTTTTGAAAAGGTTTTTTAGATCATACCTTCTTATCAATCGGCCAAAAATTCTAATTTTTAATTCTATCCAATGATATCAAACATTAAAAAGTGACCACCCCTTTACGACTTATCGCTTGGGACTGAACTGGGCCGGTACTGAAATAAACTGCTTCGGATTTTTTTAAATTTTCTTTTTTGAACGTAGTTCAATTGACTTTTTTATTTCGTCCCATCTCTGATACATATGTATCTATTCTATATTTATTCTTTATTTTTTTTCATTAAACTAACAAAATTGTCTTAAAAATTTAAAGATTTTAATTGTTTCAGCTAAAGTTATTTAAATACACAACAAAAATGGATCAAAATAAGAAGGATTTGAAGCAACATAAAATTAATCTAGAACTCCTACAAGTCCAAGAAGAAGAGATAAATAATGAGCAACAGCGACTTGAAGAAGAACATCAGCAGCAGCTAATTGACTTTAACACTAAAAGAGAACAACTTGGTCAACAAAAACAAAAAATTGCCATGCAAAAACTTGAAGAAGAAGGAATAATCCGTGAATTAGAAAGTCAGGAAAAAGAAAAGGAGTCTGGAGGCACTTCAAGTTCTCACAACATGGTAAATAATTTTCTTAAGTTAAAAATTGTAGACATAAGCAAATTTTATTACCACAATATAAAGCGAAATCCTTTTAAAAATTTAAGTTTATGACATTCTAAATATTAAACGGTATATGTTTGTCAGACCGTGTCAGGCTAAAGCACTTCCTACAAAATACAGTCCGCCAGAACATGGACTGTATTTTAGAAGACTGAGTTTTGCCCCTCACCCATGTCAGACTAATTTCTTATTTTGATTTTTATATTTCATGATTATAGGTTGATCCATCAGTAGAACCCACTGACACTAGTGTTCACAATCAAGACGATTCTTTGTTTCAATCGACATCAACTGGTAAATACATTAAAATATTTTTCTGATACTTAAGTTTAAAAATTGAAAAATAACTGCTAAAAATTTAAACAAGCTATTTGAATGTCAGAGAATGTTTGAATATGTTAAATAATACCTATATTATTTTAGGGTCGAGGAGAGTCTATGTACCTATAGGTGGCCATATCTCATCCTCAGGAGGCAATAGATAAAAAAAAGTTTTAAAATGTTTATATATTTCAAGTTCTTTTTTCGTCTTATCAACAGCCTCTTTCTGGTTTCTCAAACATGGGACAAATTAATCAAGTTGCATATTCCAATCCACCAATTGTTCCAAATTTAATTCAACATAAAAGCTTTGCTGGAGGAAAAATGAGACCAACTAAGCCAGTTAAACAACATCAACACCCTGGTAGTAAATTCGGTAATAGTGTTGTTTGCCGGCCACATTTTTTCTCCCCAAATTTTTTCCTCTATGTATACATATATACAGAATGGTCAGACTACCTATTTATATTTTTCTTACAAGCACATTTTTATTCTTGATTGCATGTAAGGAAGGAAAATTGATGGAAGAAAGGGAATAGTCTGACATTCTGTAAAGATATAGAAAAAATTTAGTGATGAAAAAATGGGTCTGGAAAACGACCCTATTACTTTAAATTCTGTTTATTTAAATAAAATCATTATTATTTTAAAAATTTAATTGGGATTTCATAAATTGCGTGCCGAACTTTGCGGATTCAGATTTGCGGACCCGAACTTGCAGACTCGAAAAAGAAAAAATGGGATGAATTCTGGCTTGCTTGAGAAATGGCCAGCTAACATTTTTTACTCAAGTTTCGGTCCTCAAATTTTGAGTTCACAAAAATAAGGTTCTCAAATTTGAGCATCTTTTTGTTAAATAAGTTAGTTGAACGGAACTATTATTGGGAATATGACAGGACCAATGAACTTTTTATTTCCTCTGTTTTTTAATAATTTAAAATTATTTTAGATCCACAACAAATTACTTGCCCACATCGTGGTTGTGGTAGTGTCTTCAAAAAAGAAGCAGACCTAAATCGACATTTAGCTTGGCATAAAAAATGATAAAAAAATGGAGGATAATTGATTTGGTGGAAATATGTATTTTGTGGATTTGAAGCTTTTATTTTTCTTTTCTTAGTGTGAGTGAAATTGGGACTTAAAGATTTATGTTTAATTAAATCTTTTCAAATACTTACTTTTTTTTCCATTTTAGAGATGTATCACTTCTATACATCTTAAATTATTTTAATCTCTTAAATATTTTTGATTATTTTTCTAAAAATTGATCAAAATTTTTAAATTATTTATACAATTTAAGCTCAATAAATAAAACGAGTTTTATCTTTCTAAATTATCAAATAAAAATTTCTTAAAAATATTTTAAATATTTTTCTTCTTTTTCTTTGAAAAATCGACGATTCTTTAATACATACTTCTTAAATAATTCTCTTAACAATTAATTTTTTGTTTCTATTAATGATACATACATCTTAAATTATGTCATTTAATGCCTTAAAAATATTTTCGATTTAATTTATTTTTTTAAAAAATGTTGTTGCTCATTGTCAATATTTTGTCTAAACTTATACATTCGAAAAAAAATTATACATTTTTTTTTTGAAATTATATAATTAAATCCACAAATTCTGATTTTATCCAATAAAACGGGGGTAAATAAATCTTTTTAAAATACTAGATATTAACCTACTTTCTGATTTTTTAAAAATTATTTTTATTAAAATTGGGTTTCATCGATTACCTTTTTTGAATTATATAATTTCAGATGTTTTAAATTTGTATTTATTTATGACGAAAAATTTGAATAAATATTTTCAATATTTTGCTATATTAAGAAAAGTTATATAGGTAGCTATGTATTTACTAATTTTAGTAAATTATTTGAGTGTATTTTTAAATAAAATTTTGAGAGTATTAAAAATATTTTTATAGTGAATATTTAATTTTTAATAAATACAATTTTGATAGTTATTTTGTACAAAAGATGGGAGTAGGGTGAAAATCGGGTTTCATCTTTAACTCAAATACCGTATTTTTCGATTAATTCTCCTCCCTCGAACCCCCTCTCGATTAATTCCCCATGCTAGAGGTGGGTTGAAACAATAATTCCCCACCCCAAATACCCTACTGAACGTTCAAATGCCAAAACTCAATAATTCCCCTCCCTTGATTAATTCCCCATGCCAAGGAAGGGTTGAAAAAATAATTCCCCAGGGGAATTATTTGAGAAAATACGGTATAGGTATATGTTTTATAAGAGGTTGTTATTTTACCAGTGGAATTTCAACGAGGGGTTTAGAGAAAAAAAGTTATTTGATCAGAATTTACTGGTTATTTTATTTAACAAGAGCTTTTTTTCTTCCCAATTCCTTCATTCTCCAAATTTATTTAGTAACAGCTCTCGTATATTCTCTAATATTGTGGTGTTTTAAATAACCTCCTTGGCTGTCACTTCTCTCATAATAACTTTCTTCTCGTGAATAACTTGCTATATTACTATCAAAACCATTATCAGATCCTTCCAATAAAGGAATAGCTGCTTGTATACAAAACCAAGTTAACATTGAGAAAAACATTCCAGTAGCAAAGGCAAATATATTTATAGGCGTAAATGTTGCAAGAAAAGAAAATATAGCCAAATAAGCAAAAAACAGTCCTGCTGAAATTAATAAACCACCTGAAATTCCCTCCAATATAGCTCCCCTTTTGTCGCGATGGTTTGTTATTAAACCTAAAAACGTTAAGATTTAAAGATAGGAATTGAGTTTCTAATTGTTCTCTCTTTTTAGTTTCCAAATTAAAAAATTAAAGGAATAATCTTTCTAATTAAAATCAGAAAAATATTAAAAAAAAAAACCTTTTTTTTTCGATATTTTCATTTTTTTCTTTAATTCTTTCAGTTTTAAAAAATTTCTAATTGCCTTCTTCAACAAAGCTAAGGGTTTTTTAAATGATTTTTTAAAAATTTTTAGTGAACGTTTTGTTCTACTGTGCCCTTCCGGCAATATTTTATTGTTTCTCTTTCCTTTTTTCCCCATTTTTATTTTTAAATATTTTTCTTCTTCTTTTAAAATTTCTTTAAACATTTTATTTTTTCTCAATTTTTTCTCCATTTTTTCTTCAATAGATTCACAATTTTTAACAGAATTAGGGTCATTAAAGTTTAATTGATCACAACAATTTTTAATATTTTCTTTTTCTTCTTTTCCAATATTTTTAATTATTTTTAAAATAAATTTTCTTTTTAAATTTTTAAAAAATTTAATTCCTTTTTTGAAAAATTTTTGTTTTTTTGATTTTGTTTTTAATTGACTACACAAGCTTAATAAACTGGCAAAAGCTTCGTTTATGTTTTCCTCTGTATTTTGATTTTTTGGATTTGGTAATACAGGGATTTTCTCTTCTGAAAAAAATTTGTTAAAGTAGATTTAGTAAGGGTTTCCCTTTTTTATTTTGGTAAATATAAGCAATTTTTTTTGAATGTTCTCGAAAAATCGAAATTATTAAGGGAATAAAACTTTGTCGATTAATTGAATGCTGACGAGTTTATTGTGAGTTAACCCTCTCTGCTATTCATATGTCATGTAGGAGGATTAAGGGTAGCAGCCCAATGTAAAGTGATATACAGCTGCTCATGTACCACCAGAGAGAGGAAAAAGATCAAGAATATCCTATGATTAGGGTTGACGATTTCAAACTAAACTGAATTGAAAACCCGAAGATTTTCGGTTCGGTTTGTCGGTTCGGTTAACCGAAAAATTTGGTAAAACCTACAACCCTACTTATGAACTAGAGAAGCCATTTATGTACTTCTGTTTTGCCCACAATCATTTCCCTAATATTTTTAAATTCCTTCCCTTCTTTCCTAACAGCAGAATAATTATTTATTTATTTTTTTAATATTTTTGTTTTTATTAAAATTAATTTAAAAAAAAATAATTAAGTTTACTCGTTAATTCCTCATTTTTAGATTTATTTTTAGAGCCCAACCAATTAAACCAAGTTTTTGATTCTTTTGAGGATTTAACTAAATTTTGAGATATTAAAAATTATTAAACTAAATATTTTTAAACCTTTTGTTGTATTTTCAACACAAATAAAGTAAATATTTAAAATTATAAAATAAATAAATAAACGCCAATGGCGCATAATATTAATAAATAAATTTATTTAAAATAATCTTCTTGAATTTTTAAAATATCCTAAATGGAAGGAAATGTTTTTTATTCAGAGAAAAGATAATATATACCCCCTGATACCTATTTTAAATAGTAACAGATTTATTGTTTGTTTTTTTCGTGTCAGACTAATTGGGGAAGGGCAGTACTATTTGAGAAAATACGGTAATAATTTTTAGAATTAAATATTCTCTTTGGAATATATTTTTATTTTTAAATTTATTTTGAAATATTTATTTATTTTAGAATTAATAAAAAGGAAGAGAATAAAAAGTCAAATGATATAGCCAATATATGGCATGCGCTTTGATTAATTGACTTGCACTTTTAACATCAAAGAAATCAATTAAAAATATTTTAATTTAATAAAAATTAAAGAAATATGTAAGGGGGGGGAGTCTTGACTGGAGATGAGCAAATTCAAAACTTGTAAAGAACAGAAATTTTAGTTAATTATTTTTTATCAAGATTGTATATTATCTTTTGAATGATATAACGTTGCTTAAGATTTGCTTACAACCTTATGAAGTTATATGGATGTAAACACCCCCCATTCTTTACTCGGAAAAAAAGTCTTGATTTAAAACATTTTTACCTATTTGTCTAAACGAGGATACAGTTAACTTATAGATATACTTCATACCAGATACATCTCTTTTTAATTTTTTTTTTTCCGACCTTAGCGATATTTCCAATAATGGATGCACTCGATTTTAAACACAATTTTTCAGCATATAGCTGCTGGTTTTAAAATATACATATTTTTGTTTAAATAAATGAAATATTTATTTACAAAAGAAAATAGAACTTTAAAAAAAAGTTTTTTTAGTTTTGATAATATAAATTGATTAATATAAGTGTTGACATTTGTGGATAAAAGAATGTTTGGTGCCTATCTAAAGTAGAAAACCCATGTAAACTATGAAATAATACAAACTCTAAATCCTTCCCCTCTAAATTATCCATTTCTAGAATCATTATCAGTTAGCCACAAATATCAATCACTAATTATATATATAAATGTACATAAATATATAATTGAGGTATTTTTTAAAAGAAATTTTCTAGAGAAATTAAAAAAATTTTCTATTTAAAAAATTATCTAAATTTTATCCAGAATTTTGTATCTTTAATTTCCCCAAAATGATAATTTTAAATAGAGGTTAAAAATAAAAATTTTTAAAAACCGCTAAACTAGCCAATTACAAATAATTAAAAAATATTTAATTTCTTAATAAAATTTTGGAAATTTTATTTTTCAAATTTGTGTTAGTTTAGCGTTTACCCGTTGCGGGTATAAATTTATGTTATAATATAAATATATTTTTTTGTTAAATATAAATAAAAAAATGCATAAAATATTTAATAAATAAACATCTTTTTTTTGTTTGGTTAACTAATTTTCTTCAACCCCATTCAATACCCTAATATGTATGTACATTTAAATTTTAAAAATTTTTAAAAGGAGTTTTTGCATTTTTGTTAAACGTTTGGAAAGTAATTTTGGTTGAAAGGTAGAGGAAATATATTGAAAACGAGAAGGAGATAAAACAAATCAGAGACGAATAAAGTTAAAAATCAAGGAAAAGGGAATGTTAAAAGATTAATTTTGTATATTTGGAAACAGTTTTAATTCTAAATGTCATAACGGAAATAAATCTGGCTAGTATTAAAAAGCTTAAAAGTTTAGCTTTTTAATACTAATTTTGCCTAATACTTACTTTATTGTTTTCATAATTCGATAAATACTTATTTGTGGATATTGGGTGTAATCAAATATATGTTAGAATTTAAACTTTACACAAATGTAAAAAGTGTATCCATTGTAGAAGGGGGGGGTGTTTAAAAATGAAAGAGTTTTTTAGTTGGGGGGGGGGGGGGGGTTATAATATATACAATTGTTTACTTCCTTTGTACATACTTCCTTTTAATCATCCTCTTCAATAATATCAATAATTGTCTCGCTTCGGTTTCTAACAGTTTTGACTCGTCTAGTTCTAACTTTTTTAGATTTGCGAATTTCCTTACGAGAACTACGGCTAGATGAACGTCTAGAAGAATGTGAACGTCTATGTTTGACAATCCTTTTTTCTTCGTGTTTAACCAAATTTCCTTTACTGTCCTTTTTGTGATAATAATGCCCTTCTTTTTCATAACTTTCACCTCTATCCTTCTTCTCCAATTTTCTAATAGCATATAAACAAACCCAGGCTATCCCTCCAAAAAACGCTGCCCCAGCAAATCCAATTATAAAACCTGGAGTTACTATTAAAGGTAACAGAATAGAAAGACCAATAACAATTGAAATTATTCCACCTGCAGCAAGCAAAGGAATAAAAAAATATTTTGTTAATGCTCCTCGTTTTGTACGAACATTTCCTTTGAGAATTAAAAATTTTTTAAATTTAATTTTTAAAAATATAATAAAATCTTTTTTGTTCCAACTAAAATAAATAGATATGTTTTTTAAACATATATCTGCGTTTATTTAATTCTTAATACTCCCCAATATGTCGGATCGGAATCCCGACTTCAATTTTTTTAATTTCCGCTTTTTGGTTTATATAGGCTAGTTCCGATTTCCGACTTCCTATTTCTAACATACCGTATTTCCTAAAATAAAGCCCCATGGGGCTCTATTTTTCAACTATCCTCCAGAGTGGGGCTCTATTTTAGGGTGGGGCTCTAATTTAGCATGGGGCTCTAAATTTCAACCTATTTTTCAAATTACAAAAATGAAAAATAGATTCTTTTTATTTACGAAATTTAGGAAAAATTTTCGATTTTCAATAATTTTTGCAGACTTAAGATTTTGTCTATCTTTCCAAAAGTTTCTTCTGCGGCGTTGAAAATAAAGAAAGCTAACTCCTTGGCCTTCCAAGGCTCTCAAAAATTTCGCCTTAAAATACCCTAATGTTCAATAATACTTTATTCCCTCAAATCCCTTTATTCCCCTTAAACTCTTAATAAATAATAATAAAGCGGTTGGTCCCGTTTCCCAATGCCTTCAAAATGGGGTTATTGGATTGGAGTTTCACAAGCGTCCTTGTGTGAACTCCGCAAAGTATAGGACATAGGCAAGCGTGGGATATAGGGGAGTTTTGATCGGGAGACGTCTTCCCTCAGAATCAGACACTAGGACTGACTGACATCCTTTTTCGGACTGACAACTTTTACTCACCAAAATATTACAATATCACTTATAATCCATTTAAATTTGCCTCATTCAATATCCCCCGAATGGACACTTAAATTCCTTAACCGGATTTTCTCAGAATGGCAGTTTGTGCTAAACTTCGGATTGCTCTGGGAAGGTCCCTTAATCCAAAATAGCTCCCCCAACCCTCTTAATTTTAATCTCTCGATATCCCTTTTAATCCCCAAATTCACTAACATCCATTTACTCATCCAACCCCTCTCCCCTTTTACTCACATCTTAACAATTTTGTTTACCAATTTGGAATAAAAGTAAATTTAAAAAAGTGAGGTGGGGCTCTATTTTAGAGTGGGGCTCTAATTTAGCATGGGGCTCTAAATTTGAACTATCCTCCAAAGTGGGGCTCTATTTTAGGGTGGGGCACTAATTTAGCATGGGGCTTTATTTTAGGAAATACGGTATCTACTAGTTTCCAAGAAATAATCCTTCGGACATATTTCCTTCTAAAAAACTTTTTTTTGCCAAGTTTGTGGTTTGGTTTCAAACACTTTTGTTTTCGGGATCCATAGATACTTGGTTAGGCACATTGTTCCGCCAACAGATTATAATAAAAATATTTTACCTGGACTTTTTGTATCCTTGTTATAATAAGTTTTAAGTTCTTTATAAATTCCAATTGCTTTCATCAGGGCTTTCTCGGTTTTTGATTTCTTTTTTTTATTTTTTCCTTCTCCTGAATATTTTAAAAATGTCTTATCCTTTTCAATTTTCTCCATTCCTTCATTAAAAATACTTCTACAATCCTCTAAAGATTCTGGATTATCATTTATTTTTCCACAACATTTTTCAAGTTTTACTTTATACTCCTTCGGTATAACTTTTAAAACTTTCGACATAAAATTTAATTTTGGCATTTTAAGTTTTTTAGGGATTTTAAATCCTTTTCCTTTCCCTTTTCCTTCTCCCTTTATTGGCTTTTTGTCAATTTTTGATTGAGCACACAATGATTTAATTTTTTTAAAAGTTTTATTCAAATTCTCGTCTGGGTTTGTGCTTGATTTTAAATCCACGTTTGGTTCAACTGAAATTTTTTGTAAATATTAGGGAATGCTTTTTTCTAGGGATACTGCCATTCCGATTAGGATATCAAAAAATTTATTTCTTATGTCGGCAAAATCCCTAGTTTTTACATGGACTCTTTATTGTGCTTTCCTTCCTCCACATTTTAAAATATGTATTGAGGACCTCCCTGGTTCCCTAATAACTTGGGGTTAAAAGAATATTCGCAACATTAATATACATAGACAGATAACATTTAGTCATTTTTTGTATTCTAATCTTGAAGTGTTAAAATTTTAATTTTTATGTTCTGACAAGATAAATTATCGGATTTTTTGCCCAACAATAAACCAAAAAATATCACGGATTTTACTATAACTGTGTTCACCGAACATCTAAAAGTCATACGTTTAGTTTCTGCTTCCAATTTCAATTCCTTTGGTTTCACTTCATCAATTTTCTGTTTTTCAAACTTGCCATCAACTAAAATTTCAAAAAATTCTAAAAACAAATATTCCCTACTACCTTTTAAAGTTTCAACACAAATAAAGTAAACATTTAAAAGTGTAAAATAAATAAGGAGTCGCCAAAGGCGCATAATAAAATGTTTTTTTGATTTGTTTAAAGAGGTTGTTGGTTGTTATCTTAAAAATGTAAAGGATGTAGAAAAGAAATTTTTTGTTAAAATAATAAATTCTGATAAGAAAAAATTCTAAATTATAGGGCATTTAGTTTTAGGCATAATAGATTTTTCTATCACACAAAAAATACAGAAATGTCTCATCCTAACTAAAAGAGGTTTAGTCCTAAAAATTTGTTACTTATCGGTTATCCCCTGGCAACTAATTTTACCATCTATACCGATAACTAATATCTCATGGCTTAGAACTGGTACCTCGATGTTCGGGTACTTATGTGGTCGGGTACCTATATATTTAGGATAAGAAGTCAAAAATTTTTCTTTAACAAAAACTTTGGCATAAATTTTTAAAATAAGATTAAATTAGCGACTAATCCCTGCTTCCCCTTCACTCTCCTTCCCTATATTTTTAAAGTTAAATTTTTCCTAATTTAATTTTTATTTTAGAATTTAATTTATTTTAAAAGTTTTTTTTAAATTTTATTTAAATTAAATATGTAAGATGGCAAGCAAGAATTAAAAAAAATTTTTATTGAATGAAGGAGAGAGGGAAATTTATTTTCCTCTCTATCCCTATACAATGAATGCCCACATTCTCTGCCCATAAAAAAATCAAATTATTGAATTTTTTTAATTTTAAAGAAAAAATCAATCAACTCCTCGTGGGAAGGGCAAGAATTAAATTTTAAATAAAATTTTTTAATTAAAAATTAAAAAGTTTTAATTTAATAATTTGGAGTTAAAATAAAAATAAATTAGATTATCTAAACAAAAATAAGTTGGAAAAATTAAAAAGTTTTTTGGAACTTAAAAAAAATTTCCTGTTAAAATATTCAAAATTAAAATTTAATAAAATAATTAAAACCAGACGTCTTATTACACGTTACTCTATTTATATATTGATTCTCTAATTAATAATTCTAGACATTTAAATTCTATTGTCTGGAAATATATCGGAGATTGGGACCTGTCAAATTTTAAAAATCAAAATATGGGAGATGGAAGTATGGGAATAGACTGGGAGTGTTTGGCAATAAAGTTAGTTAATAACTTTAAAAAATTAATTTGGAAAAAGTTTTTTTAATTGAATGGGTGGAATCCTTATTTTTATATGTTCGTTCAACAAAAAGTTGAGAATTTTAAAAATAATTATTTTCTTTTAAATTCCAAAAAAAAATAAATTTTTAAATTTATTCGACAAATCAAATAATTAATATTTTAATTTTTGGAGTATTTTTTATTTGTGGTTATATATTTAAGGAAGGAAAAAAAGCAAATTTAAATATACACGTAAATTTAGAAAAAATATTTTAATTTAAAAAAAGTTGCTCGAAATGTTAAAAATTCTTTGGATGAATTAAAAATAATTAGGTTAAATTACCTAATTTAATTTTTTATGTTCAAAAATTATTTTTTCTTATTTTAATTTTTTAAGAACTTGAATTTACTAGTTCGATGGTTTTGAATTTTTAAACAACTTTGTTTGTTTTAAAATAAAAAATATTTTAAAAAATATTAATAAAATATTTGTTAATTTAATAATTTTTTTGAAGAATTTTTGAACATATTTAAAAAAATAATTAGGAGAAATAAAACAAAATATTATTAAAAAATATGAACAGACAGGCCTTTTAAAAATTAGAATATATAAAGATTGAAATTTATTAGACAAATAATTTTGAAAAACAATTTTTGCTTAAAACAAAAAATGACCGAAAAATACAAAAAAAGAATTAAAATAATTTTTAAAAACAAATTTCAATCTCTATAAATATATTTATTTGTGCATTAAAAGTGCAAAATCAAGTAAATGAAGGGGCGAAAACCCAGTCCAAATTGGGGGAAGAAATAATTAAAAAAGGAAAGAATTAAAATATTAATTAAAATAAATAATTTAAATATATAATTTTGAGGTTAAAAATAAAATAAAAAAGAAAATATTAGAAAAAAAGAAGAAAAAAAACACACTCGAATAAATCTTGGAATTGGGGTTTCGCTCGATTCATTTTCGATTTATTGTGGTTAAAAAAGAATAAATTTATTTAAAAAGATTAGTGACCAGAAAATTAAAATATTCAAATGTAGAGGGTATTTAAAAATAAATATTATAATTATTAAATACAAGGGTTTATGTACTTTATTTAAAATCAAATAATAATTTTCTGGTCACCAAAAAAAAGAATTTAAAAAATAAATAGAAAGTGTGATTATTTTTGGGGAATTTTTGGATTTTTTGAAAAAATTTTGGAAAAAAACATTTTCAAAAAAGAGGGGAGAGGGAAAGTCCTCATTTTTAATTAAAAAATATATAAATAATGGAAAAAGAAAATTGAAAATAATTAAATGAGGAGATTCATTCGGTTGATTAGACTCGGCGATGTTTTTCAGATTTTGTTTTAAAACTCAGTTAAAAAAATAACTGATTATGTGGTAATTATTAAATAAAAAGAGGAGAGAAAATTAATTTAATTTTAAAAATTATCAGTGAATTTTATAAGAAAATTTGAAGTTTTTAAAAACAGAAATTTTGGGGATTTATTATTAAATTTAATCTTTTCCTCTTTTTATAAACAAAAAAATAATAATTTAAAAGAAAATTCTAAATACCTAAATTTAAATTAATTCTAAATTTTTTAAAAATTATTTTAATTAAAAAAGTGTAGTAGAAGTTGTTGTTGTAGTAACAATACATTCTCTATAGAAAATTAAATTGAATTCGTCAAAACTTCGACCTTTTTGTTTTTCCTCCATTTTACAAAGTCCTGTTGAATGCCCAATTCGAAATCTAAATTTGAAGAAAAATTAATTTTTTAATTTGTTTTTGTTAAAAAAAATAAATTTTTAATCAAAATTAAATAATCCAAAAATTATTGAACAATAAAAATAATTTTCGTTAATTAAAAAATTAAAAATTTACTTATAAGCACTTTGCAAAAATGACCCAGCAGAAATTTCAAAAATATTATTAATTCCAATCTATAAATAATTAAATCAAAATAATTTTTAACTTTAAAAAAACTTTTTGTGAACGAGGTTTTGATTTTATATTTTTCCCTCCTTCATTAATTAATTCTTCTTCTTCTTCAATTAATTGTTCATTTTGATTAAAATCGTTTTTATTTAAATAATTATTACATTCTTTAAAACGAAAACCAGAAAGAGAACCACAACTTTCCACAAAAAGGGAAGGATCGGCAGAACTAAAAAGATTTAAAAAATATTTTTTATTAAATAAATCAGGCAAAATTCTTTCTCAGCCTATCAGATAAGGCTAAAATGAGAAGTTGTGCGGGTAACCCCTGCAATCAAAGGCCATGCTCAGGATTAGAGTTGCCGTTTTCGAGTCGGGTCTGTACGAGTCTTTTTCGGCCAAATATCTTAGGCCCGACTCGATCTTTCGGTCCGAGTCGGTCCATTTTGGTAACCCCACTCAGGATAAAGTTTTATCTATATTTTTTAGGTGGATTCGGTTGCTTTACTATAAGGCCTAATCTCTATTTTATTCAACCCCTTTTTACATTAAAAAATATTTTTAATTTAAAATTAATTTACTTTATTTTTAATCTGAGGGGAGCAGTTGTTAAATCAGAAGAAATTGGAATATAAAGATTATAACGTCCAATTCTCGAATTACAACTATTTAAAGTATTACATAAATTATTAGAATTATTTTGACAATTTTGTTGTAATAAACAATAATTTTTATCCAAAATAATTCCCAAATTTAAAATCTCTATTTTAACACCATTTTCGAAATTAAGGTTTGACAATGTGTTTTTATTATTCTAAAAATTAAAAATTAATTTTAAAAATTATTTTAAAATTAATTACTTGTAATAATGCTTGTATTTGTTTATCTATTAATTTATTTTCAGAATTCTCTGAATTTTTGGAAATTGGACAACAATTGTTTTGACAATTTGGCTTTGTTATTGGACCTTTAATTGAAAAAAATATATTTGGAAGTTGGGAGGATTTTTTTGAATTTTAAAGTAATTCTGATAGTGAAATTATTATCCCTTTAATTAGGAGGGGACTAAAAGAAATAACTAATGAAAAAAGAGTTTGTCTTTATTAAATCATCTAAATCTCTGGTGATGTTCAAAAACTACATCTTAATTGTTAAAGGAACACATCATCCCCCTTAAACATTAAATATGGAAGTAATTGAAAAATAGTAGATAATCATATTTAGAGGACGGATCATTAAATATCGGAATTCTAATATGGACATTAGCTGGAGCCTTTCAAAAGAGAACGAGTTTTTTTTATCTATATACTGATAATTTGTAGTTAAATCAGTAAAATTACCAGAAATAAAAGGATTGTTTTTATCAAAATTTGTTGAGCAATATTGCAAAGAAATAGGTAAAATATTTGATTGTAAAGGTGGTATCCAATCAGAATCTAAAAGACCCCTCATTTTGCCTGGTGGAGGGGGTCTATCAATATCTGAAGGAATTGGTTGAGAATCTGTAGGTTTTTGGTGTTTTTGTTGTTTTTCTGTTCCTTCTCCCATATAAGGGTGGTAATGATGAAAGTGGGGGGACAAGTAGGTACGATTATACCAGTCAACGACATACAGAGTACACATAGTTACCAAACTGAAAAGAATATAAAAGTTTAGCAAAAATCTGCAAAATTTGTCCGCAAAAATAAAAATGATTTTTGCGGACAATTACTGTAAAATAATTGAAGCCTTTAAAAATCCCTACCAAAGTGCCATAATTACAACCAACGTAACAATAGTTCCCTGAGTAAATTTCGAATTGCAAAGAGCTGCTTCCTGTCCGCGGCAATAAACTTGTTGTCTTCCACAATAAGCAGAAGCTGAAGAATGAGAACGACAACGATGTTTTCGAGGAGGAGATGGGGGTGGTGGAAGAGATGACTTTTTATCACGTTTTCCGGCATTTCTTGAGCCTAAAAAATTTGGAGAATAATTTTAAATATTTTTCTACAAAATTTACTATTTCTTGATCTATTCTTTGATGATTTATCCTTAATTTCGTCTTCATTTTCATCATTATAAGCAATAGCTGGAGCAGTTGCTGCTGAAGTTAAAGAAGTTCTCGATTGTGAAAGACTTTTGTCTTCAAAAGTATTTTGGAGATTTTTTGAAGAAAAA
Organism: Meloidogyne enterolobii; assembly: GCA_963681835.1. Lineage (NCBI taxonomy): Eukaryota > Metazoa > Nematoda > Chromadorea > Rhabditida > Meloidogynidae > Meloidogyne > Meloidogyne enterolobii. The sequence continues at coordinate 945,285 of CAVMJV010000094.1, forward strand.
TTTTGTCCAGGAAATAAAGAAGAGAAATCGCTTAATCCAGAAGCCATTGAACCTAATTGGCGGCGTTTTCTTGCATATTGAGCAAGTTTATGAGAAATACGTTCAACTTGGCCGATTTTACATTCCAAATTGCCTGGAAGGATAATAATTTAAAAAAATTATAAATTATGGCAATTATAAAATTATTAATCGAATGAAGATCAGCGTTAATAATTAAAGTCAGACAGAGAAATCAT